>CM021104.1:171156187-171502136 GCA_007115665.2 Sequoiadendron giganteum | reverse complement strand
CTTTAGACTCTTGTGATACTTGGGATCATGTTCATTTGCCCAAAGGAAGGAAAGCCATCAATTGTAAGTGGGTCTATAAAAAATAAATTTGGAGCAAATGGTTCATTAGAAAAGTTAAAAGCTAGACTGGTAGCTAAGGGATACTCCTAGAGAGAAGGAGTTGATTTTGGTGAAATTTTCTCTCTTTTTACTAATTTATCTTTTATTAGATTTCCTTTATCCATAACTACTGCTTATGATTTTGAAATTGAGCAAATAGATTTTGAGAATATATTTTTTGCATGGAGATCTGAAGAGGAAATTTATATGCAACAACCAAAAGAATTTGAGGTAAAAGGAAAATAACACTTGGTTGAAACAATCTTTTTATGGTTTAAAACAATCATCCCAAATGTGGTATCAAAAATTTGACTCTTTTGTGTTAAAATTGGGCTTTGATAGAAGCAAAGAGGATCATTGTGTTTACATTAGATGTATTGATGATCAATTACTGATTGTTGCCTTGTATGTGGATGATATGTTATTTTTCAATAACACAAAAAGTATGATTAGTGAGTTAAAAGATCAACTTTCAAGTGCATTTGAGATGAAGGATTTGGGGGCAGTGAGATACATATTAGGAATTAAAATAAGAAGATATAAAGGTAACAAAACGATCTGGTTGTCACAAAGTAAGTATGTGAGCACTATTTTGCACAGATTTAGTATGTATGATTGCAAACCGGTTACAATTCCTTTACCAGTTGGTACTAAACTTACTTTAGATATATGTCCTAAATCTGAAGATGATTTCGAGGATATGTCAAATGCACCATATGTTGGTGTTGTAGAAATTTCGATGTATGCAATGGTTTGCACTAGACCAGATGTTGCCCAAGCAGTTAAATTTTTGAGCAGGTTTATGTCTAACCCTGGTAGAGAGCATTGGAATTATGCAAAGAGGGTGTTAAGATATTTGTGTGGTATTTTTTAATTATTATTTGGTTCATTTTGGTACTAACACTGTTGATAAGACATTGGACATATAAGGTTTTGTTGATGTAGATTGGGCAATTGACTTGGATAGTCAAAGGTCCACTAGTGGGTATGTGTTTACTTTGTTTGGAGGAGCTATAAGTTGGATGAGTAAGAGGCAACTTACATTATATTTATCCACTACTAAATCAGAGTATATGGCTGCTACCCATATTTTTAAGAAGGTAGTATGGTTACAAATATTATGTGTAGGTATTGGTTTCACAATTCATTTAGCCAAGAATAGTATGTATCATGCTCAAACAAAGCATGTACATGTTCAATATAATTTTGTTTGAGAAATGATTGCTAATGGGAAAATTGAGTTGAAGAAAATTGACAACGAGGTGAATGTTGCATATTATCTTACCAAACCTATGAGCACAAATAAGTTCATTTGGTACAAGGAGGCCACGAGCCTTGTTTCATATACCTAGTTGATTCCATGATGGTTTAATTCACCCAACTCTTGCAAGGTATTCGACAAGTGGGAGAATGTTGGAAATCAAGGTGTCTCAACCTTGACAATTCTTAAGTTATTTATTGATTCTTATTTTATATTTTCTCATGGATAAATAACATTTATGTTATTAAATATTTGTGCTCCATCAAAAGGGGCATGAGATTTTGAGTTGGCACTTTTGCCACATGCTAATGCCTTGAAAACAATTATTAGTTGTCAAAAGATGCCCATTTGTAAGGGCTAAAAGTGGGGGATATCATTTTCGATGTGAGAATCATCTATGACATGTGTAAGATAATCTTTGCATAAGCTATCAATGGTCTATAGCGTATATAATAGCATCTCCTATTTTATAGGGATTTTTATAACTTGTAAGAGGGTGTAATGCCATGTATGAAACCATGTTTAGAATGTAAGGGTTGTATGGATTTTTACCATGGTATTTAAAAACCTTGTTTTGACCCATGGTAATGTTTTATGGTGGTATTTTGAGCCCCCATTAGTCATATTGAGGGGTTGAGATGGAGACATTATGAGAGGTTTTACAAGTACATAGATGTTGTTGGATTGAAAACTGAAGAGGAGTTAGAGTGGATTTGTTTCAATCACATATTGTTTATAATACAAGCTATTCATCTCTTCTTTTATGGAGCTTTTTCTTGAAAGGGTTTCTCCATGTTAAACATTGAGTTTGGTGTTTAGTTTTTCATTCTATGTTTTCATTGTTATTGCTAATTTAAAACTCCATATGGTAAACATTGTTAGATTTGATTTATAGTTGATTTATACTTCTATTATTGTTGTTCACCTTTTGTATTTTATTATTGGTAATGGAGCCTACTTATCTTTATGATTTAGAGGTTTTGTAAGTGGATTCATAGTTGATCTGAAAGTATCACTTCTCTATTGAGACCTTTGTTGCACGAATAACATTATTTACTAAATGACCTACCAATTGAACACAAATGTATACAAAAGATAAACCAAAAATTTCCACCTTCCACACCTCTTCGACGTACCCATTGCACACTAAGGTACAATTGTTGGTAACTAAAATATAAATTGAATCACAAAACTTGTGCTGGAAAGTTCCTACCAAATGTTGTCAAGACAGTTTTGTTCTTAGAAAAATTAAGAGTACCTATTCACTTTGTTTTGTTTTTTAACAATGATAAGGGAAAATGACTGAAATGTTGTTGTTTCTTTCTATGGGTAGCCTTATTAATAACAAACCTTTTATTTCTTGAGTAATAATGTCTATTATTTCTTTATTTTTGAATTAGATGAGAGTGCTTCCTTTTTAAGTTGGTATTTATAAGAATCCATATATTATATATTTTGCAAGTCCTTATAATGTTTGATATTTTTTGTTGAAGAAACTTATGTCTCCCTTGTAATATTTTCCTAGTTAATTTTTTTTTGATCGATGATATAGGTGTTTTATTAAATTAGGAAAAAAAGTTTACATAAGATTTAAAAATTCTAAAAGCATAGGCGCCCACCATCAACTTCAAAGAATTGCAACCCCGACTTCCCAAAGCTACTTACACACCGCTGACCCAAGACCAAATACTAGCCCACAACATCCTACTTAAATTAACAAGCCAAAAATGGAAAACTGACATCTCCACCAAATTTACAAATACTAGAAAAAATACAAACGTACAAACGCATATACAAGTATCTAGAAATAACCAAAACCTTTCAGACCCAGGAAAAACAAAGCTCAGAAAGAAGCAGAGTGCCTAGTAACCTTGCACCATTAAGACTAGGGTAAAAGAAAGGAGTAATTGCTCGAGCCCCCACCGGCCCACACCAAATCCTCACTGCCCACAATGTCAAAACTAGAGATGTCTAGAAAATGGAAGCCATCAACCTCTACCCACTCTGTGAAAAGTGCCGCCACATTTACAACCAATCCTAAAAGCCATTATTCTAATGGCAAGTTAAGGAAGTGGCATAGAGTTTAAAGATGCAAGAAATCTGCCCCATGAACAAGGCACATGAGATGAAGAGACGTTGAAAACCAAAAGTCTGTAAGCAAAGAAGGCATATGTCAATTAGACCTGCCACACCACCTCCACATCTGAGTTGTCCCACCATCAAATAGTTTGGGGTCCAAGTCACAAGCCACATTGCACAAAAATTCAGCATCACCATTTCCCTCCCGCTTGATATGTGAAATTTTAAAATCTTGAAAGACACACAGTTTTGCACAAATAATTGATATGAACTTAATAATTCGCTAACATGGGGTAGATTCCTTCAAAATTGCATTTGTAATTATTCTGTAGTCCCCTTCCAAATGCAATTTGGGAACATTTAGAATTTGAGCTAACTCGACAACCAATAATGCCTCTAGAGCCTTAGCCTCATTATTTGTCCCATTCTACAATCTTTGAGCACCCTTGAACAAGATCTTCCCTTCATCATCACGAGCCACACAACCAACTCCTGAAAAGCCCAAGTTGCCTCTTTAGGCACCATCAAAGTTAATCTTCACCCATCCCTTCTCTGGTTTGCTCTAAACAACATTAGATGAAATACTCACAAAAGGATTAACCCTCAGAGGCCCATCAGTTGGCCTAAACTTCAGAAGAGGCCAACGTGATTGAATTAACTTATCTACCATACTGAAAGGATGTTTCAAAAAATTATGACTCCTAGTTTCTGAGGACACCACTTCTGAAATGGTCTGTTCAACTTTGCCACATAAACAAACATTCGATTCCTCCTTGCCTTAAAAATTACGCCGATTCCTCTCTTTCCAGATTTACCAAATAGAAATTGAGGGAGTAACAGTCCAAATGCTTGAATAGATTGATTTCTTGGGTTCAACAAACCAACTTTTGAAAAGATCACAATGTTTAGCGGACAACGAAATTTCCCAAGAAAGCTTATGTTTCAAAAAATTCTAGATCTTCTGAGCCACATTGCAATTCAAAAGTAAATGATCCAAAGATTCATTGCCATCTCTACACATTACACATTAGAAAGGACCATTAAAGCCTAATTTACCGAGCCTTTTTCCTGTTAATATCCTCCCTTTCAGCACCAACCAAGCAAAAACACTTGCCTTTGGTAAGCAATGACTGTTCCAACAAAGAGGAGTTAGCCGGTCTTCAACAATTGCAGCCTCCTTAATTACCCTATAACCAATTTTGACCAAATACATGCCTGACTTGGAGCCACACCACTTCAATTCATCTTCCTTGTTTGAGAGATACGAGCTAAATTCCTTTAGAATTCCATCTAAAACAAACATGTGGGTAGGTGATAGTGGGAGGGTATTAGTATCCTTCCTTCTCTAGAGAATTAAACCATTCATTTGTGTAACTTCCATATAATCTCTAAGCTTAGTTCCCCACTGAGCTTCAGTCACTTGTTTTATGACCTCCACTCCATCAACGTCAAAAGAGCGTAGGTCTGCCCTCCCAAGAATCCTTCCAAAAATCTACTTTCTCACCATTCCCCAACTGCCAAGTAATGTGATCCGTGATTACTCGCCTACATGAAAGAAGAAAAATTCATATTGCAAAACCCCTAGGGGGTCCCGAATAGAAAGAATGTGCTCCTTGTTTTGAGAATCTAGGTATTTGTGAGACAATATCTTGACCCATTTTTGGTTCGGCTTTAAGTACATTTTCCAAATCAATTTGGCTCTCATTGCATCATTTAATAAGCTCCAATTTTTGAGATCTACTCCCCCAGAATCTTTAGGTTTACAAAGCTTATCCCAAGAAACTAAAGGAATTTTATTCTGATCATTCTTCTCGTTCCAAAAAAATTTACGCATTCATTGATTAATTACCTTAACCACTTTCTCAAGGATTTAAGGCACATCATTGAATAAATAGGGATGATAGAGAGCACTAATTTCAACATCAAAGCCTACCAACAAAGGTAAGCCATTTACTTTTCCAACCTTCCAACTTGTTAACACAACTATCCACCAACCTATGCCATAGACCCACCTTGCAGATTCCCCCAAAGAGGGGAGTGCCCAAGTATCTTCTTGGAAGATTGCTAGCTTTAACACCAAGAATCCTAACAATATCTCTCTGTCTAACCAAAGGCGTGTTAAAACAAAAAATATAAAACTTTGTCCAATTTACCTATTGGTCTGAGGCTTCATAGAAAGAACACAAAGCCTTCTTGATGACCCATGCTTCCCCAAAGAAGACTCCCCAAAAAGAATAGTGTCATCAAAAAATTGTTGATGAGTAGAGGCTTCCAGACCATCAAAAATGCTAATACCTTTCCAATTTCCCTCGCTCTTCAGATGTTGAATCAATCTACCCAAAGCTTCTACTAAAATGATAAAGAGGAAAGGAGAGAGGGTCACCCTATCTCAGAGCCCTTGAAGATTGGAAAAAACCTTAGGGACTGTCATTGACCAAAATTGAAAACCAAGGACCAACAATGCAGCTTTCACCCATTGTACCCACATCTTAGCAAAACCAAAACGTTCCAGGACTTTAACCAAAAAAGAGAGATCGACCATGTCATATGCCTTCCTTATATCCAACTTTATCAACATATGATCCACCTTAGTTTTTCTAATAGTATGGATAGCTTCATGTGCTATAATGATTCCTTCCATAATGGATCTCCCCGGGACAAAACCACTTTGTTCTTTTGAGATAATCAACCTCAGGATAAACTTCACCCTCTGCATCATGACCTTTGTGATAATTTTATACAGGGTATTACACAGAAATAGGATGAAAGTCATTAAAAGATTCTAGTCTTTCAACTTTCAAAATTAAAGTAATGAAAGTACAATTCAATTCCTTCGCAACCCATGCCTTATCTCTAGCTTCCTCCACCACCATCCACACTTCAGGACCAACAACATCACATAAAATTTGGTAGAAGAAAGCAGGAAACTCGTCTGGCCCCAAGGCTTTATCCCCATGCATTGAGAAAACAATCATTCTTACTTCCTCCATAGTGACCGATCGACAAAGAGAAACATTATGACGATCAGTGATGATTCATGAAATGTTAGAAAGTAGAAGTTTCTGTTGTTGATCATTTACCTCCCCATTACTATTTAGCAATGAAGCAAAAAAGTCAACTACCTCCTTATTAATAGCTTCCATGGTGTCCAAGTTATTGTTATCTCTACTTTTAATCTCAGTGATTCTATTCCATGATCTCCTAACTTTTATTGAATTGTGAAAATATTAGTATTACGATCACCCACTTTCAATCAACATTCTCGAGAATTTTGTCTCCAATAGACCTCCTCTCAGGCCAAAATTTCACTATATTTAGATTTCAACTCTTTCTCCTTATCAAAGAGATCAGATGTCATTCCATGATTCATTATCTATTCTTGAACCACTCTCAATTCTTCCTCTAAGGAGGCTTTCCCTATAAAAATATTGCCAAAATTTGTTCTGTTCCACTCCTTTAATTTCTCCTTTAGAAATTGTAGCTTTTTGAAGAACCTAAAAGTACATGAACCATCCATGTATGGTGCTTCACTCCACCATAACTTAACCCGATCATGGAGGCTACAATCTCGAAGCCACGTTTTATCAAATTTAAAAGGACATTGAATAGGGACACTATCCAGCTGAACAAGGAGCTCAATAGGAAAATGATCATAAGCAACCAAAGGTTTAATGACTGCTTCAAAAAGTAAAGGTTTATCCACCCACTTCTCACCCAAGAAGAAGTGGTCTAGATTTTCAGAAATATGTCCCAAACCCCACCTACGGTTAGACCAAGTGAAAGTTCTACTATTAGTCTTAACTTCAGACAATCCATTAGAAGAGACAAAATTCTAAAATTCCACTTGAGAGCTCTTGAAGCCCACTACCCCACCAATCTTGTCTGCCAACTCAAGAGTAGCATTAAAGTCTCCCCCAATTATAATCAAATCCTCAGATAAATTCTACAAAACCCCATAAATTTTTTGCCACACTTCCAACTATAGTCTAAATTTTGAAGGACCATAGACATTTAGAACAGAGAAATCATAGTTCATCCTGTAGGAATGAACTTTACACGCCTGCTAGGAGGGGGAGTTAGTAAGTTCCACAATATCCAAGGAAGATGAACAAAGAATTCCCAATCCACCAGTAGCACTGACAACGTCCACAAAGAAACCCGACCACAACCTCCACTGTCACAAAAGAGAAACATATTCTTCCTTACTCAATTTAGTTTCCTGAAAGCAAATCAAATCTGACTTCATTTGATCAAGCCCACTCTTGATCAAGCATCTCTTGTCAGGGGCATTGCAACCCTTGACATTCCAACTTATGAGTTTCTTTGCTCTTCAGGAAGGGATGATCCCTTCCCTACTACAAGTTTGCTTTGTCCCCTTGTCATGTCCCCAATTTGGAGCAATAAGGAGAATTTATTGAATTAATTATTTATAAGGTTATCAAATAAATAAATATTAAAAGGTGACCTTATATTTAATTAATTTAATATTAAAGTGACTAAATAAAATATTATATCATAAAGTCACTAAAATATATCTTTTATCCCACATTGACAAGAAAAGTGTGTGAGCTCTCCCAGGAAAAGTATAAAAGGATTGTAAGGGCTCATTTTTGAACATCCTGAGTTGAATTCATTTTCTATTTATTAGAGAGCTTGAATGCTTGACATGGCTCGAGGGTTTGAATCCTCTTGTATGTTGTTTTCAGTTGTGTGACACCAACCCTAACTAGTTTGGAGTGAGAGATATCTCAATCTTTCACATTGGGCAAAATTTGTGGGCAAGGGCTAATTTTGGTTGAATCAATTTAAGGTGCTTGATCAGATTTTTGATAGAAGATCTCAACAACACATTGAAGGATGAATTTGGCATGAGTATTGAGCTAATTGAGTAGTATGATTTGAAGAAATAAGTTCTGATTGCAAACTTCAGTCAACTTACAACAAGGAAGAAAAACCATGATTTTACTTCTATAAATTCAAGTTTGCATTGATTTCACTTGGAGGATGAATCACTCCATTTTAGGAGCCATGGAGATAATGTTTGATGCTTGTGGGGGTCGATCAAAGGCTGCAATCAATTGTTTTTGGTGACTGCAAATCAGAATAGGGGCGACACTTGTAGGAGGTTCGATTTTGATCTTGAGGACTTCATTTTTGGTTACAAATGGCTGCTATCTCATCAACGACTAGGAGAAGCATTATAATTAGGTTCTCTATCATAATTTCATGCATTGTAATCATCTATATCAGTTCATAGCTCTATCATATCAGAAGTTAAGTCACTACCATTAGAGTTCATGTTAGATGCATATATGGTGTTGTAAGCCAAGATAATTGGCAATTTATTGTAATCAGACTGAGTATTCCAGTTAATGAGAAGGAGTTGCATACTATTTACTTGTCATCTTGTACTCAGTTATGAATGCATACCAACTATTTGTAAAAATTCATAGTTGTTGTAGGTGCATATCTGGCATATTTAGGACATGTATTTGCATTTGAAAATAAAAAAGAGCCGCACTTTCATTTAGAAGATTAAATAGACATCTCATAAATTGTTTACAAACATTTATTCATCATTACATCAAAACAAATCAAAACCAAAGCAAACTAAAACTCAGAACCAACAACTACAAGGTTGCAAACAAAGTGTTTGACAAAATTCCCTAGGTAGAAACTGAAGGATTTTGAGTCTAAATCAACAAGGCTCATTTCAGTGCTATCAAAGTATTGAACTCCAAGTTTTTGTGGATAGAAAGATCTTTCTCCTTTTAGGTGAAACCCTAGAACTGCAAGAGAGTATGCTTTCCCCTAAAAAATTGTGATTCACTTTGTTAAGCCATTTGAAATCGGGATCCAAATTTGCAAGGATCTTTACACCCTTGGCACTTCCTGCCAAAGCAAGTTTAGCCTTATTGGACTTCCTCCCTCGTGATCTCTTTTCCCTAAAATTCACTTTCCGCACCAAAGAATCAGATTGGTTTACTATTCTGATATCCATAATACCTTCCTCATCCATTAGACCCCATTCATCATCATCCTCGCCCACAGACAACCTATTTGAATCTTCCTCTACCAAACCCTCCTCCTCCAAAACCTTGCCTACATCCGCAACCTGCCCATCCATTTGGACACCCAAACTGTTATGATTTCCTTGCCGATCCAAACGCCCAACCTCCATAATTTCCATAACTTTCTCTACTTTGGCTATGGCTTCACCTACTAAATTAACCACCTCTTGATTAGTGATGGGGGCATCTAAGTCCAATGTGGGGGGATTATCCTCCAGTCCCCCCAACCTTGTGGATAGACCAACCTAAGGCGAAGTCTTGTTCAACATATCAATTCTTGGAATTACAAGATTGTCTTTTAATGATTGGAGATCACCAACTAGAAAAAAAAGGCCTCTAGTGGAATATTTGATTACCAAGTTCTCTCTATCATGCTAAGCAAGCTCCATTCGAGCAACCTCCCCGTTAGCTTCAAGGGATTTCCCCTTTGGTCCCACAAAGCACACCTCCTCCGAATGCCCTTCTTTGTTACAAGTTTTACATCTCACCACACTTTCTTCGACCTCAATTTGTTGATACCAACACCCTACATTAGTATTAATTTCTAGTGTTTTCAGAAGCGGGAAATGAGGTTTCCAACCAATACAGATGTGTGCATACATACTAAAATCCTTCTCCTCTATGGCTTCATCAAACTTAATATAAAACCCTAGTTTGTTGCCAATCATCATGAAGGTTTCTTCATTCTAGTATTCATGAGGCAGATTATACAATCTCAACCAAACCGGAACTTCTTCCAGGTGGGCATTGAGGAGATTAAAATTGGGTTCCCAGTCTTTAACATACAGATCCTTACCCCGCATAAAGAAAGGGCCATTTTTGAAAACCCAATCTTTATTTTCACTACTCTTCATAATCACCAGAAAAAAGCCGTTGGGCATGGTCTTTATGTCAGAATTGAAAGGATAGTTTTCACTACACCATTTCTTTACCCGGCTAAAGGTAGGCCAATCTCCTATCCATTTCATCAAAAAAACTTGTGCCCTCAAGAAAGAGACTGAATCATTCCAACCCCGATTATAAAAAAAAAAAAGATATCATCTTCGGCTCTGGTTGAGAAGGACTTACTTTATTTTTATTGTTAGCCTGTTGAATTTTCTTTACCCGCCACTCTTTTTCCCCAGCCTTCGACCAAGCCATTTTCCTATCTTCTGAATACCCATGAAGGCCCTTGAAGACCGATGCATGCATGTTCCTTCTCCACCCATGACCCCTCTTCCAACCACCATTTTCCTTTCTAAAAGGAGGAGGAGAAGTGTTCCTATTCTGATCCTCCCAAACCCACTTTGGCTTAGACCAATACCTAGACGCAGGCACAATATGAAACCTGGGCTGATCTTTTTGATGAAAATCTCTGAGATCTCTTGGTTGCAACCCTAACCTACATCTTGACAACACCATCCTCTCCCTCATTTGTATTTTTCTAGTTAATTTGATTAATGTGAAAATGTAGATATATATTTATTCGTATATTCAATATTCAATAAATTATGTTGAAGAAGCATATGTCTCCCTTGTAATATTTTTCTACTTAAATTTGATTAATGTGAAAATGTAGATATATATTTATTTGCTAAGGATATGCATAGGGTTAAGGGTCTCTAAATCTAACATAATTGTTCATTAAGATGACAATTCAAGTAGTTGATGTCAACTTTTCAAACTCAAAAAGTAAAAGTATGTATTGAATTTTAAAAATTCAATCCAAACATATTACTTTTCACCTTGAGGTATTTTTAGTCCCGCCTATTTATAAGCGGAGACTTATGTTTTCGGGTAGCTGATTTTGAGCATTAAAATCATCTCGGAACTCCCATCAGGCATGATATAATGGCTTATCCTATGGTCTGTGGTATATTTTTTTACGAGTGGAGTTTTTTTGGTAGTTTTTACGAATTTATGATTGGCTTGATGCTTTTTTCCCATGATTTTTTATTTTACATTTAGAAATTGTGAGCCCAGCCAATCAGAAATGGAGGGAGGGAAAAATTTGCATCAGTTTGTAATGTTTCTCTTCTGTGGACGTGTCATTGTTGCAGCGTACCTGTGAGCAGGTGACGTCATTGTAAGCAGTCATATGGCTTGTTTCTGCTTTCACATTTTGCATTCAGAGCTTCAAGGCACGTAAGTATTATGCTTTGCTAGGGTTATGTAATATTTTCCCTGCAAACTCTACATGCTTTTCTCCACAACATTGTTGTGGCGTTCTACAAACCTGCTCACGTGTCTTGTCTCTGCTTCCACATTTCACATACATGCACAATGGGAGCCCAACAATCTAGCTCTAAAACCCCAATATTTTTAGATCTACATTTCGTTTATTTTGAATAAAATGAAGCAACCGCTGTGAAGAGACTGTCCTGCATAATTTGCACGTTAATCTTATTGGAACTACAATTTGTGCAAAATATTGAGGTAAGTCTCTGGTCATGGTTTCAACAAGTTTTTTAAATGAATTGGTACACAACTAGATCAGATGTGGTTGCATTTTTATTTCATTCTAAAACAATTCTGTTATGTGCTAAATGAAGATGGTTTGACCTCTACTAAGATAGCTCTAGCAGTGATTTCTTTTTTACAACAGTAGCTGGTATCCATTGGTTACTCGTAGGTGCTAAGAATTCTGCTTTGCAATGTTCATTTTCTTTGGTTGTCTTTTGTTTGATTCATGTATGTTCAATATATTGCTTCGTGTGCAACAGAACTATAAGCCTTTTCTGGCCAACCTGTTCTGTCATCTGTCTGGGTTGTAAATGAACATTTTAATGTTCATGTTTTGTTCACTATATCCTTTTGGATTAGTTACTTGCACAAATCAATGGAACATTGGAAAATAGTGTTGAGAAATATGTCTCAACCTTGCAAGCCTTTTTCAGGAAAATTACAAGATTTGTTTGTGGCAGTTTTCCACATGTTTATGCATTGGAAAAAGGTGTATGAGTTGTTAAAAGGTGCCTTGTCCTTAGTAGAATATAGGAGGGCCATTTTTAGAGCATAGTTAATTTGTTTTATGTCTTTTATGGGGGTCTAAACTAGAGGACAAAATTATGGACGGGATTACTATTTTAACCTGGTTGTTTTTCCATCTTGGAAATGTAAATGTCAAAAATGGGCAACATGTGGCATGGTGGTTAAGCCCATGGTTTTGTAAAACCACAAATGGTTTCCAGGTTGTAAATCACTATATAAGGAGGGCTTGGGGAGGAGTTTGGATAATGGAGTTTTGTTTGCAAGGCTGGGTGCTAGAAGGATGCTAGTGATATCTCTCCAAGCTTGAGTTGAGGTGATGCTCTTGTAAGAACTTGCATTGCAAGTGTATTGTAATCTTCTTTGATTTGATAATACATTATGCAGGTTCCAGAGGGTGGGGTTTTTCTCCCGTAAGGGTTTTCCCCACGATAATCATTGTGTTATGTGTTCATTGTTTTATTCATGTTCTTGTATGTTTCTTGAGATTCCTGTAATCAGTTAAGTTGAAATTTGCATAATCGTTCTCTCAAGATTAGCGTAGGAAGCGATTCCGCACACCTTTGCTTCCTTACAAGTGGTATCAGAGCCTGGCCAGTTTTGGTTCTGTTTGTTGGGTACAGGGTTTTTTGAGCTAATCAAGGTTTGAGTGGGAGCTTGTGCAGAGTATTTCATTTTTGTATTGCAGGATCGTAAAGATGGCAAGCATGTCGGGGAGGATTGATGTAGAAAAGTTTTCTGGCACAAACTTTGAGATGTGGAAGCTGAAGATGGAAGATCTGTTGATTGATCGGGATCTATGGGATGCGGTGGATGAGAATAAGCTAAGGCCTACAGATCCGACTTTAGCTACACAATATGATGTGATGGACAGAAAAGCTAAAGGTCTCATAAGATTGTGTCTTGCAGACTCAATTCTGATTAATGTGCATGAAGAGTCTACCGCGAAGAAGCTTTGGAAGAAGCTAAGTGAGATCTATCAAGCGAAATCACTTGTTAACAAGATTTTCTTGAGGAAGAAATTGTATTCCTTGAGAATGGAAGAAGGTGGATGAATTCCTGAGCATCTGGAAAGTTTCAATATGTTGGTGACTCAGTTGACCTCAGTTGGGGTAGCGATGGATGAAGAAGAAAGGTGCCAAATCCTACTATGTTCATTGCCAGATTCATGGGACAACCTTGTCATGGCCATAGGGAGCACTTCTATTGTCTTGAAGATGGAGGATGTTGTTGGTTCTCTACTTTCTGAGGAGATGAGAAGGAAGGTCTCTCTGAATGCTAAAGAGGCTTTGAGTGTTCGAGGAAGACCAAAGGAAAGAGGCAAGAACGAAAAGCAGCATGGCCGTTCTAAGTCCAAGAATAAGGGGAGATCAAAATCCCCTGGTAAGTCCAAGGTGATATGTTGGAATTGTGGTAAATTTGGACACTTCCGAAAGGATTGCAAAGAGGAAAAGAAGAAGAAGAAAAAGAAGCAAGATTCTGATTCTGAGTCCGAGAAGGAAGATGGAGACGCTTTTATCGCAGCCTTGGCCACTCATGCAGGTGATAATGCATGGTTAATAGACTCAGGTGCATCTTTCCACATGACTCCTAATAGAAACTGGTTTAGTAAGTATGAAAATTTTGATGGTGGTAAGGTGTATTTGGGTGATAACTCTATTCTTGATATTGTTGGCCGTGGAAGTATTCGTGTAAAATTTTCTGATGGTAGAATTAGAAGATTTGATGGTGTCTTGCATATCCCGGGACTAGCAAGAAATTTGTTATCTGTTAGTAAACTAATAGATGCGGGTGTGCATGTACAGTTCTCTGAAGCAGGTGTGAAAATGGTAAGAGGTGCTATGGTAATAGCAAGAGGAAGCAGATTGGGTACACTGTACCAGCTTGATGCATGCACGGTTGAGTGCAATAGTACTTCTGATAAGATTGTGAAAAAGACTACTCTGTTGGAAAAGGAGAGGTTTTCTCTTTCAACAAATGGTCGTGGTTTTTGGGTACCCAAGGGTGCTCTGTCTACCGAATCAAAGCTGCCTGCAGAGAAGACCATGTTATGGCACCAAAGACTTGGCCACATAGGTGAGAAGGGTCTACGGACCTTGAAAAATAAGAATCTTGTTGATGGGTTAAATGATTGCAATCTTGAATTTGATTTTTGTGAGCATTGTATTTATGGAAAACAAAACCGCATTCAGTTTTACTCCAGTTCTCATAAGTCTTCATGTATATTGGATCTGATCCATTCAGATGTATTTGGTCCAGTTGATGTTCCTTCTATTGGTAAATCAGTTTATTATGTCTCTTTCATTGATGATTTCAGTAGAAGAACATGGGTTTATTTTCTTAGGAGTAAAGCTGAAGTTTTCAGTCGTTTCAAAGAATTTAAAGCAATGGTAGAGTTGCAGACTGGAAAGAAAATAAAATGTTTGAGAACTGATAATGGCGGTGAATATTGCTCTAATGATTTTGATACATTTTGTAAAGATTGTGGTATTAAAAGACAGAAGACAACTCCGTATTCTCCACAACAGAATGGAGTTGCAGAAAGAATGAACAGGACCCTGATGGAGAAGGCTAGGAGTATGTTGAGTGGTGCTGGACTAGAACAAAAGTTCTGGGCTGAAGCTATAGCCACTGCCTGCTACCTGATAAACAGGTCTCCTACATCAGCTCTTGTTGATAAAACGCCAATGGAAGCGTGGTCGGGCCACAAGCCTTCACTTAGACATCTGAGAGTTTTTGGTTGTGAGGCATATGCTCATGTGCCAAAGGAGAAGCGGACAAAATTGGATAACAAAGCTGTTAAATGTATTTTCATCGGATACAGTTATGGTGTGAAAGGATACAAGCTTTGGGATCCTGTTGCACAAAAGGTATTTTATTCCAGAAGTGTTATTTTTAGAGAAACTAAGCCATCTTCTATTTCAGTGCAGCCAGAACAAATAGAGGAAACAAAGATGTGATTCAACTACCTGCTACACCAGAGAAAGTTGAATCGAGGCCCTTAGAAAGACAAGATGTCGAAGAGAGCTCTACGAGTTCTGAATCATCAGAGGGAGAAGAGGAACCAGAACCAGAACCTGAGTTTTCTAGAAGGACTACTAGACAAAGAAAAGCACCTGATAGGTATGGATATTCTCCTGATGATTGGAGGTGTATATTTGCTTTGAATGCTAACATCGATGAACCAAGATCTGTAGAAGAGGCTCTTGGTATGAATGATTCAGAGTCCTGGAAAATAGCCATGGATGAAGAGATGGCAGCTCTTAAGAGGAATGATACATGGGACCTTGTACCATTGCCTGAAGGACGGAAACCTGTTGGTTGTAAATGGGTGTTCAAAAAGAAGATGGGTTCAGATGGAAGCATTGAGAAGTACAAAGCACGATTGGTTGCTAAGGGTTACTCCCAGGTTGAGGGGGTAGATTATGGTGAGATTTTTTCTCCTGTAGCTAAAATGACATCCATTCATTTTTTGCTTTCTATTGCAGCAGCCTATGATCTAGAGATCGAGCAAATGGATGTGAAAACAACTTTCCTTCATGGAGACTTGGAGGAAGAAATTTATATGACACAGCCAGAGCACTATGTGGTAAAAGGTAAAAGTCATTTGGTCTGTAAGTTGAAGAAATCCTTGTATGGTTTGAAACAAAGTCCTAGGATGTGGTACCAGAAGTTTGATACATATGTGTTGAGTTTGGGATTTGTGCGATCTAAATCTGATCATTGTATATATTTCAAATCTGATGGTGATCGTTTCCTGGTTATTGCCTTGTATGTCGATGACATGTTATTTATTGGCAAAGGAAAAGGTTTGATTGCAGAATTAAAATCTCAACTCTCAGCGAAGTTTGAAATGAAAGATCTTGGTGCAGCAACGTACATTCTGGGAATGGAGATTGTAAGAGATAGACAAAACAGAAAGCTTTGGCTAGGCCAGAGTAAGTATGTTGGTACTATTTTGAAAAGATTCAATATGCAGGATTCTAGACCATTGAGTGTTCCTGTTACGATGGGAACAAAGCTTTCTATTTCACAGTGTCCTACATCCCCATTGGAGATGGAAGAGATGAGTCGAGTACCATACCAGAGTGTTGTTGGAAGTTTGATGTATGCTATGGTTTGTACAAGACCAGACATTGCCCAAGCAGTGGGAGTACTTTCCCGTTACATGTCTAATCCAGGAAGAGCACATTGGGATGCAGTTAAAAGAGTTTTCAGATACTTGCGGGGTACCTCAGAGTACTCTATATGTTTTCATGGAATAGGAAACAAGCATTCCTTGGATATTCGAGGCTATGTGGATTCAGACTGGGCTGGTGATGTTGATAGAAGAAGATCCACCAGTGCATATGTGTTTACATTATTTGGTGGTGCAATTAGTTGGATGAGCAAGCGACAGGCTGTGGTTGCCTTGTCCACTACAGAGGCAGAGTATATGGCATCTACTCATGCCTGTAAGGAAGCCATTTGGCTTAAGAGATTGTATTCAGATATAGAGTTCAAACAGGGTGTAGTGACAGTCAAAGTGCAATCTGCCTAGCGAAGAACCCGACTTTTCATGCCAGGACCAAACACATTGATGTACAATATCATTTTGTGAGAGATATGGTTGAGGATGGCAAGGTGAAGTTGGAGAAGGTAGACACTTTGGTGAATGTTGTTGATGCATTAACTAAACCTGTGAGCACAGAGAAGTTCAGATGGTGTTCAGAGTCTATGGGCCTTTCGGCCCCTAGCAATTAAGTCCATGATATTTTGGATCCCCTAACTCTTGCAAGGTGTTCGACAAGTGGGAGATTGTTGAGAAATATGTCTCAACCTTGCAAGCCTTTTCCAGGAAAATTACAAGAATTTGTTTGTGGCAGTTTTCCACATGTTTATGCATTGGAAAAAGGTGTATGAGTTGTTAAAAGGTGCCTTGTCCTTAGTAGAATATAGGAGGGCCATTTTTAGAGCATAGTTAATTTGTTTTATGTCTTTTATGGGGGTCTAAACTAGAGGACAAAATTATGGACGGGATTACTATTTTAACCTGGTTGTTTTTCCATCTTGGAAATGTAAATGTCAAAAATGGGCATGTGGCAAAGCCCATGGTTTTGTAAAACCACAAATGGTTTCCAGGTTGTAAATCACTATATAAGGAGGGCTTGGGGAGGAGTTTGGATAATGGAGTTTTGTTTGCAAGGCTGGGTGCTAGAAGGATGCTAGTGATATCTCTCCAAGCTTGAGTTGAGGTGATGCTCTTGTAAGAACTTGCATTGCAAGTGTATTGTAATCTTCTTTGATTTGATAATACATTATGCAGGTTCCAGAGGGTGGGGTTTTTCTCCCGTAAGGGTTTTCCCCACGATAATCATTGTGTTATGTGTTCATTGTTTTATTCATGTTCTTGTATGTTTCTTGAGATTCCTGTAATCAGTTAAGTTGAAATTTGCATAATCGTTCTCTCAAGATTAGCGTAGGAAGCAGACACCTTGCTTCCTTACAAATAGTAAGTCACAATACTCTTCATATGTGGGTGAAGTACTTACAAGTTTATCCGCTGTCTGGATTCTAAATCCATCTTACTGTTCATATTTTGTACACCAGATCCTTTCAGATCTATTACTTGTACAAATTGATGGAAAACAATAAGTTACAATACTCTTTACAAATGGCTGAAGTACTTATAATTTTGGCTGAAAAGAAAGATAATGTGCACATCAAAACTATTTATAATGTCCCCCAAAGACGCATCCCCACCCCTCAACTGTATCCCCATTTCTTCATTTCCATTGCTTTGTCCCCATCCCCATTCTATTTTTCTTTTCAAATAGTATTTTTAAGACTTCGGATTTTCTTTTAGGCATCCCCTTTTTGTGTTCCCCCATTCTCCCATTCACACAAAAAAGGGGACTTGATGGAAGCTGATTAAAACATGTAAATCAATAGCCAAAAATCATAGTAGTAGAACAAGCATCATGAATTTAAATGTGTTTATCTACTTGATATGTGTTGTTAAGTTTGTTTTAATCTCCATGAAGTGTGGCCTTATAACTCAAACCCAAGAACAACTCAACAAGCTGAAGATAACGGTACATTCCAGACTTAGCAACAAAAACTTTAAGATAACTCCACAAACTATTGATTCTCCTCATTTCCATAAAGAAACCCATTGTCTAGATTTACATGTTATACTGACAAAAACTGGTTCATATAGCATCCAATATGACTAAAATCAAACATGATTGGAAAAATGTTACAAATCATTTACACCCAATAGTGAAAAATCAAACAAGTGACCAAAATGCATCTAGTTTGGACAAATATTGGACTCATTCCTTATCAGTAAACCCCAAACTGTAATGTTACATAAGTTAAATAAATATTAACTAGGAGCAAATGACAATTGTGTTTGCTTGTTATGGCATTCCATGAGACCACATTTATTTAAGGCATTTTTCCAAACAGTTCAATTCCTTGCTGCAGTGGAAGATATATTTTTGAACCAGTTTGATTTCTCAAGATTTATGTTATTCTTTTCTTATAGATTGAAGGCCCATCGCAATTAGATCCTCAATGCTCCTAAACTTTGGATACATATTAATGAGAGAATTTTCAAAAGCAAAATCCAATTCAAGTCCAATTTTGATCACTGTTTTCCCTACAAATAGAGTTGCTCAAGGTCGAGACTCCAGCTCACGCAGAGCGCTTGTTTTTCTTTAGCAAACAAACATATTGAAACCACAAGAAATAAAAAATAAAAAAACTAGCATCTTCAACCATTTATCCATTGAATTAGTTCTTCTTTTTTCATCATCCATTATTTGATTTAAACATGAAAAGGTGCTATTGAGTGCATGCAAAGACAAATTTTAACCCATCTTGTGTGTCTTCATTTTGATATCGAGTTTTGTAAATTTTAAAGAAGTGCAAGCTCTTTCTCTTTGGCAAAGTCTTCTAATATTGATTGACTTAATGCCACAGATGGAAAAAGTTGATGGAATTACACATGTATTTGTTCTATTATTCTTGATTTTTGGGGCTCTCTCCTTTCTAATGTATGTGTTCACCCATGCTTTCTTTTGTATTTTTTGAGTGAAGATGCTTGCATGGTGTAGGCTTGAAATGAGGTGTTCATATGTGGTGGCAATGTGCTTAAGCTTTAAGGATTTTTTCATAAATCTAAAGAAGTTTATCCATAACTTAACATAAATTAAGCATGTAATCACATTTAGTGCATGCTTGGGGGTTAAGATTTGAAATATATAATTCAATGCAAGTTTTTAATAAGTGTTTTAGAATGATTAGATGAATAGACCACTAGTTTTATATAATAAATACACCAAGATAAAGCAAATGAGATAGTAATGCAAATGAAAACATGGGCAAGTAACAGGTGACAACATAAATGCCTTTGCTTTCAAGCATAATTAAGGAATATGGAAGATTAAAATTACTCGAATTATTTAAGCCACATACATTCAGAACTAAGGCATATATCATCAATAATTTGGGGAGAGTTTTCGTTAACAAAATAGAAACACAACTTGCTGTGGTGTTGAATATAATTATTGACTGCAAAAAGTGTGCCATTTTTCTATTGCTTAACCATCGGTAACATTCCCTAGGTAAGATGGGAATTAAGAGGTTAGGAGTCAGTCTCAAACTCGAGATACAACTATCACCACAACTCACTTCCCTTGAGATGAAAATATATCCATTCATGTAAATGTAAAAAATATAGGGGAAATAATGAGTGCCTTTGAAATTGAGCAAGAATCTTATAACCAATAAACAAACATCAAATTATCTAATACCACCACTATGTTTCGTCCACCTCTAGAATCTTTTTTTTTAAATTTAAATGATTAGGAATAAATATGCTCTTAATTATAGGTTTTTTGAAATTAATTTTTTCACTTATGTTTTACTCAATATAGTTTAAAAAATAACTATTTGTAACTATTTTTCAAATATTTTTTTAAAAGAGTTTTAATTTTAATTTTTTAATAATCATTGCACTTCCTGATATCCAACATTAACTAAGAAGTGGAGGAAATATTGCGGCAAAAATCATTTAAAAAAGAAGAAGTATTTTTACTTTAATTTTTAAATAATCATTGCACTTCTGCATATCAACATTAACTAAGAAGTGGGGGAAAAATTGCGAGAAAAAAATTATGCTCAAATTTTTACTTTAATTTTTTTTATTAATTATTGCACTTCCGGATATCCAACATTAACTAAGAAGTGGCCGAAAAATTGTCAAAAAAACACTAATAAAATTGTAACACAAAAATATTATGCTCACTTCCATAAAAACTCGTCCTCATTGCTCAATCCCTGTGGACTCATTTAGAACCTTTCAACTTCACCAATAGACCAACGGCCCATTGACAAACCAATAATATTTGAAAAAATTGCTTTTGAAAACAATCATACATTTTACTTAAAAAATAAATATATAATAAATAAAAACAAAATTATCAATTTTAATTGAAAATAAACAATTTAGTGACTAGTTATAATACGAGCTTTAGAGTTCCATGGCAGGAACTAATAAAACACCTATTTTTCTTTGCCAACTTCGTTGCTCATTGTAGTATTGTTTCTAAATTTAACCCTTTTATTTAGGTCGGTTAATTAATTGATTAGCCTAAAACGAAATGTTTCATTTCTGTTCAAATAAAAAATCAACCGTAACTTTAAAAAAACCAAAAAAGAGATACTAATTTGCATCGGCGACGGTCAAATTTAATGCACCCTAATAATGAGAACTCATTTCGGATTTGAAAATCAATTTAAATGGAATCGAAACACATTAATGTCTACAGGTTCTCGAATGAGTATTTATATATATCCGATGGTTGTCAAATAGGAAAAAATTTCTGGTAGTATTTTAACATCGGGGAGAATTGTCGCAGTGGCTTTGACGGTACAAAAATGGCGAAAGGTTCAGGAATGCGTATGAAGGCGGTGATTTACTCTCTGTCTCCCTTCGAGCAGAAGGTCATGTCCGGCCTTTGGCGCGACTTACCCCACAAAATAGAGAAGAAAATCACCGATAATTGGCTCAATGCCCTCTGCTTACTTGGCCCTATTGTCGGCACTGTGCAGTACGCTTTTTTTCCCCAACTCTATCTTCTTTATTTCCGCTTACAGATCTGATTAATTAACAAACACAATCAGATACGTGCAACTATTAGGGTTTCAAGGTCAGGGCTTTGAAATTGTTTATGTGGATCGGCTAAGATTGTTTGGGGTGTGGAACTTTTTTTTATAAGAGATGGCTGAATTATTTAGGGTTTTAAGGTTAGGGCTCAGAAATTGTTTGTGCAACTTTTTAATTGCAAATGTAAATGAGATTTGAAAGGGAATGCAAGATTGAGACAAAAATTCATATGGTTCCATAGAAATCCATGCATGGCATCTTGAATTTATAAAAAATAAAATTGTAAGGGAACAATGTTTTGATTACTAGTTGTCATTGATGAATGTTCCATAATGAAATGGATGCTTGTTTAATGAGATTTGGCAGATTTTTGTAGCTAGATTCATACACATTTTATTTGATTATAATATTGGATTTCTGTTATGGGGCCATATCCCAAGACGAAAAGCTGATTACAGCTATACCTAAATTGAAACTCTTGTGCAAGCCCATGCAAGGGTGACAGTCCCAAAAAACAGAGAAAGGATAGTCAACCATACCACCGAAGGACACCAAACCAGGCTAAAAGATTAGAAAGCCATACCTACAACAAGAATATGGTGCCTAAAAAAATACCAGACAGCACATATAGGCCCAAAAAAATGAACCCTTAAATATTGAAAGCCTAGAGGCAGCCATAAACAACAAGTTGATAAAACATGTACAAAAACAGAAGCTTCCAAGACAAACATTTTGAAACATCATCAATAAATCAGACACCTCCCATCTAAAAATCCCAGTGCCACCAGGAACAGTACACCAACACTTACCTGCTCTGTTGGCTAACCTTCACCTGGGACCGGAACTACATAAGCTTTTACAGAAGAAGAAGAGTATACCTCCAAACTACACAGCAGGATGCCATCAATGAGGTCAGCCCTGTTTACTGATTTGGACAAAATATCATTAGCAAATGCTGATAGCCACTAGTCACATCCAGAAGACCATTATGGTAAGAAATCACCATATGCTTGATAACTGACCGAATATCTTGAAATAGGTCCATTAATATGCTCATGTCCCTGCTTAAGGTGTTGAAATCATCTACCAAAACCTATCCCTTTGCACTCACTGGAGATAAGATTGTGAAGAAGCCTCCATCTGGGTTGCATCATCATCCCAACTCTTCAGCTGTGCTAGAAGAAAGAAGATCTTCAATGCAATGTTCTGCTTCTCCATTCTAACAACAGCTGCCAAGTTGTTGTGGAAGTCCACTAGAACATAAGCCCTAGAATGAATGATACCAGTATTTGCCACACTTTCTGGATCAAGCATAGCTTTTACAAGATTTAATGTCTGTGCATTGGGGCAGTAGAATATCTTCTTCAAACAAAAGTTTGAAACTTGCCCTTTCCGGAAGGGATCCAAGTTCCGGCACCATGTCCGGCCACTGAGCAAATACACACACCTAACCAGTGGATTCTTGCCCTCCAAGTGCCAAGATCAGGTTTTGATACCACTTGTAATGAAATAACTTGCACAAGAGAAGAATATAATACAAAATATGCTGCAAGTACTTGTTAATACTTGAGAATAATAAGCCACTTCAAGGGTGACAACCTTCCAAATATCTCCTATACGAACACAATTTGCAATATGATAATCAAATAACACACACTACCTCCTCTATATACCCCCTACTTATGCCTTGGATATCACCTAGGTCGACTTGGATGCCTACACACACTACCTCCTCTATATACCCCCTACTTATGCCTTGGATATCACCTAGGTCGACTTGGATGCCTAATTATATCACCTAGGCCAACTTGACTATATAAATAAGACTATTTAAATGTTACATTAGTCATAATTTGGCTAGGGCATAGTAAAATATTTTATAATAACCATAAAAATGAATTCACAATTGTTCAAATAGCAAGTTTATTGAGCTTCATGACCATAATATGGAGACTTTGCCCAAGAACTGTATGGTATTAAAAATAGGGGCCTCTGTTAGTTCTTCATATGACAAGAACAGTAATCAATTTGATGCAGACAAGGATAGGTGGTCAAATTAATGACAGTGATCCTTGAAGACTTGTCCAAGGTTCCCACAGTGCAGTGGACCCAAATCCAACACAGATTTCATTGAATAATAAGTTCCTATGCTCCATGGGGTTTCGGGGATGGCGAGTACCTGGTACGCCCGGACGAGTTTCTGGTACGGGGGTACTTTTGGGTCATTTTTTAGGAGACGGCTGATAAAAAAAAAGGGAAATTTTTAAAAATATAGAGAAATTTCAAATGTTCATAGCATAACATTGATAAAGCATTCAGTCTAGACATTGTATAAGCTTATTAGTATATTACATATCATTAGACTTGAATTGAGATTTCACGTGAGAAGCGACAAACAAATTAACAGAATTCAAATGCTTTTCATTATCAATGTGCATACATATCATATAAGAGTCTGATAATTATAACCGAAATGCCCAAAGGCTCAAAGTCTCAACTATGAAATGACATGATAAACATAAAACAAAGAAAATATATCGCTGTCCAGTGTCCCTAATCAGCAAAAGGTAGGTCTAAATCAGCATTGCCCTTGTCATCGGAGCTTATATGACACTTACATTAGGTCAAGTGTGATGTGGCATCCCTTGTGGGTTCGCCCATAGCTTTTATTTTATAAAAAAACTTTGACTTTAAAAAAAAAATAATTTTTTTTTTCTTTGCTAGGCCATATGGTACTGCTAGCCGTACCCGGTACGGTCGAGGTACGACTGGGCAGTACTGGTACCCAAGTCCCCTAAAATTTGGCCAAAAGTCCCTTGGAAGTTCCGGGTACTTGGAGGGCAAAAAGGGACGGCCGGGGTACGTTTCCTAGCCGTACCCGCGTCCCCGTTTTGTACCCGCTACGGGAAACGGGCAAAAAGCATAGGAGGCGCGTCCCCGTGGATCATAGATAATAACTTATTTTCTAATTAAACAATCTATATTCGAATATTGCTTTTGCAGAACAAACATTGCTTTCTACAAATCATATTATGTATAACTATGGAAACTGCTATGGAAACTTGTACATCACGAATTTTACTACAGCCATTCTTTACCCCATAGAGCTCCTTGATGACAGCCTCTAATCTCTCCAACAGCTCCACTTATCTGCTCTTCTATTTTTAAGAGCCTTGCACTCTTCTCCTTGTCTTTTGCCTCAATGAACTTCCTTGGCCTTTTCACTTTATTGAAAAACCAATTTTAAAGATTGCTTTACCACCACTTTGTAATGTCCCTTACCTGGTTTGCCCTAGAATTCGTTGGTAGATTAAGTTTAGGGGTTCTTCTTTTCAAATAAATGTTCTTTTTAATGAAATGATCTTGGATTGAAATCTGCATTCAACAATTTAATACATTTCCACACACACATATAACTGCTAGCAATAATATCTAGATATCCAAAATATTAACATAATCACAAAGCAATAGTGAAGACATATGAAGAGTGGCATGGGTAGATTCGCCCGAAGCTGTCCATCTAAGCCCAAGGGCACAAGCATCCTATCAGGACAACCCACCCCTTGGCCTCGAGCTGAACGTCCAAACCAAGACAATTCCACCCTCGGAGTGGCGTGCTTAGTGGAACCACTTGTACCTGCTTTCTCTACCCGTGTCATCACCTCGTAAGACACTTAACTTATTGGGGACAGTCGAGGGAGCGGATAAGTGGCCCGGGCCTACCACCCCTCCATGGCCGCAGCGGATCTTGAGTGGGACCCCCACCCCTCAATGGCCCACCCATGCCTTGGGACTGGGCGGGACTATGAGTGGAATTTCCACCCCTCTAGGGCCCATCCCTGCCTTAGGTTCCGGGGGCGGACTTAAGTGGGGTTTTTAGGCACCACATCCCTCACACCCTTCCTACCAATAAGCTTTACAAACACTGAGAAGACAATCTTTTAGCAATTGACTACACCCGCATTCATCTTTAATTCTCTTAAGTCAATGTAAGGATCATGGCTGAAAACAATTCTAATCATGATTACACTAAAGAAACCTTAATCAATTCATAGAATAATGATAATAATATTATTGACGAAAACATTCCACCAATAATCAGATTTAACAACATCCATTCATGCAGATGCCATTCTAAATTAATAAGAAGCGATATATATCTCCTATAGATGGTCCTATCCCTACTTTTCTTCCTGCTACAATGTGAATAGTATCAAGCTGATCTATTTGTTAAAAGGACAATGCTTATGATTAGTCTGTTAATTAGGATTTGGCCATCTCAAAGGGGCAGCAAACTTAATGACTAAACTATGCTTGATTTTACCTAAGATTTGCGTACTCTGTTTCAGATATGTCAAATAGAAATAAGCAATGAATTATACACAGCACAGAGGTTATGAGGAATACTCTATTTGACGTCCAAGAGGCAAGATCTCAAGTTACTGCATCAGATATTGAAACATAGTATAGCTGGTTTATTCTTTTATTCAAATATGCTAGATATTAGAGCCAAGTGAATACATCACCTGAAATTGTGGCTTCGTAGTTATCTGTTTCCTCCACACTGATCAATTACTTTTTAGGAGCGATCCACCCTATTGATTCGATTCCAAATATACTTTGGTTTTGCTATCCCATTCCATACAATTCCGCCCATTGCTTGAAATTCTCTCCCCTTTAAATATCCCCAATTAGATAAGGGGTATGTCTTTTGGTGGCAATCACACCTTCAAAGCAGCACACCTCTTTGTATATGCTAATACCTTCTCACTTAACCGCTGCCCTTTCATAATCAATGTTGATTAGTTTGCTGTATTTATTTGTTTATTTTATTTTATTCTATCTTTGTTTATTTTCTTTTATTTTATATTTTATATTTAGCCTATGAATTGGGCTTGGGTTATTTTATGATTATAATATTTATGGTAGTCATTTATTATTATTATTTAGTGAGGCATAGTTTCTTATTATTTTGATATTTCCAATTAATGATATTAATTGTTATTATTTACTATGATAGTATGATATTAATTGTTATTATTATTTACTATGATATCAATTACATTATTATTTACTAAGGCATAGATAATATCAGTTTCTTGTGACTTTCTATTATTATGATATTTTAATTTAATGATATTAATTGCTCTATTTAATAGATAATTGTATTATTATCTACGCTAATTATACTTATGATAATAATAGTTAAATGGCAATTTCTTTTGATATTTATTCAGTTTTGTGTTTCAATATTTCATATTTGGAGTTACAATTTCGGGGACATGACACACTCCATTTCTTATCTCTTCAATTTTTGGTTGACCTTATGCTTCTCATATCAGCAATCGTACCTTCGTTGGATCAAACACTCATCTATTTTTCTTTCCTTCATAAGCATTTCAATAAGTTTTTTCATCATCTCTCTATATCTGCACCATGTAAATGAGTTGATGAAATAAATGAATCATATTAATTAATAATATTATATTCTCTTAAAAGTAAAAATCGAGGGAAAGATATAAAAAGGATTATGTTATAGACACCAAATTTTGAATGCTGATAAAGACCACAATATAAATACATTCTAATTTTCTACGGATAGAATGAAACTGATCCTGAATTAATTTCATTCAAATGATCATGATTGCTGCTGGTGACAACAAAAGTGTGCAAAAGGGTTGACCAGCAATGCTCTTGAACCAGTGAGTGGCATGCTATAGCAACTGTTAACAGAATCCTGTTTACACAAATGGTCTTCTGCAGCACTTGTGTAACTGCTGCAAGGAGTCTCTGCAGCGAGTGTGTAATTGGTACGAACCATTTTCTGCAGCATGTGTGAAACTATTGTGATAGCTCTCTGTATCATCTGTTTATTGCTGCAACAAACATTCCATGTTACTATCTGGAACAGCTTGAAGGCTGCTACAGAATGATATTCTTCAGCAGCTCTCTCTGCTATGAGACGAGTTTCACCTTTTGCACAGTCTGCATTTGCTTGAAGCTGCCCTGACTTCATTGATGTGGGGTCCTCAAAACCCTTCATTAGTGCTCAACATGACCTTTGATGGAAGATGACTTGTGTATTCTGCCTACCTATACCTGCAAAACACAATCTTTTTGGGTATTACAGGATTCCTTTACCCCCAGGATGCTTTCTCTTCACAATTACAATCAAGACCAAGTGCAACCAAAGCCGTGACAGAAATCCAATTTGAATTAGGGAAGCTTAACACTATAAACAAACCAAATTCCAGAAGATATATTGTAGATGGTGCTCATGGCCATGATTGTGCTAATGTTTTGAGTTTCAAATGACCCCCTTTGTGAAACACTCAAATTTCGAATTGATAAATCAAACTTTCTTCCAGTTCTTTCAGAGCACTTGTCTGGCATCATTTGATTTACAGTGTACATTGCAATGTGTATCATACCAACTGATAGGCTTTTGTTTGACCCATTTGAGTGTTTAGTAAGAGAATCTCAATAGAATATCACAATCCAAATGTCAAAGTGGTGTGACCATGGTTCAAAATCTCCTATTTTCTTTCTTTCTCAGCCACTTGGTGCGACTATGTCTAACAAAAAACACAGTCAGTGTAGGTCCCTCTGTACTCCCCATCGTGTCCGTTATTTGTACAAGGGAACACAGGCTTCTTATGGCCAAATAATCATTCTTCTGTACTGTAGCTTAGAAATATCAAATTAAGGATAGTTCTGCTCCCAAATAGTTATGAGTCTATGGCTGTTAGACTGCCATAAGTGTCTGGTCCTCAAATTACTAATTCTCATATTTCTGTTTGATAGAAGTTATTTATTACCTTCCCAGAAGGTAATCTCAGATCCTATTTCCTTTCTATCAGTTGATCCTTGTCACCCTACTGAACGGTCACCCTTCTGATCGTCTCTATGCTCCTAATATTGTTATTCATTGTGTGTTTTGATTTCTGAGTTTCTATTGATCCAAGCAAGCTGCATCTCTGATTTCCTGCAATTATCCTGATATTGTTTTGACATCAATACATCCTGCCTTAGCTTTCTGAGGCAATTTTACTTCCAAATTATAGCTTCTTTTGTGTTCAATTTTGCTTATTTCAATTAAGGCATAACTTATACTGTTTTGTATGATAGCGAGCTAAGATCTAATCCAGGAGTCACTGAAGTTACAATATTCTTAAACTGCCTTACTATGTGGTTTCGTAATATGAAGGGAATTCATGTTTAGAAGTCCAACCCTTTTTGTTTATCAGTGTTGAACCTCTCAATATTGTTTCAAATTTGGTTGAATTATAGGTGGTTAAATGGATATCAACAGCATAGGCAAGGGCTGTATTCCCCCAATAATCTCCCCTGAATTTTCTTTTGCTGCAGCATTCAAGCAAAACATCAACATTCATTTGGGCAGAGAAATTCAGTTCAGAGCCTTTCTAGAATTTTTCCCATGAGTTTTCCTTTTTAGATTAACATGTAACTGAATTAAGATTTTATACCAAATTTTCACAGAAATATATTAGTTGTTATTACAAATTGTTAGGTTTCTTCAAACCATATGGGTAGGATTCTATGATCTTCCAGCCTCAAGAAAGTTAGTTCCAAATTCTAAATTTAAGTAATCAGATAAGGAGAAAATATAAAACCGCTACTTGCCTGCTAGGTTTATTAGGTTTTTCAGCAATGACTGATTATAGTCATAGGTGAAAAGAGCTGTAATGTCCCTCATTTGGAGATGCTTAGACTTTTGTCTAAAATCATAATTCCAAAGTAATATATATCTTTTTTTGATACGTAAGATAAGTATTTTATTAATATGAAATAATGAGGCTACAATCGTCTGCATAGCAGGAAATTTGCATAGTCTAAAACCTATAGGGCCATCGATCTTCTACTTCTCCATTATATACCAGTCTATAAACATACCATCCAGCCAAAAACATAAGAACCTCGACCACACAAAAAACTACAGAGCCATTGCTAACTATAACCGAAGCACCAATAAAACAAACAAAAAACTAGCTTCACCTTAATCCAAAAAAACCCCAGCCCATCACCCGACTCACAGGAAGCCATTTAATTTTGCAAAGTCCTCAAATTTTGTTATCCACTCAACACTGTCAATCGCCTTCAGCCCAAAGATTTTTTTCAGGAACTCTACCGCCACAGCCACAATCATTCTGTGCCTCATGAGGCCTGGCCCGTGCAAATCCAAAAGAAACGGGTATATCTTCATAGTGTCCTCCGTGCGAATCCGTTCCACGTCATAGGGCCTCGGACAGCCCCGGCCTTCGATCACTACACTCAGAATTTCATCCACGCCTTCCACCAAGTCCTCCCTGAACATTTTGAGCAACAACTCTTTCACTTCTGCTTTTGGCACCGCGTTGTCCAAGAGAGAAGCAAGAAAAGGGGATGAGATTTGCAGATTATCTCTCCCATACTCCTTGCTCTCCAGATGATTCGAACCCAATATCCTTTTCACAACCACCATCACTAGGGGATCATAATTGAGAAGGATCCGCTTCAGCCTTTGATCAGTGATCTCTCTGAAGGAGGTTTGCCTTGCACTCGACTGCAGCGATATCGGCGTACCAGCTCCAAACCTTGCTAGGCCCTCCACCGATATCTCTATAACAAATTTCGAGCTCTTCGCCATCATATACCTTGCATAGACCGCTCCTAGGATGAAAGGAAAAGGCCGCTCACATTCTCCGTTTCGCACCTGCAATAAAACATGGCCAAAAAAACAAAGGAATTCATCCATAAATAATTTCATTGATCACAAGGCCGTCACCACCATATGCGAATGGTACTCTCAGCAACGTGCAAGATGTCCTTGCAATAAGAAAGAGATCCTGAAGGCTGGATCTTCACTTAATTCTATGCGTGGGAATGGGAGCCGTAGCTGGCCTCCTCTATCCCTCGTACGCCGGCGAAAAGACCATTCCTACCACTTTTTGTCATAATGAATGCGAACACCAACCTTCCTTAGCTCCACGTTCCTATCCTCGTGGCATGAGATGCCACCTCCCTCCACCACTCCCTTCCTCCCACCAAAGTAAGATATATTTTATTAAATTACAACTTCCGATAAACTCTGGTTTAACCCTGCAATAATGTTAGCCAATGATTCATAAAATAATTAATTGATCATTTGTATGGTTTGCACATCCATTACACTAGTTGACTTAAATATATATTGATCTAGATAAGTAACTAACAATTTTGATTGAATTTATTATCCACCCCAATGATCAACCATTGGGAAGATTGAAGATGAAATCTCCATAGGGTGCCCAGAGTATTTCCTATTTCTAAGCCCAAGGGCAGATAGGCAACCCCCTTGGCGCACTAATGGTAGACACACGGGCATCCATTAGGGGTGGTCTACTTAGCATGGAATCTCTCCCCTTCTAAGCCCAAGGGCGGATAGGCAACCCCCCTTGGCCCACTAATGGCAGACACATGGGCATCCATTAGGGGTGGTCTACTTAGAAATCTTGTAACGGCTATTCCCCCTGTATTTCTGTCTCTCCTTCCTATGATTGATTATAGAGGCATTAATAATTCATGGCTTATTGCTAAGTGATTTTTGGCTTTGATTGTGTGCAAATTTTTTCATCAACATTTCGGATCACACTCCATGATCCATTCATTAGGATCACACTCCGTTTCGGATCCTTCTTGCTATTTGCTGTCATCCTGATGATGGATCACACTCACGGAGTGTGATCTGAAAGGTTGATGCAAAAAATTAGCACACAATCAAAGCCAGAAATCACTTAGCAATAAACATTATGGATTGTGGAAACTTGATATCACTAATTCATGGCTTGATTGATAACTTAATATGAATAGCAGTCCTTATTAAGTTCTATATGAAATACATGGGATTAACATATTCAGAACATATACATTAAATAACATACCACAATATCAATGAAACTATGTTACTATTATAGCCACAGAATGCAGATGCAATAATTTTGAGGTGCAGATAACTTATTTCGGTTTGGTCTGCTATAGTCCGCAGATATGAAACTGAGTATATATGTTCTTCTCCAATGCTCCTTCCTCCTCTTCTCCACACTTCGATTCTCCCTTTATAATCTTTCTAAGAGATGCGATTTCTCCTAAGAGGGACGTCTTATCCCAAGAGAGGGCTGTTGGATGAGGTCGGCCTTAGATTTAATTTAATTTATTTATTCACTTCAAGGAGGCGGCTTCCTGAAGTGGGATGACTCTTCAAAGGGGGCATCTTTGTATGAAGTGTGCGGTTCCTTTCAAACAGTCGGTCATCCTTTATATCCTATTCGTTGTCTTTTGTTTAATTTCCATCGTCTGAGTCATTATATTAATGTATCAACCATTTTAACATAATTTTCCTTTTGCTTAGTCGTTGTGTGGATATGGCTGCAATTACCTTAAGTTGGGGGCATGACAAGAGCTTCTTTAGTTTCTTGCTCCAGTATCCTATAAAGCCACACCACCTCAAGCTATTTTTGAGTGAGTATTTTATTTTATATAGCTATAGATTAAAAACTAACATTTAGTGAAGAATTGGGGATTCAATATGATTGGTTAGAAGTTGGGATGCTCTTGACTGCATGTAAAAGTGCAAATCAAAGTTACCTAAGGCTATGTCCAACTTGTTTAACAATAATTTACAAGGACTAGTTGAAACTGTCAACTGGACTGTACATTAGACAAACCTTGCTTAGAGCCAAGGTCTGAGGGGTATCTATTCCGCCAAAATCCGCTCGGGGCACGATCCCGGCCTCATCCCTTTTTAGGCATCGGGGCTTTTGCACTCAGCAAGATTTGATCCCTGGTGGGCTCATTCCGAACCTTTCAACTTCACCAGTAGACCAAGGGCCCATTGACAATGCTTATATTTTTTATTTTAGATGATGTCACCATAACAGATTATGTCATCTTTTAATTGATTTTTGTTAGTTCATTATTTTATAATGACATTCTTAGGAGGCCCATTTTATATGTAAATTTTTCTTAATGGCACAGAAAATGAGGTAATGTTTTCATTCATGCATTATTGAATTTAATTTACATCAGGGTGCAATTTGACATTATTCTTTGAGATTTACCAATTTGATGCTTGTCATGTAGAAACTAAATTGTTTAAAATGAATTCATTTTTAGTGAAACGTGCCTACTTGGATCACGAACATCCGAGACAAGGAACTTTTCTCCTGGCCAGGGGGTTAGGGGAAGTTTGTTATGATATATTGTTGAGAATGATGGGTCACAATCCTCCAACTCCTTTTGTATGGTGCTTTTTGAATGAATGCATCTATCAAATTTGATGTGTATACATGTTATAAATAATTTTTTGTTTGAGTGACGTTGTGGTTGTGCTTTATTGACATCACTTTGAATCCAAAATTGAAGTAATTAGTAATGTGTAAGACATCACTCCTTTGGGAAAGGATCTCTTCAAATTAATCCTGAAAGAGGTAGTTTAAGAAACCTCAACAACTACTGAAGGATCTTCTTTGGCTATTGCAAGGGGAGCCAAGAATTCAGCATCCATAGGAATCGCCAAAGGAAGCCATAGTGCAACATCCAACATAAGGGGCACAACAACCTCTGACATCATACAAGCAACCATCACCAAAGACCTGGCTGGTGTAGCAATCAAAGAAAGGGTAGAGTCTAAAGAAGGGGAGACTTCCAATGAAGTTTGACTGTCAAAAGTTGAAATTGGAGGAGAATCTACAATGGGAGCTACAAAGGGCTGAAGAGACAACTCCAATAAAGAACCTTGCAAGGGTAAATGACAAGGTTCTATATCCTCCCAGTAAGAAGATTTACCTGTTGATCATTGCTTTGGATTAGGACAATCATTCAAGAAATGTATAGTCCTGAAGTACCTCCGACAACAAAAGGCAATTCTCTCACAACCTGCATTTGTTTTTATATTCTTTCGTCGATGTTGAGCTCTATCTGGGTTGGTAGGCCATTAGCAGAATCCATCTCTACCACAATATGAGTGAAGGTTGGGTGGGAGAAGGCTAAGTCTCTGGAGCAAACAAAATGAATCTTTCTAGAGAGTTTCCAATAGCTTCTCAGCATGAATCAATCCAGACTGTAGAGGGAGGTTGGAAGCCTAAGCCCCTCTAGTATCACATTGACGACTCTATCAAAGTGTTGAAGATTGGATATCACAGTTTCAAAATAAGAGCTTCGTTATCCCAAAACCATAGGTGGTTCATAAGGACAAAATCTCTGTTTTTAGATTCAAACACATCAATGAAGAAACCTTGCAAATGAGGGTATATTTAGACATTACCAAGCAAGTGAAGCTTCTAAGTGCTAGACATCCCAATCATCAAGATCCATCCATACATGAAAAATCTATTGACAATGCCATCACCTCTATGTCCAGATCCATCCAAAATATCTGAGCATGGTCATCCATTGGTATATTATGCAATTTAAAAAGTCTTAGACTACGGAAGTAGTTAATTAGTCTAGCATAAATGTATATATTTCTTTAAAGTTTTAAGATAGTTTCAGATAGTCTCTTGTCTATATATTAGGATTGTATGTTTGAAGATAGTTTTTTGTTTATTTTCTCTGATTATTTTGCAATTTAATTAGTCTTGTAGAAATCCCTAGACTTTCTTAAATTTTTAAGATTGTTTCTGTTTTAACTTTCTTGTCAATATACTGGGATGTATGCTTGAAGATAGTTTATTGTTTATTTTCTCCAATTATTTTGGTATATTATGTTTTTTTATCAAATTCCAATTGTTTGTATCTTTCTGAATGTGTATGTCAATTATGTTTTACAGGTATGCAAAGAATTTTAAAGAGAATGAAAAGCAAGAGCATCGGTACTAGAGTGCAGTATGTAAGCTCTATGGCATCTTAGATTGATTTAATTTTTTAATGATAAAATCTAGAGGACAGGAACTCTTGAGATTTTAATGATCAAAGAACTGTAATTCTATACTTAATAATTATCTTTAGTATTTACACTTGTAATGAAAGATTATTGGTAATTTTTTTTTCATGTTGACATGGGTAGTAGGAACCACCTATATAGTGGTATGTGGTGATTGCATTTTGCATGAGTGTTATAATGGTAGATTAATAGTTTTTAATTCCTGATTTGTCTGTTATAATTTGACCTGTACTTTCACCTCATGGTTTACATTGGAAACCGCTTATTTTTCAAGCATATTTGTGGGAACAACACATACCTTAAATGAGTACATGTTCTATGCAGGTTTTTGGGTAGCAAATTTCCTTAATCTAGAAGACTTATTTCTGTTGAAGTTTAGGAACATAAGTCTCCTTGTCTATCTCTGATCAAATACGGTAGCGATTCCTCATGCTAGGGTAGCCTGGGTGGATGAATAGTGAGGTGGCAGGTTGCCCACTTGTTAAAATATGAAATAGCTGGTAAGACATATTGAACTCTAATTTGCTGGCCTGCTCCTGATGTTGTTCCCAAGCAACCCGTTCAGGCACCAGATCTGGAACCACCACCTCTAGGACCCCTGGTGGTTGTAACTAGGTCTGTATCCTTTTGAATTTTCCCTAAACAGGACCTACAACAGTCTGAGTAATCTGCTTGATCTGTCTGTTATATCCAGAATATACTGATCGTTTATGTTTCTTTCAAACTAGGTCAGGTCTGCTGCTTAACCTGTGGAATATTAGCAAGTAAGTGGATATTCTATGCTCAGATAATAGGCAATAAGAAATTAGCAAAGATGAAACACTGTAGGTATTATGATTGTGAGGCAGGGGCTGCATCCTAACCTCAAATGCTCAAATCAGGGGTTTTCGTCCTTGCTTGGCTGACAAATGGCAAAGAACAGAAATTTAGTCGATGTCCAAGATACCCAAAATGTTCCTCGTGGCATTTATACCTGCTGTAGATGCTAGAGAGAAAAAGGTTGACCTAGGAAGAAACACAGACCGGGTCGGCCCACTTATTTTATTATTATTTATTAAAATATAAACTAGACGGCCAATAGTTACCAATTTTATTATTATTATATTATTACACTATTATATTATTAATTTAGTGTCTGTAGACACTTTTTTTTATTTAATTAATTTTGTAACTTACACCTCCTAGGTGGAGGGGACATGACAATGCCACCCTTTAAAAAGGCTCTAGATGAAGAAACACCACCTAAAGAAGGGACTAAGAAGGCTAAGAGTGTGATGTCTTGGCCAAAATGCTATGGTGGTGTGGATTCTTGTGAGGTGTGTACCCATGGTTGGGATTCCCCCATGATTGGGCAACCATGTTTCCACAAGTGGGTTTACCTATGTGGCACTCTGGTGGGACAAAAACCTCACCCTCAACTCTGGTGGGTGCCATTCAAGATAGTTTGGGTTTCTGGTGACATGGTCGCTTAGCTTGGTATCAGAGCTAAGGTCTTGAGGTCAAGCCTTGCGGAGCATGGTGGGCAGTGATGTTCCAACCTAAATGCTGCAGTGGTGCAAATTCCCGCAGGTGTGTACCCAAGGCTGGGAGTCACCCATGATTGGGCAGCCATGTGTCCATGAGAAGGTTCACTTGTGTGACGCTTTGGTGGGATGAAAACCTCACCCTTAACGCCAGTGGGCACCATTCACTATAGTCTAGGTTTTTGATGTAGTGGTTGCTTATCTTGTAATGTCCCCTTTTTGTCATTTTTCCGATTTTTCCAGAACACACACCACTGGAACAACAATTAAACCTTGTAATACAAATGTTGATTTCAACTGGCAAGTTTAAAACTTCACAAAAAACCTTAAATAACTTATCACAAAGAGATCTGATTAGAAATCAATATGACAGCAGTAACAACATCGATCTCATTTAATTGCAAGATGGGTTAAATCAATATGACAGTAGCAACAACGTTGATATGAAAGCTGGAAAATTACTGGTACAGCATCTTATATGACTGATGTAACCATTCAAAATGTCGGAACAACATATTGTATGACTGGTACAGCACATTATATGACTGATGTAAATTTCCAAAATGTTGGAACAACACCTTATATGACGATAATAACCTTCTGGTGACTAGAAGAACACTTTATATGATTGATGCAACCTTCCAAAATGTTGGAGCAACAACTTATATGATTGATATAACCTTCTGATGATTGGACAACACCTTAAATGACTAATGCAACATTGAGGATGATTGTTGACGGTTGGGAATGATGTAAACCAGCAACTGTATAACTGATCGCAAAGCTGGGATTTACTGCTTTTATTCCTCCAAAGGTATTGCTTAGCTAGGGTTGACTTCAAATGTCATAAACAATTCAGATCCAACACTTTTTGATGCACAATAACTCTCCAAAGTCTTGAAAACCAATGTAGAAACCCTCAAATATGATGGGCAACGCTATAGCAACAATGTAGCAGCAACATATTACCCTCCAAAGGATGAAATCTTCAACAAATCATTGCATTGACATTGTAGCAGCAACATGCAAATTAAAAAAAATGTTTTCATATCCTTAACAAATCAGCACATTTAGGATCCTCGGATGGAATCACCTCATATGGGAAACAAGGGTCATTGATCCCAAATGTGGAATCACCTTTACCCACTACACTCTTTCCAATACACTTCCAACATTTACCTTTCTAATCTTGAAAACATAAACACAATTTTACCCCTTTGTCCAACAACAACTTAGTCCATTATATTACTTTAACTTAGGCCATTATATTACTTTGCCCAGATTTACTTTACCCTTGCTTGGACTCACTTAGCAAATTAGCTAAATGCCTATAATGATAGGTTGTGTGTCTAACATTGATAGAAATGAATCCTAGATCCAAAACATTAGAAAATATGATTGGCTTTTTGTTATATTTATTGGTGGAGGCTTCATGTTTATTTCAGTAATGTTTACAGTTATATGAGTTAGCGATGTCATTACATGCCTAAAATATAGTCTAGTTTTGAGCACATAACCTTTTGATAGAAACACGTTTTTAGTTGAATCATTGGGAAAAATTATTACATTATTGTGATATATCTTGGTGGTGGCTCGTGTTGATTGTAAAAACACAATGTATGAGGGAGCCATAACATGGTAGATTATAGTGGTAGTTGAATCAATTTGTGGTGGTTGCTTTATATTTTGAGATTGCTAACTGCCTTCATTATTTCACCCATGACATCCCTGGTCTCAAAAAGGCTTGAGAAATCTCTCTAAACTATTTAGCAATGTCAGATTTTGAGATAAGTTTGCAAGTATTTTTTTAAAGATCAATCGGTTCAATGGTCAAAGGCAATTTTTTCTATTTTAAATTAAGCCGATTATTTACCACTTTTGCTTGTGAAAGGGGTCATCAGTGGAATGGTAGGCTTTCGTGCTTGAAATCAGCAGGTTGTGCATTTGAGCCTATCTTTTTAGCAGTCTAAATTGAACTGATTGATCTTTAAGTAGAGTTTCAATTATTAGTAATATGTTTATTTGTTTATTTATAGAGTAGCTTGCCTGATTCTTCTGCTGGGATTGCCATTCCTCTCATCAAAAATAAAATAAAAACCTTTACATGCTTTTACAACTCAAAGATTAAAAGTACCACACAATCTTTAACACAGCCTAAAAATATACAACAGATATCATAATACCCATTATATTGACCTCCACAGTATTGACTGCCATACTTCACTGTAGACCAAAATGGAATGGACATGTAGCGAACCTTCAATTTTGAATTCAGTTTACAAATTAGCAGTTTTAAAGCATTTCAAAAAATATGATGTCCAGTCCTCTCTCTAAATTTAAAATATTTGAGCAAGCAATAGGGTACAGTAAGTACAGTAATAAACATTCATAAAATTGATTTTTTTTTCTGATGAATTATGAACAATTTTTTAGACAATTTTAAGAGGTGGCGCTCGTGAATATATCTGAGAGAGTCAAATTACTTTACAAGATATTGTGTATTGATGAATCACTGTCAATGTAGTTACTGAACATAGGTTTGCTTGCTTAGTGAATATTGGACCTTATCTGATATAATGCTTTTGTGAATCGAGGATGGTTATTTGTCAAGTTCTACACTTGCATTCCATCGAGGACTACACTAGACTCCATTGAGGACTACACTAGACTACACTACATCAAATCGTATATCGAGCACAACACAATATGCGAGTATAACACCATCAAATGCAACATATCCTCGAGGATAACATTTAATTAATGAAACTATTCAAAAACATTTCAATAATGAAACTATTTCATCGAGGAAATTGCTTCAAGAAATATTGGGTGCTTGTTTGTTAGAGAAAATATTTTCTTTAACATCGAGTATTAGGTGTAAAGTCACTATGATGTGAATATTAATAACAAAAGGAAATTTGAATAGACTCGGAGTTATTTCAATTGAATGGAGAAGCATATAATTTATACTTCAAGAATTGTAGAATTATGAAGAAGCAACTTTCTTTCCATAATATAATTGTAGTTTCTTTGCAGGACAAAGGAAAGATATCAACTTAACACCATGTAATAAGACTTGGGAATGTTTAAGTACATATTAGGCAATTTGGCAATCACAAAAGTGATACTGAACAATATGTGAGGAAAACCGACAAATATTGGAAATTTAATGTTGGCTACAACAAAAAATGTAGGCATAAATTCACATATATATTGCTTAAATATAAAATAAAAGAAATCCGTATGTTTCTATTTGAGTGTAATATAAAACAAAATGTACATGAATACATTTTACCACAAGAACAAAATAAAATAATTACTCATTAAAATAAAAATAATAATTCTACAGAACATTTGTTTCACTGGGTTGAAGATGAGTAATGTGTTTGTTTAATTTTCTGCTGTTGTATCCCAAGTACTGGGGCTGGGATTACTGCTGTGTAAGGAATTTCAATAGTACTAATATTTGTAAAACAAGCAAGGCGTGAAGAAACATGAGTATTTGTTGTACATATGCTAAAATCGTTCCAACCGATAATTGGTGCTCCTTTGTTCAAGGAAGTAGCTAATCCAAGTTTTACACAATATTTGAATGAAAAAGAGAAATTGCATTTTGAGTATCCCATCTAAAACTGCTGAAGTTGTAGTTTTGCACATATTTTGCCTCTAAAATAGCTGCCACAATGCCACGTTGATACCCACTAGTTGACAAATAAATTATAAATGCTTATATTCCAATACACATGATTGCATCTCTCTTATAGAGTTTGCCCATTTTGTATGCACTTTTATTTGAAATAGAAATCATTGTGTTAAACTATTTATCAATTGTCAATTATAGTTTATCAATTGTCAATAATGTAATGTCTGATTTTGTTTAATTATTGCTTATTGCATGTTAAATCCCTCATCTAATGTTTTGCCCGTTGGTTTACTAGCTTAATTTGTATTAAAGTTGGTCATTTTTTTTGTCATACTACACTCAATGCTTGTTTGAGTGTGAATAGTTTGATGTTGTCCTCCCACATGCTTAAGGATCGATTTGAATTAGTTGCATGGAAAGGTGTTAATATCCAATTATCATGGATTGGAGGAACTAGGTAGAAGTCATCTAACAATATGACATGCATTCCACCAAAGAGTGTAGTTGGCTATTATTTGATGCGCCTAAATATTTGGTCACTGAAGGACGTGGCATCCTACATCTAATAAGAGATAGCTAGTTTGGAATTATGAGAGATAAGTGAATTGTGACACCATCTATATTTTTTTGCTCCTTCAGACTTTATTTTGATGAATCAGGGGGCAATTTGGAAAGAGTGTGTACGGGCAATTATAGAGTTGTATCAAGGAATTTTTCTAACGATTGGATCCTCCTTAGTGGTTAGAATTTTTAATGAGTTAGAAGAACAAGGGGGTAATTGGTGCTGTTTTTATTTGCCTACCTATCAATATATACCAGTTCTTAATCTAAAACAAGAGGTAATACGAAGAAACAGTTAATTTAGTCTGAGAATAAAATAAATAGAAATATAGATATCAAAGGAGAAATGCTCTAATTATGGAAGAGAACATAAAATGGTTATATCAAAATATGGGGGATAATTATTAGAGATAGAAGGGTGCGAATCATTTACATTTAATGCTGAAAGGTGGTGTGTAAACCTGAGCATTTAAGGACAACTATAAGATCTATATTGGCAGCATAGGTCAATGATTTTTACTATACAAAAGGAAATAAACAATATGAAATAATTAATTAAAATCAAGTAGATTTATAAAAAATAAACATTATGGATCCATCTTAACAATCAAGAAAAATTAGGAGGTAATAAGTTTTATTAAAGTTGTGTACTAAAATAATCCATTTAGGAATTACAATCTCAAATTTATGAGCATATTCAAGAACATAAAGGCTATATATTGTAGGAGCTTTATGCTGGAAACCTGTCTCATGTTGGCAAAGTGCAAAAATTTTCCACAAAATGGGTAATGGTTTAAGTGAAATGAAAAGTTGAATCCGTCCGACAAGGTGAGCTTTAAATTTTGTAGGTGACTTACAATCCCCATCAAATCTGCATCTACTCCACGGCTTGCAATCAGATTTCTCCATCGCCTGCAATTAGATTTCTCCATTGCTTGCGATCTGATTTGTTCTTATCTCCGCCCTTCATCGCCCACTATCTCCTATATGCACTAACACTGGATATCTCAACCATCGAAGAGCAGATGTTATGAGAAACAATCGATTCTCTGTGCATCACTCATGGCTTCACTCCAAGACTGTATATAATGCATTGCTTCACCATTGAGGAGCAAATGTGATGGGAATCAATCAATCTTTTGTTCATTCTTCAAGGATTCTCACCAAGATTGGCACGTTTCTTAAACATGGAGGAGTAGATGTGACAGGAATCAATCAATCATTTGTGCATTATTCAGTGCTTCCCACCAAGACGGGATATGATGTATTTCTTAACCACATAGGACCAGATGTGAAGGAAAGTATTGCCAGCCTCATCTTTCCTAATCTCTCGAAAACAAAGGATTCAAGGTGTTTTTCGGCAAGAACTCAATCCAAGCTGGGGAAAATGTGCCTCAAGCAATAGAAGAAGCCATTCACTATGCCTCTGTTCGTACTGTCATATTTTCACCCAATTATGTACAGTCGGTTTGGTGCTTAAAGGAGCTCCACCTCATCCTCAAAACAAGGGCTCCCATCATTCTCGTGTTTTGTGGAATTTAGCCTTGCGAGCTTTGAATGAAGAACGAAGAGGGTGTTTATGCTCGAACATTTCAGAAGCACACTGGAAGGTTTGAGACTCATGTATTGAGGAATGGAAGAAGGCCCTTTCTGAGGTTTCGTTCATCAAGGGCTATATTTTTGAGGGGTAACAAATATCCTTTTACTTGTTCTCTTGCTTTGTTTTCATGTGCTTTCTCATTCTCGGTTACTTAACAAACATTAATATTAAATGGAATTTGAATATTTGAAATAATCTTAGAGGAGATTAATCCCAAATTATTTGCCCCAATTTTAAACTTGGTAAGACACACTGCAATTTCAACTCGGTCGAATCTGGAGAGGGAGAGACATCTTTATCTAAAATAGTCATACTCGTTGCTTGCTGAATTTCCTCTTCTATAATTTGCAGATGGCTTTCTTCAACAATCTATTGACTGTAGACAATGAAATCGATGAGAGCAACATAGAGAGTAGTGTTGCTTCTGTAACTGATAGCCTTCGAGAATGGAAGTGTACCTGCCTATGCAATAAGTGATTGTTGTGAGGGGTTCAAATCGTTGTGCCAAATTGAATATAGGCTCTCTGAATTTTTATCTTTGGGCCTTCACGTTGGACCACCAAATCTTGCCCTCTTGCTTCTCGTCTATTTTTTTGCAATTCCTTAACCACTATACAATAGGTGTAGATGCATCCTTTACGAGCTTCATTAATAGGTGATATAGGGGAGAGGATCCAATAGTTGTGCACTCTAACTTCACGCTTCTCAAAATCCTACATGGAAATTTCAAATCACTCCCAATTTTTTACAGCAACTTACTTGGCAAGTCACTTGCTTATAACTTTTGTTTTAGGCCACATTATCAAATATGATGCCACATCAACATGCTTTTTGTCAAGGTGTCCAAAAAGACCCAAAAAAAAGTGAGACCAATACTTGTGCATTCACAACATGGGTAGTTGAGCGTTGACGTGGCATCACATGATTGGTTGCTTTTTAGATCAAAGGAACACATTTTGTTTAATTATGGGTAGTCGAGTTACAACTATTGGGCATTATATAAACAACTACTATCACAACTATTGGACATTATATAAACAACTACTATCACAACTATTGAAACATGATCAACTACTGGGTCCTCTCCCCTAATACATGAATGTGGTTATGCAAGGTGCGTGTGAGATGATAGTTTTGCCACTTCCACGTATCAACCATTCTAAAACAAATGGCTAGGAAGGGGTGACATTCATAATAGTACGCGTTTCCACCACTAATATGGTGGCATAGATTGAGGGACATGTTAGTTATTATAAAATATTGGTGACTATTTTTTAATTTAATGTGTTTATTATCATTTATTTAATTATTTTACTTTTTAAAAATATGTTAGTTATTTAATCTCATTTCATAATTATTTCACTATATTTTTAAATATTGGGATATGTTAGTTATTTTTAAGTTTTAATGTTTATAGATACAATATGAGTTTTTTTGTTTTATTTTCAATGTTGAATGTCAATTATAAATAAATGTAATTAAGAAAAATAAATGTGAAAGATAATGTATATTTGAAATTTTATTTATACTACTAAGAATCATTCTTTCAAATTGCTATACCAAAAATTATAATTCAAAAGCAAATTATATTTGTTTCAAACATTTATAAATAAAATATCTTTTGTATGAATTTCAAACTTCTATTACAAACTTATATAAACACTGCAAAGAAATTATCATGTATGAACACATATACTTCTCTATCGGCGTACCCCTTGCACTCTTCCTCGTGCAAGTGCTAGTAATATAGCATGTGTGAGTTTGTTAAAATAATTGACATTAATGAGATTGATGGAGATATTGAATGTATAACTAGTACCTTAGGCAACAATTGAAAACGAGAGAGTTAGGTGGAATAAGGAGAGAGTTAGGTGGAATAAAGAGAAAATTTGGTGGAATAAGGAGTAGAGAAATGGAGAGTACAAATAAGTGATCCAACAAAAGGGTAGATTATTCTAGTCCTTAAAAAGGGTTGGTTTATTCCACTCCTTGAACTCTATCAATGCAAAGTTTAAATCCACCAATAAATGAAGATTATTGAACTTACTAATTTAGAATTTAACATTGTATGACATTGTAAGAGGCTAGTAAAGAGAGAAAATGACATGAAAAATAAAGAACACGAGATTACAACCCAATGTGGGTGAAAATTTTAGTAGGTTGATCAAATCCCCTCAAGCCATTATAATTTGAATTGTCATCTAAATGCTTCTAATAATTGAAAAATACTACTCTCATATCTTCCAATTGTAGTAACTCATAGAAAACCTTAAAAAAACATGAAAGGAATTACTTGTACAATTTATAAATGGATTGTTATAGGTACCCCTTTTGTTAAAAAGATGGTTCTTTGTTCTTCTTATAGTTATTATAGGTGATATGTTCAATTGCAATTGAACATGTTTACATATGTATAATACTAATAGATTTGATTGTGATCGAACTTGCTAACATAGGATTTTTATCAATAGTTAGGTATCCCTATAGTTATTTAGACACTAAAGTGCTTTTCCTTTAATTAACTATCCTTATGTTCCAATGGAAACCTAATTTCTCTCACTCCCAAGCTTAATCTTGTCTTTGTGTGCCATCACTACTAATGAGTTAGAAAGTGATTTTTTATAAAATGGTCGATCTTCGAAAACATGTCTGACCTATTTTGGATCATATCTCCCTAATTACAAGGCTTTTTTTCCTCAAAACCTTAAGAATTCAATAGATTAGAGAATTCTTCTCACATTCTCATTTAGATAACACAATAGTTTGCCCTATCTTTGACACTTTAAACCAACTTACCAAGTCTCTTGCTCCCCTTCTTATCACCTTAACCTACAAAATGAAATCCTTGTCCAATTCTTGCTGAGAATTAGACACAAGATCTTTAATGGAAGGTAACATAGGTTTTCCACATTAATAATTGAATAAAAAGATTTCCAAATAAAGATTGATCTTTCATGTCAATAGTTGAATACGTTTTCATATGTGAAGGCAAGTTCAATTTGATATATCTCTTTTCAACATGACCGATGCTCACAAACGAGCCATATCATAACGAGTTCAACTATTTTCCTACTTTCCTTGAGGTTTTACTTGGCTATGTTAATCCAAAGTTTGTAATCATTATGGAACTTGTACTCAAAAGGGGGCTTGCCATATCTCACTTTGTACCTAGATTATACTTTTTCAATCTCCCTTGCACTTGAGGCATTTTTTGAATCTTCTCAATGGAACTTTCTTTCATGTGGACATCTAGATCCACTTTCTCTTGACACCAAAGGGAATTAGCGTTATTCTACTAAGTTTGTACACCTCATCACTCAAAATCTACTTCTTTTACATTGTGAATGCAAGTAATAGCCTTCTCACTTGTTTTTTGATTGGTAAGTTGAGGGTGTCAATGGGCCCTTGGCTTCAAACCTAGGCATTAATTGGGCCCAATTGGTGGGGTAATAAATGAGAGGTCTCTCAAGTATCAATGAACCCAAGCTCATGAGCATAACATCCCAACAAGAGCACAATGTTCATGAATATCACAACCCTACAAAGGCTTGAACTTGAGAGGGCATTGAAACAATGGCATAAGCAACAAATCATACCCTCATCAATGCCCTTATGAACACTTGTTGGGCATGATTTATTTAGTACCTAGCAAAATTTTCCCCTTGTGGAAGTTAGTATCCTTTAGAATGAAAGATCCTTAATGTCAAGATTCTTCTTACCAAGTGAATTAATTTAGTGTAGGCTATAAAGAATTTCATAATCTATACATTTCTCATATCACCTCTTGTATCCAGTAGTAAATTATTTTTGTCTCTCTAGACTAAAGTAATGTCCTTTCTTCATATAAATCCTTCGATGAATTCCTTGCCCATCATAACTCCCTACTTTAGACCTTCAACACTAAATCTCACAAGTTGACAAAACCTATTATTATTTTAGAGGAGAAAAGTAAATGCCTTAACACTTTTCTCCCATCATTTATGCCACTTTAGGTTGATGCTTTAGATACATGATTTTAGCACACAATTTGACTTCTTTGATGCACTCACCGATTCAACTTAATCCTACACATTGTTATGTATCCTTTCTCTGTTTAAAACTTATTATGTTGTTTCTTAGATAGGATTGCTATTGTGATCATATCTCTAACTTCCAAATTTTGTATTCCTACATTTTAAGGTCAATAATTCCAAGATTTGATCATTACCCATTAACATGGGTGCAAAAATCTAATTTATACATCTAGGGTCAAGCATTTAAATGCACCATCCAAGAGCATTTGCACATCATGAAATCACTAGATAGAATTCATAGAATGTAAAATGAGCATACATTATTGTCTCCTTTCACAAATAATTAGACAATTTTATGATTTACGCAATAACAAATAAACCATTCGATAGTTCATCACTTACGTATTTATGAAAAAAATATTGTAAGCTTGTTGATTAGTAATTTGAACTATGAGAATCGAATGGGAGTAAAACATCACTATGCATGATTAAAGATAATGGACTTACCTTGAGAAACCCACATGTGGAGATTCTAACAAAATATAAGCTACTATTTATGTAAAATCCACAATTCTAATGAAAAATATAGTTCTAGGCCACTTGAGCACACAACTAGCCTTAATACCAAAGAATTTTGTCCTTAATACCTTAAACACGTCTATTATAAGTCTAACCAACATATGGTGAATAGTTGCTTACTAAAATTCTTGAGCACTCATATGGACTTCAATGCAACTCCTTCATGAACTACTTCGCTTCTCACTAACTATTACTTTTTATGTTTTTACATGGTCATATGTAGATGTACACACCATTAAGGAACATCAAAACATAAGTTAAAGATTCAAGAAGTGGGGGAATTTTAGACATGTGCAAGCCATTTAATCGATGAATGAAAAAAACACCCCTTGCCACTCGAGGGTGATTACTAGACCACTTTCTAGATGAAACAATCTTGTTTGTTTCACATAAAGTGTGTGAAATACACATTTCTCCCCATTTACTCACATAAGTACATGCTACGATCAGGTGTGTCCTAAACTTTATAAGTCCTTTTTTTTTAATTTAATTATTTATATTATTTATTGCCTCATGGAAAAGGGCATCCCACTTATGAAAAACATTATGCCATATGTATTATTTTCTATGACATGTCTATAAGAATATGTATAGTATAATGTTAGTAAGATGTGTAAGAGCGTCTATGACATTGTAATAGTGCATGCTATTTTATGCACATTTAAGAGGGAGGTTACAATGTAGACTTGGAATCTTGAACAAGTTTATGATAGTCTATGATCCATGTCATAAAACATATTTGAATGGGAGAATAATGCCAAAAAGGGGTGCCCAAGTTGGTAGGTGGGCTATGCAAAGTTATTATTGCTATGATGGGTGTAAGAGGAATATTTTAAAGTTATCTCGAAGACCCATCACAAGACTTGTGCCATGAGAAGTTGGATGCCATACATGGAGAGTTGGTAAATGGTTTCCAAAAACCATTTGTGATTTTCTCTTTTAGGATTTCCTATATATTAGATGCTTGTGTTGAAGTTGAGGGTGAGAGAGACCTTGTATTGCAAGGGGCTATTTTGTTGGATTTTCTCTAGAGGACTAGGGCGTTGATCTCAATGTTAAGGCTTTGAGCCTAATATTGTATTACAACTTTATTATTAGTGGAAATAATATGGTTCACTGCTTTGGTGGTTGTGTTTTTTTTAAAAGGGTTTTTCATGGTATATTTTTATCACTCTTCTTCCACGTTCTTTTATTCTTGTTCATTTAGAGTGTTGATTTATATGTTTTTAAAATTATATTAAGTTTGAAATCTTTTTACTCTCTCCTCTTAGGTTAATGTAGGAAGTGTTTGTGTCTCATTTATTCTTTATGGGTATAGTTTTCTTTGCATTTGGATTAGATTTTTATTTGTGAAGCTTTAGATACTATAAAAACATGATGGATTTCCTTTCACTATAATGTCACCTTGCACCACAAGAAAAATCAACCAAAATTTGAAAAACCTCAATCTCCCACTATCCATATGATTTGATGTCATAGAGTTTGCACATGAAGGCACTTGATCAACATTTATTTTCTTCATCTCCAAGGGAATGGTCCTCATGCTTTCACTAAAAAATCATCCCCCAATGAATATTCATGATCTCTCTTGGTTCTTTATTCTTTCCTTCGTAATAAAAGCATGAACCTTTTTCCACCCTTGATGATATGGTACTTGTTTTCACTTCATTAATAAACCACTTTTCAATCATACATGAAGTGGTTTCCAACCACAACTCTACACACATCCAAAGCAACAACATATGTAGACATTTCATCAATAAACTTGGAATTACCAACAAACACCAATATACATTTTCTACTAAGAAAATTTACACCTTTGAAAAGGTTACATTATGAATGAAAAGAAAAAATTGCATCACAAACATTCTTCACTTATAATCTTAATTTTGAATAAATTAGAGTGCTCACTTTCTTCTTGTGCTAACAAATCGAATTCAACATTTATTTGCAATACAAGAAATTTTAGAATCCACTTTCAAGCTATAAAAAAATTATATAACGTTTTCAATGGAAGATTTGGTGGTTTACTTACTTTTTTACCTTTTTAAACAGAACAATTTTTCTTGATGTTGCCTACAATAAGTTTTTATATATTTCCATATATCACAATGCCTATAATTCATTCTAGAAATATTCTTTGTACATATGGATTTCACCTTCTTTATCATAGATTTGGCTCCATTTATTTTTGGAGAGGATGAAACCATCTAACTAAAGGTAGTGCATGGGCACTTTCTTCATCTATGTGTAATAATTAGATAGCATTATAGACCTTTGTAGATGATTATGAAGGCCTCTAATGGTACATCAACACCTCATCATTTTGTACATCTTTCTTCATTTGAATAACCCTTCTACAAAATTAACTAGTGTACTCTTGAACACCTTGTCCATCTTTTTATCTAAAACTTGCCTTCCCATATTATTTTTTCTCAATTACAAATATGATCATTTTTTACTTACTTAGCTACTTAAGTTTACCCTGATAACTAATTAGAGTGTGTTTCTTAATTCCATTTAATACAATATACTCTTGAACAACACATGAAATTAACTGGTGTACTTTGGAACAACTTGTCCATCTTTTTGTTGCACAGATGACTATCGTTGCACCAAAAGATTGACCTATTAATACTCGATACAACCACTAGAGTTAATGAATCCATGGGAGGTGGTTAAGACATGTCACTAACTTGAGCGTTGCGCTGCACAACACAAGGAGACCAAGGACACACACCTTGCACCAATTTCCCCAACACAAGTGAGGGGTTCAAACCCATGACCCAAGCTCTGATACCAATTGTTGCACAGACAGTTGCTGTTGCACCAAAAGATCAACCTATTAATGTCTGATACAACCGCCATAGTTAATGAATCCATGGCAGGTGGTTAAGCCATGTCACGAACCCGAGCGCTACGCTGCACAACACAAGGAGACTAAGGGAACACACCTTGCAACACTTTTTATTTAAAATTACTATTTCGTACATATTTCTGCTATATGACAAATATGATATTTTTTTTCTTACTTACTTGCTAATTTTTATTAAATCCATTGAATACAAGTAAATTTTAAACCAAGTTAAAGCATGCTTTTCTAATCCCAATTTAGCAAAAGGAATAATTTATTCTAAGGAAAGAACATAGGCTACAAAATATCTCAAATTGTGCCAAATAATGGTTAAGCTTTTCCACATTAACATATCCTTTGATTGTCATAATCTCAATCTTTGCCTCAAACTTGAAATGTGGTACCCTTAACAGACTTGTCTCATCATTTGTAGATTCTATTAGTTTTCATTGAAATGGGCTTTCCCTTTGCTTTGGGAATTCTCAAAGGAACTTAATTTCTCCATGAAAACCTCCATGATGCCTCCATAGTATCCATTGTTTGAGACTTTATTGCAACATTGAATTCTAGCTTTAAGAACCTAGCTTCTCCATCAAGGAATTCTTCTCTTGTTATAACTCTTAGTACTCTCTTCCACCAGTGGGATTCGATTTCCTTTTGCAAAGGTAATAATATTTTCTACTTACTCTTATTTTCAGCATGAACCTAAAAAATTACACACAACCCTTCCACAAAGAAATATATACTTAGATACCACATGATTTATAAACTATGCTAGATAGTACTTCAATAGTTCATTACTTACAAATTTATAAAAGATGATTTATTTTAAAATTTCCAATTAGTAAACTAACCTACATGAATGCAAATGAGATTAAAAAACTATTCAAATTTAAAGGAGAATAAATTTAGAGAAATCCATGTGGGGGAGAAAATTTCAATGAAATGTGACCTACCATCATTGAAATTCACAATTACAAATGAAAATATAGTGAGTTGAAATGAAAATATTGAATATCAATATTTATTTCATTTAAAATAATGATACATTTAAATTTAAAAAATAATTGGCCAATGGCCTTGTACCTCTAATCATCATTCATCCCCAAGTTCTACTTCAAACTCATCACTCATAGTTGTTGGAATCCTCAAGGTCAAGACCCTCCAAACCAATACTAACAATCCTTATTTGTGTTACATCTTCATTAAGCTATGCTAGCTCCTTTGGATCTACATTCCATCAAGTTTCTAGGTTCTCTTTGTAAGTAGGCATTTTTCGATCATTAAGATACAAGGTGCTACTGTATAAGTACAAGTCCTCCCCCCGTGCCCCCTTCCTCCCCCCCCCACACCCCCGTCCCCTTCTAGAGGTAAGTCAAGTTCTATTAACAAAGTGGATAAAACTATAAGTAGATTAGTTCCTCTTACCAAAAAATAATTAAAATTCTAGGAAAATTGTTGGAACATTTTTTCTGTTGCACTAAAAGGTCAACCTATTAACTCCTGATACAAACACCGGAGATAAGCGGATCCACGGGATGTGGTTAGTTCATGTCTCAAATCCAAATGGAGACATTGGTGATTATCCCAACAATCCCCCCTCAACGTCATCCGAGGGGATTCAAACCGATGACCCAGATCTGATACCATTTGTTGGAACACGTTTGTCGTTGCACTAAAAGATTGATCTGTCAATGCCCAATACAAATGCCAAAGATAAGTGGATCCATGGGAGGCAGTTAGTCCATGTCTTGAATCCGAAGGGAGATGCTGGTGATTAGTCCAACAAATAGATAAACGAGTAGTATGGTTAAATAATTAGGCCCATGCATATTCCACCATAAAATTGGATCTTGTCAAGTGCAATAGACTCCCTATCCATCTTGACCTCTTTTGGATATCTTCTAAGAGTGGAAAATTTTGTCTACTTAGTATGAATGATGCTAAATTCTATAGAACTTACATTTTATGAATAACCTTCATGAACCTTACCTTCACCTTAATATCGTGTATAGGGTAAATATACTAGGGCTTTTCATATACCACTTTGGGTGTAATGCATATGAATCCATGTGCAAGGGAGTTTGGGCTTCTCCCATTTGTGATGAATGATTAGCTAAATATGATAATTGTAGAACTGTAATGTAAGGTCTTTCTCTTGTACAATTGATTTTATTTAATCAGGCATACTATTAATTTACTCACACACCTCTCCAAGGATAGGTACATTAGCATCCTCATATTTAATAAATTTGAAGACTAGAGAAATGAATGAAACAATGTATCTTACATTGGCCTAAAAATATCATTTTCATCACCTCCTTAACCATCCTTCCTTGTATGAATTAGAATCAATCCACCGATTCCACTTTGTGGTCTCAAAAATTCATTACAATTCCTCTTGCAACTCAAACATCCTCTCTAAGAGAATGAAGTATGATATATACCTCATCTCTACAATTTTTAAAAAATCCTTACAAAAAATCCTAAAGAGTCCATGTGAAGTATGGTGGTTGTAGATAAACATATGCACATATTTAGCATCATTAACCACCTCTTTGATCTAATTATTTTTTACCATGTCCTTGAATGCATCATTCATGCATGCACACAAAGGATTCCACTAAATATGCTTATAGGCCACCTCAATCAATTTCATTAGATATTTGCACATATATGGTCCATCTTAAACTACTTGCACCAAATTCTTTGGCCCAACCTCATCAATAGCATCTTTAAGGATTTGAAGCTAAAAATCAACATGCTTGAGGTGTCAAAAATAATCAATAACCCAAACATATTAGTGGAAATGTTGTGTTTTTAGAGATTTAACGTGGTTATGGAATTTCATGGAGTTGTTGATAGGGTCAAGGTTTTTGAAGGGATCTTAAGCCTTGACATGGTTCCAGTTGTCACCTACAACACCAAAAACTCTTTAGAGGCAAATAAAGTAAAAAAGAAGGAATAAAATAGGTTAAACACGCTAAAAAGTAAAATATATCAGAGAAAGCTTGTATCAATATTAAAAGGCATTTTAAAATGGTTTTGAGCATCAAATGAAATGGATGCAATTTACTCACCCACCTACTTGCATTTAAATCCACTAACTCTCCCTCCTTTCATGAATTCTATTAATGAACAAGAGTTTTATAGATGAAAGGAAGGTGGCTCTAGATTCTCTATGATGAAAAACATGACATTGAGGTATAGATGTCCCTTGTAGTGGTTTGGATTGTGGATTTTTAAGATTCCCTTGCAACTTTTCATGTTTCCTTTTGGAATGTCATGAAATGGGTATATAGACATTAATTTTTATTATTCAAAGGGAAGGGTGGCATTGGATTGGAGAGGAGCATAGCAAAGAGAAATACTTACACAATAAAACCCTAGAATTCATAGTTTCTAGATTTAGCTATTGTATTTTGTTATTGTAACAATCAATTTTTGTCCCAAATATGTAATAAACATCTATAATATTTGTAGATCGAGTGATTAATAGTAGAATTGCCATTAGTTGAGTGTTTCCATTTGTATGAGGTGCATTTATGGATGTATCTCTGATTAGTTAGCCATACATACAATTGTAAAATTCTTGTAAATATTTTGCAAGGTACCTTCTCAAAACAATAAAGGAAATGTATGGGTATGCTCATGGATTACTACAGATACCCATTTAATATTTTGCAACTATCTATGATATTTATGAATTTATGCATAGAGCTTAACTTGCTTGCACATTTTGAGATCCCTAGTCCTCTATGATATCTTGATTGAGGTATTACCTTTGTTTTAGATATTGAATGTTTTCTATGGACTTAAATACTTTTTTTTTTTGAACTGGATAAAGGCACCAATTTGTTACTAGCTCCTTCTCATAATCCTAAGAAAATTTTAAATTAATAGAAACATTCGTTTAATTTTATGTGTTCTAGTGTGTTTCAATTATCATGTTTGAATGTATATACCACCACAAGGGGTTATCATAAAATGTATTCATTGAAATCTATGTGGTAGATCATTTTCTCTAATAAGGTGCTTGACCTCAAACATTGCAAACAAATATAAAGGCATGAAGTGACAACCTAAGTAGGGGTGCAATATGTAGTGGATCTGGTTTGTGTTATGGTTAATTTTTAGTTCTTGTGGTGATATTTGTTGCAACACCATAGGAAAAACCCCACTGGTTTATTAGAGCCAAAAGTGAAGGAAGTCTTACCTACCTCAATAATTGGTCCTTATTTGTCCAATCTAAGTATAGGTTCTTTGGTATTCTTCCTACGTTTGACACCCTTGAGACTTGGGTTTGATCTTAGGGTTTTTAGGCTCATAACTCAAATGAAATATCCACCTATCCATGATTATTCTATGTCCACTAGTGACCTATGTAGCCTTCATTTTCTTCACTAGTTATTAATCTTGGAATAATTTTTATCCAAGATTTTTATCCTTAATTTTGTCTCCTTGGATAGCACATACAATAATCTTTCTCTTACTTTTTTCCACAACTTCCTTATAGTAAGTAGAGTGAGCCACATGAAATGAGATGCACCATTCCTAATTTTTACATTAAATAATTTTTCCATCATGTTTGTAGCATCACTATTAGTCATTCTATGTAAAACCTAAAGAATCAAAGGAGACAATTGTCAAATTGAAGGTAAAAGCTAAAGAATCAAAATAAAAAATGGCAAACTGAAAGCTCAAATAGAAGGAGGAAATGGATATGAGACTAAACTCAAAGAATTTGAAGATGTGATCTCAAATTTAAAAGTCAAAGTTGAAGAAGGAAATAGGATTGAGGACTGCTTGAATACCAAGCTCAACGATAAAACTGTTGAGTGTTTAAAGCTTGAGGAAGATATTGTCACTCCAGGAGAAAAGAACTTGGAAAAGAAAAAGATCAAATTGACAAGGGTTTAAAATTGAGAGGAAGTTCTGAAATTCTTGATGAGTTAATTAACTCTCAAAAGCTATCAAAAGATAAATTTGGTCTTGGTTTTGAAAAGGGGAAAAATCCTATATCCAATGCATTTGCAAACCTGTATGATAACTTCAAAGCAGAAGAGAAGTTTGAAACAAGGGAGGATAAATCCTGCACTAAAATTCCTAAGGAGACATCATCCAAAGATTCAAAGATACATCAAGAAAACAAGAAATAAGGCGATTCATTTCTATCTAGAACACGGGGAAGAAATTCAGGAAGCCTATTCCTAAACAAAATGATCCTATTGAGTTCAATGGTAATTGCTATTATTGTAAAAATTTTGGTCATAATGTTGCTAAATGTAGAAGAAAGATGAGTCAGAATCCATTAGGCCTCCAAGGTACACTACTATGAATTATCAATCATTTCATGGCCAGTACTATGCTTGCAATAAAATTGGTCATAAGACTAATGAATGCAAAAGTAAAGTGATAAGGAATAATACTATGACTTCTCAATATTTCTATGGTTATTGCCACACATGCAACAAGTTTGGTCATAAAATTGCTAATTATAGATTTGATATGAGAATAATTAATTATTCTTCACAAATTAGTATCACCCTTTTACAATTGCAATAAACCAAGACACATTGCAAGGTTCTGCAAAGGAATGAATGTAAGACCTTCTTTGCTAAAATAATATTGACACTAATCAACAAAAGAGGAAAATGAGCAAGGTATGAAAAAAGAAAGAAGAAAGTGAAACAAAGAATGAATTTGTACCTTAATATGGTGCAAATGGATCCTCCGATAATTGAAAAGAAAGTATTGGCTCAAGAGGAGTTACAATCACAAGTTTTTCAAACCCTTGTAAAGTATTAGATGTTTAAGTCTTCAGTATAATGGTTATTGGTGACATGGATATTTTTACTCAAGGTTCCAGAGAAAATACACTCTCTGTGGAAGTGTGTTGAAAGATTATGGATCTCGGTGATATCTTAGACAATAAAAATTTGCTAGTGTCGAGTACTAAGAATTACATTTAATGCAGAGCGACTAGGATTGGTGTGAAGAATATTTAGTTCCTATTTGATCAAAATTGATTTCATTTGAAAGATATCAAGTGTATGCAAGTGCGAAAGAAGAGAAGAAGGTTTTCAAAGAGCAAAGTGCAAACCCTAATGATAACATTCATAGATATTTCTCTAGTTTGTTTGTATTTAGAAAGTGCTATCATGGCTACACTGATCGTCATTGATGTTATTGAGAAGCCAAGACCAAAATTCAAGAAACATCCATAAATATCTACTGTGATCGACAAAGATGGAGCATTTTATCATGTTTTGATCAATTTCATTCATTCTGAAGATGTCCACATCTATATTCACTCTCAAATGAGTGAGTACAATCATATGAAGTTGGAAGAGTTCATATACAATCATCTCTTGGGTGATTATTTTTAGCTAAAATTATAGTATGCGAATGTGGAAGCAAAAGTTTTAGATGTGTGAAAGGGTTTCCCTAAATTTTTCTTTGAAGATGAATGGGTCAGAATCACTTTGAGCCAGATTCATGAAGATGTCTTCTAGCTTGATCAAACCTACCTAATCACAAATGAAGCTATTAGGGTTTCAAGCTAAGTGGGCTTAACCTTGGGGAAAAATTTGTGGTTAAGCGTACTAGAGCTGGAGTAATACTAGGATGGGTGACCTCTTGGGAAGGCCCAATGCTTCACCTTTGTGAGCATCACCTAGATGCAATGAGTGCAAAGTGGACCATTCATTATCATGAGAGATAGGTTCTTGTGAACCACTACTCATGAAACATTGGTCAATGAGTTTGACTCGTAAAACTACAAAGTCGAATCCTAATAGCAATATCACAACTTTCATGTATCCTGCTCTGAGATAATGAGTCTCATCGGGTCTTTGTATCTTTCCTTGGAGTTGCACACTTTAGTTTGCAAGTCCCTTGTATCTTTCCCTAAGGTTGTGTGCCTTAGTTTGCAAGTCTATTGGTAGTGAGCCTTGTTGTAACTTTGATCTTCATATATTGTGAGTTAACTATCACCGTGGTTTTTCCCTCATTGGGTTTTCCATGTAAAAATCTTGGTGTCCTTGTGTGGTGCATGTTTTCGTTTATGATCTTTCAGTTTATGTGATGTGATTTTTTAATTTGCAAATGGGAATGGTTATGTTTTAATATATGTTGATTCACCCCCTCTCAACACTACAACGTGTTCAACAAAAATATCTCAAACTAACTATTAAAGTAAGATGTTTTGCAATAAATAAGTCACTTTCCTTTTAGAATAAAGAAAAATTGAGCTACAACTCTATTTAATTCCCACTCTAAAGTTAGAATTAAGTGTGGGAACATGAGTATCTCTAGAAAATTCTCAAATATCTCCAAGTTTATTCTTAAATGTGCTAAATTTTGAGTATGAGTCCCAAGACTAATTGTGGAAGATGGCAATAAGGAAGCATGAGATGGAGGAGAGATAGTGAGGATTTATAAGTTTCCTCATTACATCCAAAGAGAAAATACCCCAAAAAGAAGAATAGAACCACAAATGGGGCCTAACAACGAGGCCATGTAAGGCACCCCTACACAAAAATGGTCCCCTAAAGAGATGCAAAGACAACCATCAAATGAGGGAGTGTAAACATGTATCTAAATGCTACTCAATCAGGTTGATGTTGATATATGACAATTGATAATGAATGAAATTAGGTACCAAGTTAGAATTTTAATGACTATCAAAATTGGTACAAAACTAAAACCAATATCTAGGTACTTCTATAGAAGTGTTCATCATTAATGATGACTAGGTTAATCATAAGATTCAAGAACCACAAGTTTTTCCATTGTGTAGGAATGTAGAGGTAGATAAAATACATCCAAAGAAGTAGATGCAACCCCATTATATTTGTCTTACAAGATAAGAAAAATATCCTGAATAGTATCATTGAGATATGAAAGGTTAGAGTCCACAAATAAATATTAAATATTTGGTAATTAAACCTCCCAATAAAGTAGATCATGTAGACATGAATAATGCTACTATGGAGAATCATTATATGTTATCAAAGAAGCACATATCAAATTTGATGAAGCAATAGGTGATGGAGGAATGTCCTAAAAGAGAAAATCTATGTCCTCAATGGTGTCATCCATATCCAAAATGTGCGACTTTAAAAACAAAGAAGAGATGCATGGTAGGAATATATCCCAATGAGTTGAATCTATAAGATGTATATAAAATTACTATAAAGAATCATTAAAATATCCCAAATAAGTGAATCAAAACTTAGATGAAGTAATAGGTGATGGATGAATATATTGCAAGAGGAAATTTTAATGGTGTCATCTATATTTGAAATGTGGGATTCTAAAAATAAGGAGGATATTTTTGGTTAAAATGTATCCCAATGAGGTGAATCCAAAAGACATAATCTTATTGCAAAAAAATCTATGGAAGCTCTCAAAGAAGTAAATTTGAACTCTAAAGTAGCAACAAGTATAAGATGATTGTTCTCAAATATAGACGAGGTATCACACGAAGGATGATTAATGAAAATATCAATACTATTCACATGCAAAAGGTTCTCAAAGGAAGAATCAATCCTAGATGGAGAATCAATGTCTCCACATAATTACTAGATAATGTTCCAATTAGTGAAAGGGAACATGGCCTACTCGATCATGTTGAATATCCTAAAAAATAGGAAGAAATAATAGTCCATAGAGCTTATCATTATTGTTTAACCAATCAAATTTTTGTTCATATTAACTTGGATGAGGAATGCCTCTAAGAAGATAGGGCATTTTATCTTCAATAATGTATTAATTCTCTATCCCTTGTTTCTAGTATAAATATTTCTATAAATTTAGCTTAACAATAGAATGATGGAAACATAAATCAATGATGTAAAATCCCCCCATAATGGAACTTTATCTTAATTTTTATTATAATGGCTCATGATCAGAACCCCCTTATAACTCAAAAAATTAGCTCCCAAACAAAAAATGATTCAACACTTTATCATTAGTGCAAGTACAGTTGCCAATAGAAAAATGATAATTGGACTATATTTTAATGCTTTTACAAATGTTCAAATTATGATATAATTCCAAATTCATAACTGGAATGAATTCAAGAAAAAACATAGCACCATTATGAGGTACACAAAAACAAATTGCACTTAAAAATATACCTAAAAAGGTGTCCATTTGTGCTTGAATGAAGCCTTAGAAGGTTCAAAAACAAGAAGTGTAATGTGACCTATGATAATCTACAAATTCTAGAAAAATATTGTTTACAAATTAAAAAATACCACCACCACCATGAAGAGAATGAAAAATATATAAAATAAAATAAAAAATGACCAAAATATAGAGCTTGTATAGCCTAGAATGAAGCTGCTAAAAAACCAAAAGTACAAATTTGAAGGGGACTAGACTGGAGGAAGAAATGATGACATCATGTTGAAATTTGTAAAAGAATATTTTAAGATTCACTAGAATATGCTCTATTACTGGTATATTCCTAAAATTTCCCTAAATGCTATGTGAAATCATTGTCCATACCAAAAACCATTATGCTACTAGTTGTGGTAGTGGTGATGCAAAAGGTTTCCACCACTATGGTGTCATGAGAAACACTAGTAATTGTTTTAAAATAAATGCATATTCTATATGCTTGTGTTGGGGTAGTAAAATTGTGTAGGAAAAATAATTATCCCAAATTATTTAAGCACTAAATATGACAAAATTGATATGAAAAAGGGGTTTTTGGGCCTTTTGGGTGTAATGGCATGACCTATTTGGCCTAAAAATGCCCCAAAAATGATTAGTTTTTTATACCATGAACAAAATCCATTTTCATTACATTCCAAGATTAAATCCTCAATCCAAGAGCGAAAGAAAGGAAATATTGACTTCCTCAAGACTCTCAAACACTAAGAATAGATGAAAACACTACTAATATTACCAAAAAGTTGCAAACACCTAGAATCCAAAAAAGCACAAGCACAAACTTGAGAGTTAATTTTTTTCTTCAAACTATTACGGTTCTCCAAATCATCCAATGATGCAAGTGAAATGCATATTGGATTTTAGGAAAATACATATGCAAAGTTATTAGCCCCTCTAAAATATCTCAAAATAGAAACTAGAAGTTCTATCTGAGCACCAAAGCTTTGATAGCATGATAAAATGTAGACATGTAAAAATGACCTAACACATATCACATATCTTGAATTGCATTTTTCCATTATCGACATCACTTTCATTATCACTATTGCATTTCATCTCATTAACATCATTAATCTCCTTTTTAACATCATTTATATCATTCACTATTTTCCTCTATTAATTGAATAATTTTTAATTATTTAATTAATTCACTATTTCATCATTAATCTAATTTTGTTCCTCTTGATTAATTAAATAAACAAAAAATATTTAATTATGTCACTAATATACCTTATTTGAATCTAAATCAATTAAATTGTTATCATTAATAATTTAATTTAACCACTTTCCTTCTCTAAATTTGAATAATTAAATCAATTAATCAAAATCACTCAACATGGTCGACAAATAAATACATCTTTATTTGTTAAAGTCAAAAGAAAAATTGCACATTCATCTCCAATATTAATTAATTATTCAATTAATTAATTATCCTTACCCATTTTTGATTGAGTAAATCATGACCACTGATTTCTCACTCTAATTGGTTAACTAACCCATCTTTTTCCTAACTCAATCCGATTTTCTCAATCCCACCAATCATTCCAATCTAATCCCACTGATTATCCAATTAAAATCTTTAATTGGATCAATTAGAGGAGTTAATTGACCAATCTATTTCCTCTCAATGGTTCTCAACCATTGATCATGATCTTTTACCATTGAATCTCGATCATTCATCTAAAACCTGAAAATTCTATGAAACAACTTTCTTCCTTCTCAAAAACGATCAAAGAACCTAGAGAATTTATGTAGAGAGGTCATGCTGAAATAACTATCAAATTATTAAGAGAAAATACTTATATCTTTGATCACCATTAACATACCTTTTGAAGTGTTTTGCACAACAATGGAGGCTTTGTATTGATCCAAGCAATCCGACATCAATACGAACACACTTCAACATGAGATGGTAACGTTGTAATTTGTGAATTTAGTTTATGTTTTCTTTGATGATAGCATTGCTTTGTCGAATTCATTCATTTGTAATTTCATTTCATGAGTAGGTTGAAATTTGTCTTTGCTTTGATCTCTTACATTTGATTTTATTGTCGTTTCCTTATGCTTATTTCCCCCCTTACATTAATTGGCATGCTTGGTGGGACTTAGGTCTTTAACAATAATGCTTTCATAAGGTTTTGTGAGAAGTTATAGGTTTTAGAACGTTGACGTCTTTTGTAGGAAACACTATTGCTATTCGGGTCGTAAAAGTCCCAAAATTTGAATGCAACTATTATTTTATTTTTACTGTGGTTGTACTAAATCCAACTACTATCGTACTAAAACCGACCACTATTGTCAGAAAGGCCAAGATTGTTTGTTCTATGTTGTAGGTTTTTGAGGGAAATAACATTTATAGATCCGCTTTCATCCTAAATAGAATCACTACTATACTTTTTTCGTACTGCTATCATTTGAAGGAGCCACGGTCGTTCTAGTGAAAAGGCCGCTATTGTACTAAACAGGTCCACTACTGTTCCGAGCTTTATTTCTGCTTCAATTTACAAAGATCCTTTTTTATTTTTGGTACACCTAACCCTGACCATTGATTGTTTGTTGTGCTTGTGATATTTTCTAACATTGTTGGTGCAACCCTTGTAGGATTATGAAGTGTTTTCATGTGAAAAACTAACTTTTGCTTGCAGAGTTGACGAACAATGCAAGTGTTAAGATTCAAGAAGATTGGAGCAATAAACATTAATAATTATATGTAGATTAAATAACCCAAAAATAACAATGAAGAATAACATAAAAGAGATCAACACAAAATTTTAACATGGTTCACCCAATATGGGCTACATCCACATAAACTCAACCACCCAATGATTTTATTATCCAATGCAAAATAGATTACAATCTCATGAATCACACATACCACACCATACATCCCAACCACTTATAACAATCTTTTTCGAGGGTCGTGCCCCCGAACCCTTGCTATCTGGGGCTGCTACCCCCGAATCCCTGCTGTTGGGGGCTGCCACCCCCAAACCACAATGAGGCTATGTTACGAGTGTATAGTATTTGCATGATCAGTCACCACATACCAACATCAAGGCCTTAAAATTTTCAAAGCATTTTTAGTTAAAACATTTCATTTTGGTGTACCTAAAAAGAACTTAAAAATCCCACACTTCGTTTTGGCGCATTTAAAATTGAACAATCAACTTTCACACTTCATTTTGGTGTACTTAAAATTGATTTCAAATTTCATTTTGGTGTACCTAAAAATAACTTACAAATCTCACACTTCGTTTTGGTGCATTTAAAATTGAACAATCAACTTGCACACTTCATTTTTGTGTACTTAAAATTGATTTCCTAATTTCATTTTGGTGCTCCTAAAAAGAACCTACAAATCTCACATTTCATTTTGGTGCAATAAAAATGAACAAGACAAATCAAATGTTTTCTTTTTGGTGCTAATAAAATGAACACATTTTTAGTTGGTTCTATTAAAACAAACCCATTTTCTATCGATGCAATAAAAATGAACACAACTTGAAATGTTTACTTTGGTGCAGTAAAACTTGGTTACAATCTTCAAGTTTAAAATTGAACAAATCATCTTTTTTGATTGCAAATGGCATTTCTTGCTTGAAGTCTCAAATGTTTTGAACTTGGTGCATCTAATAAACAAATTGTTATCTTTACACACTTCAATTTTGGGGCTTAAAATCAAATTTCTATGAATTGTATACCGTGTCCAATGTGATTGGAAAGTTGAGTTTGTATCCTCTCCCCCTATGTCTTTTGACGATCCTAGGTGTCGAGTAACACTTTGGGCTTTTTGCACTTTTTTTGTGGTCAAATAAGTTTAATGATAAGGGCTTGCTAATGAGATATATCCTACAATGGAGAACACATATAAGCGACTCTAAAAGCACGTTTACTAGTGGGCTATATAAAGTTTATGATATCAAAAGAAAGTAGCTTATATCTGGGCAAGAATAGCATACTGTGCCTCATCCTCGTCTAAACGTAATGAGTCGGATAGGAATGACCAAAGTCTTAAGTGGCTTACGTTTGATCTATACGTCACAGTGTTCACGGTTGTCATTAGAAAGCTTATTTTAGAAGCCTATCCAGTTTCCCGAAATGCCCTTCAAAGTAGTGCATGGGAATAACACTGTTCCCAGAAGTTACTTACCACTTCAGATTTATAGTTGAGACATAAAGCATAAGGGAAGGACCTCTTTGCTTGGAGTATCAAGATGGTACATTTCCTTGGTATATCTAACAGGATAGCACATACCCAAGGTGAATAAAATATTACACCAGTAGTGATATATCAAGATGTGCAAGGTATTTCTAGTGATATTATAATACACAACTTTGTTTTGGAATCCAATACCAAACTAGTTGAGCAAAACATCTTCAAAAATACATCCAAGAGTTTCTTTAATGGTTAAGAGAGAAAATTCTTGTGGGTTTTATTTGACCAATTGATTAGTCACCCTATATATCCAATATGGTACTTATTACAAATCATAATGGTTACATATGCATTTGTGCCAATTTTCAAGACCAAGCAACAAAGCATCAAAAAATAATAATTTTCAATTACCCAACATTGATATTATTTTAGATTCCATCAATTGACATGAATTTTTTATTTTATAAAAGGATTTTTGGGAGATAATCAAATCCTTACAAATCCCCAAGAATAGCTTAATAGTTTCTACATCATGGGATATGTGTTGCTATATGGATATATAATTTGTGACCCTAATCTTCCAAAATATCATGGCATGATATCCATAGCCATGACCCCAGTCTTCCAAAATCTCATGCATGATATTCTAGAATATTGCATGGATAATATTCTAAGGAAATCTAAGAAAATAATATATCACGTCTAAGACTGAAGAAAATTATTTTAATGTCTCCAATAATATTAAGTTAGAGTGAACCCAAAGAAGAGTGTATTCAATGTTGGTAGTCTCTACCTATAGGGAATTATCATATCTTAGTGAGCCATTGATGATGATGCCAAAAATATTTTTCATTGTTAATATATTTCTACTAAAATTACTTTCACAACTTCATAGAAACAAAAGAAAGATTCAAATTATTAAATAATTCACTACACATCTCGAATGAACCTTGTCATTCACATAACTTTTAATTGATTGAAATGCAAATCACCAAAAAAATAGTTTTAGAAAATAAAATAATATCTATTAAATCTATTGATATTGATTCTTTTTATTCATGAAAAACCTTTGTTATTATATGCATTGGGCACTAATGCCATGGGAGGTATTTTTGAATAAAATGATAAAAATCAAAAGGAGAATGTAATTTACTATAAAGTAGTCACACTTTACTAGATTATGAGACACAATATACATCTATTCCAAAAAATATCCTTGGCTGTGATCTTCTCCTTGCAAAAATTATTACACTATATGATACTCTTATATATACACATGAATATAAATGTGATAATTAAAGAATATACTATAAAATAAATGGATTCTAAAGCTAATCTTTTAGATCATGCTACATGGGTACATTTACTTTTTGAATTTGACCTTAAGTTTTTTCCCCAACAAATTGTTAAATGGAAATTAATAGTTGCTTTTCTATATGCAAAACCTTGTCTTTCTTGTGAAACTATCAATACACATTTCTCCAATAAGAAAAACTTATAAATGAATTCTTCATCACCTTGGACCATGGTTTTATGGATTGAGATGCATCCCTAATTATTGATTAGGGGTGATCTTGATACACTCCTCATGGGGCTTGTTTCCCCTCTATTTTCAACTTGATTTTCCTTGCATTAATAATGTGTTCAAATATGAGGCAGTCATTTAAGTGATACATCTATTGATGTACATAGTGTCACAACTTGTTGCTATACAATAATCAATTATACAAGACAAAAGTAGAAAAGTTGATGCAATATCAATAGTTTGCACTATAATTGATTGAATCCTTTGAATAATTCACTATCAATGCCATATTAAGAAGGGATAATAAATATCTCAATGATATAGATAGCTCTACCTCATTAATGAGTATGGATATTAGTGGTCTTCACTTCACATTAGTTATCATAGATTGAATCAACTATCTATCCAAGATTTATCTAGTTTGTGCTACACTTATGGGTGAATATTAGTTTCATGAGATCTATATTTACCTTGATTCAAAAGCATTAGCACCGAAATCCTCTAAAAATGCCTAAATTTACATTCACAAATTGATAAATAAATACTTATTATGGGATTATTGTATTGACAAGAGTTGAATAGTTTATTTCTTACATGCCTAAATAGTTAAGAAAAGTTTACCATGTTACAAGAGGCCCATGAAAACATATTTGGAGGTCATTCTAGTGAAAAATTTACTATTATAATTTAATATATTATGCATGGTATATATTTTAGTAATATGGAGAAAGAGCCCCATGATTTTGTCCAAAAATGTGCAATTTGTCACAAAATAACAACTTAAAACATGCATCGATCCAAAAGCTTCACCAGTATATATTACAATCTCTTTTCCACTTGGCGAGATATTTAGTGGGTAAGTTTACCCCAACTTATTATAATATATATTCCTTCATCATTTTAGCTACTAATAGTCTTTACAAAATAGGTGGAAGGCATACTCATATAAACCACCGCAATGGCCAACATTTCTAACAATTGTCACCTAAAATTGTACCCTTGTTGAACCTAGTTCAATATTTTAGAAACAAAATGGGAATAGTATATGAAGTGTGGGATCTTGCTAAACTTGAGATCAGACCTCCAGAGAAGGCTGGTTCCTTTCTAATTCTAAGCATAGGTGTTGATCCAACTCAACATAGAGAAAAATAATACCTACTGCTACTCTAATAACTCATAGGAAAAGGGAGAAGAAACATAACTAAATATAAAAGATGGTGATACACCAAGACTTAATTGATTTCTTTCCTTACTCATAATAGCACACAAAACCTATCAAAGGCTGAAAAACTCACACAAGTCTTTATTTTTTCCAGCTCTTGCAAGCATGTATGAAGGTAAGGGGTTTGATAATCACTAAGAGGGAGAGAAATAGCCACAATAGATATCAAAATAGGCCTAAAGACTACTTTCCATAGATATCTCTTGCTAACATGAAGGTAATAACACCTAAAAATCATGGTAAGGGAAGCATAAGATCCACAAAACCTTGTTGCTAAGGTAAAGAATATACAACATTATAGAAATAGAGAAAATTAAAAAAACTTTTATTGATTGCAAAAATTAAGCAATTTTTGCAAATTCAAAAAGAGAAAAAATATGTTACAAATAAGTTATTTTTTTGTCTATCTTTCATATATGTTTTAACTATTACAAATTATAAAACCTACAAATATAAAGATCTATAGCCTTGGAAAGTGGGATGAGTAGAAGAGATGTAGAAAAAGAAAGAGATTATATAGACCATCATCATTATTGCTACTAATGTTTGTAGGTGAGAAAAACATATTTATAATCTATAGGGTAGTTTAAATAAGAAAAAAATCCTCATAATTTTTATCTCTATCACATCATGCAATGATTTCATAGGTGTTTGAGTGTGCAAGTCCAAAATGAATTTATAAAATCCATCATAAATATTCTAAAACATAGTGTGAGTACATCAATTTTTGAAACCCTAGTGGCAACATTTACTTAGGCATGCTTTTATTCATCTTTCTCTTCTTTGAATCTTCACGTACAATACAAAAATCCTTATGGCAACATTTTCCTCAAGCCAATATTAATTTTTTTTATTGCAAATTATGTCTTGGGACAAGACATGAATTCTCAGGTTCAATAATCTCAGTTGCTACAGTAAATTCTAGTATGATCTAAGCACCAATTTTCTTCTTTGAATCCATGCCAACTTGCATAAAGAATTGTTTTTGGGCACCATCAAACTTGATTTGATAGTGGCTAGGCAAAATTGGGTTATTAATGGAATTTTTGAGTTGTCTAGGAGGGTAGGTGGGAGTTGCAACAAAATGACAATAGTTTCATACTTTAGGGGTCAAGGAGAACTCATCGCAAGCTAAGGATTGAAGTGCTAGAAAATTAGGAATCGAGGGTGATAGGTAAATCATGCTAAAGGAGATGTAAGATGGGGGAAATCCGATAAGGGAACCCTGATAAAGAAAATGATTTTAGGATGTAAGGATCAGAGTGTTGGAATGGGGCTCTATTTGGTATCGAGTCAAGGAAATGACCAAAATTATAACTCCACAAAGTTGTTTAGAACAATTATTAGAGTTTCAAATTTTTAGGGTTGGTGGAAATTAGGTACCCAATTAAGGAAAGGTTAAAATTTTGTATCTGAAAGACTTAGTATCTTTTTAAGAGTGCAAGTTATTAAAGTGTTGAGGAATTGGGATGAGATTAACTTGGTACCGAGTTAAGAAATTGTTGAAAGTCTGATCAAGGTTATTTAGTTATTTTAGGGTTGGTGAAAATGAGGTACCTAATTAAGGAAAGGCTAAAATTTTGAATTCTATAGGTTATATAGAATAATTGATGAAGTTTTGAACTTTTGGGGTTGGTGGAAATGAGGTACTCAATTAAGGAAAAGTTGAAATTTTGACTCCAAAATACTTAGTAACTTGTTGGAGTGCATGATTTTAAAGCTCAAGAGTGGAGATGAAGGGGACCAAGTACCAAGGGATGAGATGGATGAGGAAGTCTGAAAGTTTGACAAATGCAAATGACTTAGACTTTAATATTCTTTTTGGCTTCAAGTCTTGGGAATACTAAAGGAATGTTACTGAGGAATAGGAAACTCTAAAACTTACAAAATTTTATGAAAGAAATGCCAAGATTAGAGAAGAAATAAAAACTTTCAGGAAAGGCATGCTAGGGATGACAAGTTTGACAAGGATGTCAAGATGAGAAACTCCAAAACTTTGAAACTTTGACAAAATAATTTGTTTTTTTTAACAAGGACTTAAGTAGGTTGTCAAGATCTATTGGGAAGGAATGCATGTATAGACAACCCCAAAATTTTGAAAGGCCAACAAAAAACAAAAAACCAAGGACAACACCAAAATAGTCTAGAATTAGACCTTTTATATTTCTTTACATATTTTGACACTTAGGGTACCCATTTAAGATGTCTTAGATCAGTTATAAATAATGGGACAAATTTGAAATAACATGTCAATGATAACACCATAATGGATAATATTATCTCTATGTTTGATGTGTTATCTATTATTGTGTCTAACAATGAAAAATAATTTTAAAATAAGGAAGTCAATAAATTCTTAGAAAAAATATTGTTATAACAATGATTTCTCGCTCCATATTATCCATAAGGTCATGCAAAAGTGAAGGCCGCAAATTAAACTATTTAACTAATTAAGTGGAGATGGCGTCCGGTGGGGAAATCTGCTCCGTCGCAGGGGCCATGGGTTGCGACCTATGATCCCTTGTGCATGTTGCTGCATGCCAATGCATGACTTTACTGGCGCTTGGGAGTTCTTCTTTTGTTTGCGATCTGTGTGTGGGGGGTGTTGCTGCATTCGGGGTGGGTCTTCCAGGGGTTTTAGCATTCTCTCTTTTTGGTTTTTGGTTGCGTTTTTTGCTGGTGGTGGGTGGGTGTTAGGGGTGATGCTCGAGGGTGTTGGGGTGTGTGTGGTTCTAATCTTTTGTGGGGTGGTCTTGCATGGCAGAGATTTTGATGTCTTCCAGTCTGGTGGTGGATGGAGGGGATAAAGTTCATAAGGGCTCTTCATCAAGCTTGCATGCACAATGAACTAAGATGTTTTATGCGAGTGAAGGTTCAAAATTAAAGAAAATAAATGGTTGTTGGCCTCAGAGCCTGGATCGGCCAACTTTAGTCCTTTCTCTTGAATCAGTTGTTGAAGACGTTTCGTATTGGAGTAGACATGCTCTCATTTGTAAGTTTCTCGGGATTCATATTCCTTTGTTTGCTTTAGAAGCTTGGATTAGATGGCCATGGTAGATTGAAGGTGATATGGAGATTACGATTTCCGCTAACAATTATTTTATGGTTGTTTTCTCCAATATGGATGATCAGAATCAAGTTTTTGAGGGCGGTCCATATTTCTAATATCATGTTGGGTTATTTATTAAACCCTGGAATATGGGTTTTAATTCGGCTGAAGAGTTGCCTTCTCGGGTTCCTATTTGGGTTCGATTGCCCCGGCTCCCTCTGGAATTTTGGCGAGAAGATATTTTTCAATGAATTGTTGCTCTGTTGGGGAAGCCTACTGTACTTTCCCAACAAACCCTTGACAAGAAGGTGATTTATTTCGCTCGAATTTGTGTGGAGGTTGATCTGAATAATCCCCTACCAGATTCATTGGAGATTTTTCTTAGCTCTTCATCATGGATTCAACAGTTACATTATGAATCTCTTCCTTTCCAATGTCATCTCTGTCATGAGTATGGCCATCTTTAGTGACAATGCCCTAAGGTTCATAAAGATTCTTGTTCCACTAAACCCCCTTCTTCGGATTTGCTTGTGGGTCATGAGGACAAGGGGAAAGCTCCCATGCAGGAGGATGTTGTGGGTTAGGATAAAGATGCTTTTGTGCCAGTTAAGACTAAGGCTAAGGGACGGGGTCAGAAGAAGACTTTGAAGGATCGATTGGTTGATGAGGGTTTTAATCGATTTGAAATATTAGACATTGCTTCCCTGGAGGAAGAGATTCCTCTAGATATCACTCCTGCAGCTGCTGGTGGGGGTATGGAGATTGTGTCGGTTCTAGGGTCTGATCTTGGTTTACATGGGGGGCAAGCTCAACAAGCGCCCTTGAATGATCATATGCAAGATGATATTGTGTTGGCTCATTTGTCTAAGGAGGTTTTAGCTTCCAATGCGGGGAAGGGGTCTTCTCAGGACTTGGGGTTGTAACAATGACTTCTTAAGAAAGGTCCTTCTAACAACTCTACAAAAGGGCGTAAGACATATTTGGAGAAGATTAAGATTATTGGAGAGTTATTGGTGGAATCAAGGTCTGTTAAACCCATTAATGTTCACTTTTCTTCATCCCCTCCATGATTATTCTCTCCTAGAATGTAAGGGGGTTGAATAGCACCTCTCGTCAAAAGGCTATTCATGATTTGGTTGTAGCTCATTTTCCAAACATTTTCTATGTCCAGGAGACTAAGGTGTCTATTGATGTCATGCTTCAATATACTCCTCGTATTTGGAATTTTGGTCAGTGTTAGTGCATTGGCTCTTAGGGTAGTTTTGGAGGTTTGACTCTTTTTTGGGATCCTCGTAAGATTACTCCCCTTTGGTGGGTCTCTAGTCATTCTTCTATCTCTATGGTTGCTTCCGCTTTGGATTTTGGTGAGACTATTTTAATCTCTAATGTTTATGCTCCAATTGATATTTGTGGTAAACTCCAGCTTTGGCACATATACGGTTTGTCCAGTCATGTGCTCCTTATCTTCCCTGGATCTTAGGAGGGGATTTTAATTCTGTGTTGAGTTTGGAGGGGAAACATGGGGGGTTGCCTTGGTTAGGTCCTTTTTTTGATATGTTCTGGGCTCAGGTGGATTCTCCGGCTTGAGTGGATGTTAAGCCCTCTAATGGGATCTTCTCTTGGAATAATAGATGGAGTGGAGAGGAAGTGATCTCTCAGCGGTTGGATAGGTTTCTTGTCTCCTATTTATGGGTTGGTGATGGCTTGGTTACTAGTTTTGAAATTCTTGATTGGCGAGGTTATGATCATTGTCCAATCAAATTTTTTGCTTCTTGTTTTGCTGCTCTTAAGAATCCTCCTTTTAAATTTCATCTTATGTGGCTTCGGGATTCCTCACTGCATAACTTAGTGGCTAAATGGTGGAGTGAGAGAGGCCCAACTTATGGGACTGTTATGTATTTCTTTTTAAAGAAGCTTCAATATGCCAAGTATCACCTTAAGAGATGGAATACGTATTGTTTCAGTAACCTTAAGTCCAAGAAGAGGGATGCATTGGACCTTCTGGCTGTTATTACTCACCAAATTTGGGATTTTGGTTTCTTGGATGCTCTTGGAAGAGATGAATCCCAGGCTATGCATAATATGGAAGAGTGGGAGCTTCATCAAAAGATGTTTTGGAAGAAGAAGGCTCGTGTTCACTAGCTTTAGGAAGGGGATAGGAATACTGCTTTCTTTCATTATTTTGTTCAGGCTCATCATAATAAGGGGCTCATTTCTTCTCTGATTACTTCTGAAGGGCTTCAAATTTCTTCTTTGTTGGCTATGTCACACGAGGGTCATCAGTTTTATTCCTCTTTTTGTTGAAGATTCCCCTCCTGTTGCGGAGGAGGAGAATTTGATTCTTTCCTGTATTCCCTCTCTGATCACCAATGAGATGAATGATTCTCTCATTCATCCAATTTCATTGCTAGAGCTTGAGGAGGTTATGTTTGAGATGAAAAAAGGTAAAGCTCTTGGTCCGATTGGCTTCCCTGTTGATTTTTTTTAGGAGTTCTGGGATATTATTAATCTTGATCTATTGGAGGTTGTTCGTGAATCTCTTCATAGTAAACAAACACTTCATGCCTTGAATTCTACCTTCTTGGTTCTCATTCCTAAAAAGGAAGGTGCTGACAAGCTTGAATTTTTCCGACTGATTGCTCTTTGTAATGTGGTGTATAAGATTATAACCAAATTGATTGCAGTAAGACTCAAAGCTTGTCTACCTGTGGTGATTTCTGAGGAGCAAGGGGGTTGTGTGGCTGGCAAACAAATTCTAGATGGGGTGGTGGTGGCTTCGAAGGCTATTCACTCTATGGCATCTTCAAAGGAGTGATCTATGCTCATCAAATTAGATATGGCCAAGGCTTATGACAGAGTCAAATGGAGTTTTTTTCAAAAAATTCTCTTAGCTTTTGGTTTTAGTTCAGAATGGATGAGTTGGACTATGATATGTGCTACTTCCTCTTCTTTCTCGGTTATTGTGAATGGCAAACCTTCAGAGCCTTTTGGTGCTTCCAGAGGCCTTTGCCAAGGGGATCCTCTTTCCCCTTACTTGTTTATCATTATGGTTGAGGGTCCAGGCCATTTTCTTAAGTTTCATGCTTCTCAGGGTTTGATCCATGGGTGGCAATGGGGCAATGGTTTACCTCAGCTCTCACATCTCTAATTTGTGGATGACACTGCTCTTATGGGATTGGCTCGGCTTCAGGAAGCTGAGGATTTTAGGCAAGCTTTGGATATTTATCTTGTGGCTTTTGGTTAGAAAGTTAATGAGCATAAATCCTCCATTTTTTCTTCAATACTCCTTTGGCTATTCAACAACGTATTGTTGATATTCTACGATTTCAGATTGGGTCTCTTCCCTTTGTTTATTTGGGCATCCCGCTTACTATTGGTAGACACTCTAGGTCATCTTGGAAGATTCTTCTTGACAAGTTACGTCAGAAGGTTAACCATTGGACTCATCGTTGGTTAAATACTGCTGCCCGATTGACTCTTTTAAAGTCTATTATTGAAGCTCTTCCTATCTACATGTGTTTTTTTTAGACTGCTCCCATGTATTTTCTTCAAGAATTTTATGCCCTCTCTTAGTAATTTATTTGGAGTGGTAATTTATCGACTTCCAAATGGAGCCTCGTTAAGTGGGAGAATGTGTGCATACCTAAGAATGAGGGTGGCCTTGGCTTACGATTTGCTATTTTAAATGGGTAAGTTCTTGCTGCTAAGTTATACTGGCGCTGGTGTTCTAGTCAAAATCAACTTTGGGCCCACATTCTCACACATAAGTATCTTCATGATGTCAATGTGTTTGATGTCCCCCACTTTTCTTTGGTTGGTAGTGGCTCTATGATCTGGAATAATTTGAAGCTGGGGGCTCAGTTGGTTAAGAATAGTCTCTTTTGGATATGTCACTCGGGATCACAAGCTCTTTTTTGGTACGATTCTTGGGATGGTCATCCTTCTATCCTTTCTTCTCATCCTCATCTTCAACCCCTTTGTGATTTCTTTACTGCTGCTGGATGGGACATAGTTGACCATTACAAGATTGGCTATAATTGTGGGTTGGTTGTTCATTTTTGCTGGAAACATCCTTCTGAATGGCCTCCAGGTGGATCTGTGGAAGATAGGACAGAGATGGCTCAAATTATGGCGTCTCGTGAGTGCACTTCCTTGGTTGGGAATGATGTTTTGGCATGGGCAAGTAGTGATTTGTTAGGAAAGTTTTCTGTTTCTACTGGTTATGTTGAGCTGGTGCAACAAAATTTTGGGGAGAATCACGTTCCTTGGTGGAAGCATGTTTGGTACAAGTTCTCATGGCCTAAGTGTGATTTATTAGAGGCTGTGGATCATGGTGATGTTAGTTGCTACAACTATCTCCATCTTCCTCCTTCACATGGACAACTCAGGCATAATGGGTGCAAGAACCCTCTTTGAAAGATAAATAGGGTGGGGAGGTGGAGTCCCCACCACAGGGCACTCTGAAAATCAATACGAACGGGTATTCTTGGGGAAACCCTGGTCCTACTGGTATTGGTGGAGTTGGTAGAGATAGCTTGGGGACTGTTCAGTTTATTTTTTCAGTTTATAAAGGTCACTGTTCTAATAATTTGATGGAGGCTCTTGCTATTTTATATGCTGTGGAGCATGCTTGTGCTCTTGGATGGAGCCGTCTCATTTGCGAATCTGATTCACAAGTGGTGGTGCATCTATTGACTCAACAACATTTTGAGGCTATTAGTTTGCAACTTGTTTCAGTTGTTGACCAGATTCTTCATTTGTGCGCTTCTTTGGATTCTATTACTTTTAGTCATATTCCTCGAGAGTGGAACGGTGTTGCGGATTGCCTGGCCAAATGGGCTTCTGATCAAATGAAAAACTGGAATATTATGGATAAGGGTCAATTACCGCTTGATTTATTTCAGCAGTTAGATCATTTAGTGGAACTTGATAGGGCTGTTTGATGCCCTTGCTTTGTATTCCTTCTTGTTTGAATAAATTTTTACCCCTCTTTTATTAAAAAAAAGAAAAAGTAGTTGAAAAAATAGAAGGATTGACATACATAACTTATTCCCATGGGGTAATCCCACAATAATGAAGTTGGACATTGATATCAACATTTTTAACTAAATCTTCACTTTATGAGACCTATAGAAGTTAAACTGTTAAGAATTTGAAGATGATCCGAACTAGTGATTTGTAGCGATTTGTTTGTAGATTCTAAATATATATATTTTTAAATTTTTAAAATAAATCGTGAATCTTTCCATGTCTTTTAATAACTAGTTTTTTTATAGTAAACAACATTTTTAAAAGTAACATTTATGTCGTCACGCATAACTTTTTTTTTAGAAAGGATAAAATTCTAATATTAAAATATAGATTTGTAATATCAATATCTAGTGTATGGATATTTTTTTTATAAATTTTTGTTACATGTTTTTTTAATTAATTTTTTAAGTCAGGGTAATTATAATTTGGACATAGGTGTATATTGTCACACATAACTTGTGTATGTATCAAAATTCAATATTCTTTGGTAAAACAAGGACATTAATACCTAGTGCATATACTTTTTTTGCATTTTTTTCTTCAGTATTTTAATATTTTTCCACATGTAGAACAAAGAACTTGATGTTCGATGAAAAACCTATGTTCAGTAAAAATCAAAAAATAAGTACATAATAAAATAAAAATATATTAAAATTATACTTGTTAGAAAGCTTGTTTCGAGGGATATGATCTTGCAAATTATCTTGTTAAGTTAATTCCATTTGAAGGTCCAACTCGAGGTTTGAAATTGATTTTTGAGGAAAATTTGAAGCAAACATTAAAAGTGTCTACCTAAGGTCCTTTGTTTGAAGGTCCTCAAGGACCCTTGTTTCAAAGTATTTCGTGCACATAAAAAAAATGTTAAAAACCTTTGAATAATCTCTAAAAATGGAAAAAATAGACCTTCAAACGAAGGTCCCTTTTCATTCCTTTTCTAGAAATTTCCATAAAAGGAATAAAAAGGGATCTTCATTCGAAGGTCCATTTTCCCCATTTATAGAAATTACCTTCTTTGAAGGTTTCAACCTTCTTTCGAATGAAGACACTTTTTGACATACCTTCGAATGAAGGTATCTTTGTTCGAAGAAAAACCTTTGAACGAAGGTGTTTCTAAGTTTTTACTTGCATTTGAGATTGAAAATTTGATGTTCCAAGTTTGGGACCCATTATTGTGGGATGATCCCATTTTATGAGCATATCACACTAGGATACATATTTTTATGGGATTTACACCTCATTTTTCAATTCATGGTGTGGAGGTCATCATGCTCTGGGTCTTGAGATTACATCACTATGTGTTTCCCTTTGTAGAATAATTGATGATTATACATATCATGAACATTTTTAACAAAATATTGAGACATTTGACTCATGAGGAGTAAATGCACTATATGATATACACATATACCAAATAGAAATAAAGAAAATGCATAACGAATGAATAATTCAATACAAAGTTTTCAATTGGGAGATTTGGTTTTTCATACAAATCTTAATAACCCAAATGATGAGAAATAAATCTATAGTAAGTTTCAATCTAACTAGGTAGGATAATTAATCATTACTTCCTAGTTTGTTACCTATGCTTTTGGTATATTAACTTCTAATAGAAAACTATCAATGACTTGCTTAATATTATGAATTTATATCAATATTATTGTTGATATGTATATGATAGATAGTAGTTATTCAATGCCTATCATATTTCTTGTGCCCCATTAAGAGCTTTATCTCACTATCTCACCCACCCAGGGGCCAATCAATCTTACATATGATTTCATGACCACATCTTAACTATATGCAACTACATGATCATCTATTGTTATTATTGCTTAATTGTGACTATCATACAACATTCATGTAACCATTGAGGTTTATTTTTACCTTATCATGTAGGTGGCCATGTTTTTTTATGTTGTTTATTCCTATAACATCTGTTGAACCTTATCTCACTATCTTTCCCATATGGGCATTCACTTTTATATTTTCCCTCATGATCACATCTTATGTAGTTGCAATTGCATGACTCATCATGTTGTAAGAGACATCTTATTATATTGGAAGGCATTAGGCCTTCCCTATCTTCATTTATTTTTATTATGACTCGCCATGTCACACTAGGGACATCATTACCTTCCACAAAATATCAATTTCATGAAAGTGTTAAATGTGTCAAGTATCTAGATTTATATTACCACTAGGAACCTCATGCCTTCACTATACCATAATGCCATTTATCTTTTATATGAACTTTATAGTTTCTCCCCTATGACATTGTAACATGTTTGCGCTAGGTGAATTTATCATATTTTCATCATGCATGATTCTTTATTTATATAGGCCATCAAATTTTAGTAAAATTATGTTTTTACAATTATATTATGAACCATATTATGTCTTCTAAATTCACTTGATACTAATATTCTCAACAGGATGTTCTACTTTGCTACGATATTAAGACATTGTTGTTACAACCATTTAACTAGTGAATTTGTGATTTTAAAGTTCTATAACGATTGAAAAAACTGACCTTATTAAATGCATTAAAATCACTCTTTGAAAATGAAACTCAATCTCTTGTTTTTTTTCTTGTTCTTCTTCCCTTTTTTCCTTCTATTGTCCTCTTAACTTTTTATATTTACATGCAATTGTTTTGTTCTGGAAAAAAATCGTTTAAGTCATCCATAATGGTTTATATATATGCTCTCAAAATAATGTGAAAAAAGTAATCAAAATCATATATAAAAGTTAACATGCATGTTCTTACATAGTACTCTAATTCTCTAAATAAAAATATATATATATTAATATCTATAAATTAATGTATATCATCAATTTTTAATATCTATATAAAATTCTATCATTTTAATACACAATCATATCATTACATTCCACCCCACTATTATAAATTACACCTCTTAACATAATTAAATCTTTTACACATCAATATACATCTTTAATCATGAAAAGAAAATTCCACTTTAAATAAAGACTTTATTTTTATTGAAAATGGGACCTTGAAGAGCCCATTTTCCATAGATTTTCTTATATCATAATAATTACAAATGATAACTTCACCCCAATTCAAGATTCCCAATTGAAAAATTACTCTCTTTGTCAAAGACTTTAATAACTTTATTTACTTAATTTATTTTTTCCCTTTCCCCAACCAAGTTAGTAACTTTCCACGGACCTAGCATGGGATTTTTATTTTTTAAGGCCACCTTTTAAATATTTTCCATCCCATAAAAATAATTCTCTCGTCCATTCTATGACACGTCAATTCACTTCCACCGAGTTGAACGTGTTAAATGGGAGGTCAAAACAATAATTTTTCCACGCACCGACATCTATGCTATAGACTTTGTTAATAACAATTTAAAAAAATAAATAAAAATGATTAAAAGAATAAATTTTGATTAGTTAAGTTTAATTGGCAAAGACAATGATATGTTTTTTTGATTATACTATTCATGAAGGTTTTTTTTTTTTGAAAGTGTGATTAGATCAAGTTCGACCTTTGTTTGGGTGGCTTTGATGGACTCCATCTTCCGTTCATGATAGCTTAACCAAAGGACAACTTTTGATTTAGATGTATACTTTCCTGTAATGTTGTAATCCACTATATAAAAATAGAGATGTCAATATCTATAAAATCTAGTTGTTTCCATTAGATGTATTCTACCTTATAATTTTGTAACCTTCTTTATAAAACTAGAAACATTGATATCTATATGATCTAATTGTGTCCATTAAAAATAAATATATATTTTTGTTGTTTCAATAAATGTTTAAATTACTTTTTTGCATAATTTTTTAAGATAAAATTAATTAATCATTATTAGTTATAAATGTTCGAGAAATGAGAGTTGGAAATTATAAATATGTTAAAAATTAAATGTTTAGAATTTTAAATCATAAATTCATAGAGAAATTCTAGGTGATGATAAGACTAGATCATGATATGTGTCCTCATCTTATGACTTGAGACACAAAAAATCACATGACCTAAGTAAGATTAAGAACTAGAGTGAAAAGGAAACTATAAAGTAAATACCATTTTACTTTAACTTCCCCCTTAAGTGCAACTTAGGGAGTAGCTAAAACCTTTACATGATGAATGCATAAAATGAAAAGGATGTGTCCCAACAAATAGGCCTAATGAGGTACCCATCTATAAAATACTCTCATAACTAGAGAAAATGAGAAAACCTTATGAGAAAAACTCCTCTCCAAAAGAGATAAACACAAGATGAAGGACTAAGAATCCTAAAAAATAACGTCCCAAAAAGAATAGGAAGATGAAGAATATCAAAGAAGCATGAAGAATTTGAAAACAATTATCAAATGATGATTGATCTAGTGCTATAAAAGAACCTCATCTGAAAATAAGATGAAGTTAAAGATCAAGAATACAATAATTTTCATGAGTCCCCCCAATGACATTACTTGAACAATGATTAGATGATAAACTGTGAACCCCTAAACTTGCAAATGCACAAGAACAACAAACATGGTTAATGTTATATCAAAATGCATGCAAATATGAAGGATTCCCCACAAAATCCATCTATTCAAGCTAAAATTAGAAAATAAGTAACAAAATTCAAATAACAATGAAAGCAATCCTAATTAAGCTAATAGCATAATGATCTTATGGGGGAATTGGTGCCAATGAGGTGTTGCAATTGGCCCTTTCCCAATTCCTAAGTAGCAATGATATGTGAATCTAGAAATGGTTAAATCTCCAAAGAGATTTGAGCATAACCTTGGTATCAAATGTGACAAAATGATGGATGCTTGGATATGATGAGCAAAATTAGTTCTCAATTGGAGAGAGTAACTTTGCATATGAATTATGGATGAAGATTGAGGAGAAGAGTCTCCAATTTATAGACTTCTATTTGGAAGAAGTGAGCAAGATTAAACAATGTGGGACAAAAGATAATCCAATGGCATTGTGCCACTTGTCCACATGTGATTGGATGAGGAATGAACACATTTTGGCCAATGTGCATGATAAATGCATAAATTTGAATTTGAAATGGTGAGTTGACTTGTTGAAGGGGGAAGAGAAGTGAAGTTAATGTCACTTGGCTCAAGGTCAAGGACATGTAAGAGGTCTTAAATGCCTTGTTGGAAGGACTAAGTCCACTTGGCTTTTTGAATTCAAATGAGGGAATATTCCCTTTTGATGCCTTGTGAGGAAAAAATAGAGAATTAAATAAATCAAAGTAATTGATTTATTGTGCAAGTTGCATTCTCTAGAGGATTTTAGTAATAGGGATTAACTTAATCAAGGATTTGATTAATTTGATGAGGAATTAGGAGATGTGACAATTTAGACTTAGATTTGTGAATTGATTTAAGTCAAGAATTGAGAGGAAATGATTTATCAAATAAATGAATTTGATTTATTTAACTAAAGAGGAATATGTTAGATTAAATCAAATAAGGTTTAATTTATTTAATTTAATAAGAAGACTTTAGCAATTTTAATCAAATAAATTGATTTATTTAATTAAACAAAAATGTAAGGTTAATTGAATTAAATTGATTAATTTAATCAAAGGAGGTGATAGACCCAATCAGATGAATAATGATTCATTAGATTTAAGAGACAAAATTAAGATGAAGTGCTGGAAGTATGATTCAAGAAGAAATGTTGTTAGAAATTAAGATCAAGTGTGCTGGATCGAACTTGTACATTTTCCATGTCTACATAAACAAAGGAAAAATATATCACAATTGAAGACAAAAATGACATAAATTTACATGAGTGACCCAATGAAACTACTCAACCAATGCAAAGAAGCCAGTCAAAAATATAGGTGCCAATAGTCTAAAGAAATTGATCAATTGAGGATAGAAGGTCACCTCCAAAAAACATAAGTGCAAGAGTGCCTATATGGTAAGTTATCCATCTCATTGAAATGTATGGGTAACCACCTACTGCATCCACCTAGTAAATAAGAACAAATAATAGAGATACATAGCTCACTCCAAAGTGAAAAAAAGGAAGCATTAGCACCAATAGTATGAAACTCCCTAATAATGCTGATAAGGGATAGGGATGACATGTCCATTGAAATTTCATGTCATAATGTAGTGCATGAAGGAGAAGAAACAACAATTGAATTTGCACAAGAAAGTACCAACAATAGAAAGGGTGTGCAAACCAAGACACACATGCATGAAGAGAGATGAGGTTGTGATTGCAAATAAGAAGGTGCACATGAAAAAAATGTTGGATGTTGTGGTTGTGTTGCTGATATGTGGTTGTCATTGATGTCAACACTATTAGCATTGATGATTCTGAAAGCTGTATATGTCGAGGATATTGAGAAAATTAAAATAAATATGTTGCAGGCAGTTTGTGGAACTGTGATGATTGGAATGGTGGAAAATTGTGTACGTTGATAATTAGAAGTTGCACATTAAAGGTTTTGTTGCTGAGCCTATCTAGTATGTTGTTTGGAAGTTTCAGAGGTACACATCAAGATTGGAGCGAGTTATGAGTGTCTACAGTCATTTTGTTACTATAGCAGGTGTTTCTAGTAGAAGAGAATGCATTTCTAGTAAATTAAGTTGTTGCGTATGCTCCTGTGACGTTCAGTGATGTTTCTAGATCATTCTCTATCATTGTGGTACGTCCGCGTTGATCGATGTGTTCGTGATCAAAGATTTTTACTTTGTATGTTCGAGTTTTTCATGTTCTTGACCGACATGGTGGTTGTAGCCTGTTGCGGATCCTTATGAATTAATCTTTTAATGTTTGGTGTGTTCGAGGATGTTGAATTAGGTCTTCATTATGTTGTGACCGACTTAGGTTGGTGTGTATTGAGATTTTCTCTTGAATTGGGATGACAGTTTGTAATATATATTTTATTTGTGGCCAACAAAGTTGTTGATGAAAATTCATGTAGCGGATATATAAGGGTGATCCCACAATAGTGGTTTACAATTTTTGGCCAAACTGGACACTGAAATTATTGTTTTTAACTAAATCTTCACATTCGGGCACCTATAGCGGCTAAACCCTGAGGAATTTTAAGATGATGCAAACTAGAGTCTCGTCACCTTTTGTCTATAGATTCTAAAAATATATTTTAAAAATTTTTTGGAATCAGATTGCACTTCTTTTTCCATCTCCCACGAAAACTGTTTTTTTTTCAAAAAACAACATTTTTAAAAAGTGACGCACACTGTATAACGCATAACTTTGTTTCCATGAAGGATAAAATTCTAATTCTTTCAAATTTAGATTTGTAACTCCAATATCTAGTGCTTCCACTTGGTTAGATAGTTTTTTATTGAATATTTTTTCTTTAATCAAGTTTTGAAGTCGAACCAATTACAATTCAAACATAGCGCGACCGTATAACGTGTAACTTTTTTGTATATATCAAAATTCATTTTTTTTTGTTGGATCAAGGACTTCAATATCTGGTGCACTCATATTTTTTAATTTTTTTTTTGATAATCTGCTATTTTTCCACATGTGCAGAATAGAGACCTTCATTTTCGATGAAAAACCTATGTTTAATAAAACTAAGAAAACAAATACATAATAAAACCAAAACATATTAAAATTATATTCGTTGGATAGCTTGTTCTGAGGATTACCATAATTATTTGAAATAAATTTTAAATGAATTAATTTGATCCCCCAAAAGGTAAATCAAAAGTGATTTTTTATCAGCATTTTGATAGGTGTAAAGGAGACTCATTTATAGGTATGGTTTAAAAATAGCGAGGTTCTATCCAAGGGGTTTGATCTAAGGTGGTTTGATCAAACCATATTCAATTGGAATCCTTAAAATGGAACTTTTTAAGGCTTAAATCATTATATTTTCTAAAAATATATGATTTTAGCAAAAATCAGTTCCTCTTAGAAATTATAACCCAGCTTTGTGGGATCACCCATAAGAGCGATTGTTTCTTTATTTTGAAGTGTGCAAGATATGCTCGGTGAATGTATGTGAAGTGTGAATGCAAAATGTGTGAATAAAGATTAGATCATTCGATTTTAGAGTAGAGTGTGAAGAAGATTGATCAAAGTGCGAAGAAGTGTTTCTGTGCCTAACCAGAACTATCATCAGGCTTTTGAAGAAGCTAATTTCTCAATTCAATCTCATCAGATGGATTTAATCTGATTGTCTTATATAAGGTAGTGAGCCTTCCCTTCCGAGCAGTGAGCTCTAGGCAGTGTGCTTGAATGCATGTGCATTCCTTATTCATTTTTCGTTATAATTCTAATAGGGTATAATCTTGTGGACTAACATCCACCGTGGTTTTTCCCCTAATAGGGTTTCCACGTATAAAATCTTGGTGTTCATGTGTTTCTGATTTGTTGTTGATTCATGCTTTCACTGTTAATTATCAGATATGAGATTAAAGGTTGATTAAGGTTAAATAAGTTTGAATTTTGTAACAACTGATTCACCCCCCTCTCAATTGTTTGTCCTTGTTTTTCCAACAATTGATATCAGAGCTGGTTCCTTTGAAGAAGTTTAATAGCTTGAGGTGATCTGAGATGGCATCATACAAGAAGGATAGTCCTAGATTCGATGGTACAAATTACTCTTTGTTGAAGGTTAGAATGGAGTGTCATTTGAAGTGCATTGGTGAACCTTTCTAGAAGATTACAAAGAACAAATATAATATTCCTCAGAATGGTCCCTCTACTCTTGATGAGATCAAAGAAGTTGAAACTAATATCAGGGATATAGAAGCATTGTTGAGTGTTGTGACAGATTCAGAGATGAAAAATGTGATAGGCCTGAAGTCAACACATGAGATCTGGAAGAAGCTGGAGACATTGTATGAAGGAGATACACAAGTGAAGATTGCTAAGCTAACAAGTCTGAAAGACAAGTGGGAGATCTTGAAGATGAGTGAAGATGAAAACATTGTTGCTTTCATGCAAAAGGTAAATAAACTAGTGATGGGTATTAGATGTGTCGGTGGAGTCATGGATGAAGATGAGATTGTGGCTAAAGTTCTTAGATCAGTGCCTACTTCTTACAAAATGAAAGCTCATGCTATTGAAGAGTTCAGGATAGTAACAAATGTGACAAGAGACATGCTGATTGGTAAACTAGCTGCCTTTGAATTTAGTGAATTTGGTGAGTCTACTCCTAAGACAAAATTTGCATTTAAAGCCACTATATCTAAAAAAAAGCCAACAAAGATATGATCCGGGAGAAAGTTCCAGAAAGACATTCAAATATGAAGATGAGATGAAACATATTGAAGATGAGGAAAGAGAGCTAGAAGAGTTGGAATGCATTGATTGTGAAAAGAGAATCCAAAGGACATGGTAAGTATAAAGGAAAGCTACCTATTAAATGTTTCTCTTGCAGTAAGATAGGTCATTTTGTATCAAGGTGTCTTGAAAGAGTTTCTAAGTACAAACCTGACAAGTCTAGATTTCAAAAGAAATATTATTATGCTGAAGAAGGTGTTACTGATGATGAATCTGATAAATAAAATGGAAATGAAGATGGATGGGTATTCATTGCTATCAAGGAAAATGGTACTGTGTCCACTGAATCGGCTAACAATCAGAATATTAAGAAATCTCTTGCAGCCAGAATTGATGAAAAGGATGAATGGGTGATTGACAACGGATGCTCACATCATATGACTGGCGATAAAAACAATTTCATAAGTTTGGAGAAGTATGACGGTGGTGTTGTAAGATTTGGAGATAACAATGCTGGTGTGATTGTGGCAGAGGAACTATTTCTCTTGGTGGTAAATATAATACTGATGATGTTCTTTATGTTGAAGGATTAAAGCATAACTTGTTGAGTGTTGGACATATGGTAGACAAGGGATACAATATTCATTTCAAAGATGGCAAGTGCAGGATATTGGGAAGCTCTGAAAATTTAATTGCTTCAGGTACAAAGACAAGAGATAACATTTTTCACCTAAGTGCTGCTAGTGAAAGTTATTTAATTGTTCAAGTTGATGTAAGCTTGTTATGGCATAGGAGGCCGTGTCATGTGAATTTTGATAACATTGTCAAAGTAAGCTCCACACAAGCAGTCAAAGATCTACCTAAGTTAGTGAAGCCTACTAACACTATATGCAAGGAATGTTAGATGGGAAAGTAGACAAGAATTTATTTTCAGAGAAAATAACATCATTCTAATGGTGTACTGGAGCTGGTACATACTGATCTACATGGTCCATTTAGTATCATAAGTCTACAAGGAGAAAGGTACTTTATGTTGCTTATTGATGATTACTCTAGGATGATATGGGTTGCTTTCTTGAGAGAAAAATATGAAGCTCTAGAAAAGTTCAAATGTTTCAAGGTTATGGAAGAGAATGAGATAGGATTGAAGGTTAAATGCTTAAGATCAGATAGAGGTGATAAATTCACTTCCTGAGAATTCAATTCATTTTGTAAAGAGCATGGAATCAAAAGATAGTTACCTACTCCTCGGACCCCTCAATAGAACGAAGTTGTTGAGAGAAAGAACAAAACAATTCTAGATGCTGCTAGAACTATGATGTTGGAAGGTAATGTTCCTCATATCTACTGGAGAGAAGCTGTAAGCACTATTGTATACACTATCAACCGGGTAAATGTTAATGGCAATTCTGGTAAGACTCCTTTTGAGCTGTGGTTTGGTTATAAGCCTATTGTTAAATATTTCAAAATCTTTGGAAGTAGATGTTATATCAAGAGAGATGAAGATATTGGCAAGTTTGATGCTAGAAGTGATGAAGGAATCTTTCTAGGTTACTCTACTAAGAGCAAAGCTTACCGGTGCTACAATAGAAGATTGAAGAAAATGGTTGAAAGTGCAAATGTCAGAGTTGATGAAGACATTGTTAGATCATCCAGATATTATGGATATGATTTAGATGACCAATAAGATAGTACTGATAATAGAAAGAATGCATAGACATAGAATCAAGTTCAAATTGTTCTAGTGAATCAAGAGAATCATGAAGGAGAAGCTAGTGGAAGTGTAAAAGAGAGAACAAAAGAACCAGAAGTCAGAGAGAATCCCAAAGTCCCAAGGTATGTAAAGCTAAATCATTTTGAATATTAGATTATAGGAGACAAGAACAAAGGTGTGCAAAATAGAAGAAGAATTGCAGAAGAGTATTGCTTGATTTCCAAAACTGAGGCTAGCAATGTCAATGAAGCATGTAGAGATGAATATTGGATGGAAGCAATGAAGGAAGAATTGATGCAGATAGAGAAAAATGATACATGGATTCTTGTTCCCAGACCTCGGGATAAAAGTGTGACTAGAACCAAATGGGTCTTTCAGAATAAGCTAAATGAATAAGGTGAAATGGTCAGAAATAAAGTAAGACTGGTATGTAAAGGATACTCATAGATGGAAGGTATTTATTTTGAAGAAACCTTTGCCCCTGTTGCTAGAATTGAAGCTGTAAGGTTATTTCTTGCTTATGCTACTTTCAAGAATTACAAAGTCTATCAAATGGATGTGAAGTTAGCATTTTTGAATGAAGAATTAGAAGAAGTTTATGTTGAGCAACCAAATGGATTTCAACTAACTGATGAGAAATATATGGTATGCCAATTGAAGAAAGCACTATATGGACTCAAACAAGCCCCTAGAGCCTGGTATGCAAGATTGGATAAATACTTGTTGAAGATTGGATTCAATAAAGGTACTGCTGACAATAATCTATATTTCAAGATGGATTAGGATAAAGAGCTGATTATTGAAGTTTTTGTTGATGACACTATTTTTGAAGGTGATGATTTATGGATGAAGTTTGCTGATGAAATGAAAATTGAGTTTGAGATTTCAATGATTGGAGAGCTGAAATTATTTTTAGGATTACAAATTACTCAGTTAGAGGATGGAATCTTCAAATCTCAGTCCAAATATGTAAGAGAATTACTGAAAAAATTTGGCATGGAAGACTCAAAGCCTATAGGTACACCCATGATAACCGGATGCAAGTTAACACATAATGATGATTCTCCTAAAGCTAATCAAACAAGGTACATGTCAATGATTGGTGATTACTCTATTTGAATCAGACCAGACCAGATATTATGAATGTTGTATGCATGGTTGGTAGATATCAAGCTGATCCAAAGGAATCACATGTGACTGCAATAAAGATAATTTTCAGATATTTGAAAGGGACCATTGACTTTGGTCTATGGTATCCTAAAGATGATGATTTTACTCTGAATGCCTTTACAAACACAGATTGGGTTAGAGATGTGAATGACAGGAAAAGTACAAGTGGTGGTGCATTATTCTTGGGAAAGAAGTTGGTGTCTTGGCTAAGTAAAAAGAAGAATTCCATTTCCTTATCTACTACCGAGGCATAATATATTTCTACTGCAAATAATTGTACTCAAGTATTGTGGATGAAGCAGATGCCGAGAGATATTAGAATTGCGTATAATGACCCTATTGCTATATTTTGTGACAATTCAAGTGCCATAAACATTTTCGAGAATACAGTGCTACATTCAAAGACAAAACATATATCTATCAAGTATCACTTTTTGAGAGACAAAGTGAGTGATAAAGAAGTCAGACTGGAGTATGTGCCCACTAAGGAACAAATTATAGATATCTTTACTAAACCATTTCCTAAGGATACTTTTGAGTATCTCAAAGGAAAGTTAGGGGTGATTTCCCCTCCTAATATGAACTAAGATGCAAGTCTTTACATCAATCCATGCACTCATAGTCATATCTTGTTTTAGATTGATGTTGTGGTGGCTGCTACTTAGTGGGAGTAATCAGATGATTCAGATATGTGGTTAAGAGCGTGTGTACTTTTTCCATTGATGTCAAAGGGGGAGAAGAGTAATGTGAAAAACCTTTGAGGAAGAAATGGGGAGAAGAGCAATAATAACTAAGGGAGAAGATGGAAGAGTAAAACAGTTTGAGAAGAGTTAGTTGTGTTGATGGTATTTTTCACATCATGTGTTGCCATCAATGCCAAAGGGGGAGATTGTTGGATGTTGTGGTTGTGTTGTTGATATGTGGTTGTCATTGATGTCAACACTATTAGCATTGATGATTTTGAAGGCTGTATATGTCAAGGATATTGAGAAAATTAGAATAAATATGTTGTAGGAAGTTTGTGAAGTTGTGATGATCAAAATGGTGGAAAGTTGTGTACGTTGATAATCAGAAGTCGCACATTAAAGGGTTTATTGCTGAGCCTATCTAGTATGTTGTCAAGAATTTTTAGAGGTATGCATCAAGATTGGAGTGAGTTATGAGTTTATGAGTTCCTACAGTCATTCTGTTACTATAGTAGGTGTTTCTAGAAGAAGAGAATGCATTTATGGTAAATTAAGTTGTTGCATATTCTCCTGTGACGTTTAGTGAAGTTTCTAGATCATGCTCTATCATTGTGGTACACTCATGTTGATCGGTGTGTTCGTGATTGAATATTTTTCCTTTGTGTGTTTGAGTTTTTCATGTTCTTGGCCGACATGGTGGTTGTAGCATGTTGCAGATCCTTATGAATTAATATTTTAATGTTTGGCATGTTCAAGGATGTTGACTTAGGTCTTCATTATGTTGTGACCGACTTAGGTTGGTGCGCATTGAGATTTTCTCTTGAATTGGGCCGACGGTTTGTAATTTATTTTTTATTTGTGGCCGACAGAGTTGTTGATGTAAATTCATGTAGCGGATATATAAGAACAATTGTTTCTTTATTTTGAAGTGTACGAGATATGCTCGGTGAATGTATGCGAAGTGTGAATGCGAAATGTGTGAATAAAGATCAGATCATTTGATTTCAGAGTAGAGTGTGAAGAAGATTGAGCGAAGTGCGAAGAAGTTTTTCTATGCTTAATTGAAACTGTTATCAAGCTTTTGAAGAAGCTAATTTCTCAGTTCAACCTCATCAGATGGATTTAATTTGATTGTTTTATGTCAGGCAGTGAGCCTTCCCTTCTGAGCAGTGAGCTTTAGGTAGTATGCCTGAATGCATGTGCATTCCTTATTCATGTTTCATTATACTTCTAATAGGGTATAATCTTGTGGACTAACATCCACCGTGGTTTTTCCGGTAACATGGTTTCCACGTATAAAATATTGGTGTTCATGTGTTTTTGATTTGTTGTTGATTCATGCTTTCACTATTAATTATCATATCTGAGATTAAAGGTTGATTAAGGTTAAATAAGTTTGAATTCTATAACAACTGATTCACCCCCCTCTCTCAGTTGTTAGTCCTTGTTTTGCCAACAAAAACCCCCATGGAATTTTATAGTATAGTGTGAGCATAAAATATGATACAACATGATGTGTGAAATCTTTAAAAAATATGTACAAATGTGAAACTTTATCTTAGTATGCCTACAAATGGAAAAGTGCATTCAATATATGCCTACAATGTCCAAAAAGGATAAAATATTGAAAATACATATAAAAAAACTCAAAAGAAGTCATCCCATGCAAATTTTTTTTTTTAGGTTTCAAAACATGTAAGTATTAAAATATAATGTGAAACCATGAAAAACTAAATAAAATGTGCATGGTGAAAATCTTAAGAAGTGCATGGATAACTATAAAGAATCACGAAAAATAGAGAAATTGGTCAAAATTTATGAGCTCAAGAGTTGAAGATGAACATTTGAATTTGACATAAAATAAAATGTAACAGTAGAAAAATCTAAGAAAACTACCTTCACCACTATGGGTAAGTGCAAAAAGATGTGACAAAAAAGATGCCACTTTTTGTTTTTTACCTGAAATGACAATTTGGCGAGCGCCAAATGGCTCAAATGACTGAACCTAAGGCTTGGTCATCCAAAGCCAAGTTTGGTGAGTGCCAAATTTGGTGCTCGCCAAATGTGAATGATGAATTTTTAGAATGTATTTTCTTGAACTCTTTCTTTTTCTCCGTCTTTGTCTTTTCCTTTCTTTACCAATGAAACTATATACATGAAATAAACATTAAAGTATAAGTTGACATTTACATATGGAAATTTAATTTCTTATACTTTAAGTTATATTATATATATAGTTTTAGGATGTTTGAGAGTGGTTTCGGATCTCTTGGAGTTATAATGCAAATTATAGTTTCAGAAGATCTTATAATTTTTTAGATAGTCAAATTTTAGAAGGTCAAATTTTAATAATTATAAAGTTGTATCATTTTTCTCTCTCTCTCTCTCTCTCATTCATTTTTTATCTTTTATTCTCTAGATCTCTCTCTCTCTCACTATCTCCATCCCTTTATCTAACTCTCTCTCTCTCTCTCCTTCCCTCTCTACTCTCTCTCTCTCTCTCCCCCTCTACTCTTTATCTCACTTCTCTTTCCCTACCTTTCCTTCCCCCTCCCTCTGCCTCCCTCCCTCCCTCTATCTATATTTGTGTTTCTCTATCTCTGTCTCTGTCTCTGTCTCTATCTATTTATCTATCTATTTGTTTGTCTGTCTGTCTCTCTCCCTCCCATTCCCCCCCTCTCTCTCCCTCATTCCCTCTACTTTTCTCTATCTCACCTTTCTCTCTCCCTCCCTCCCTCCCTCCCTCTCTAATTTTCTCTATCTCCCCCCTCTCTCCCCATGTTTGTCTTTGTATTTGTCTCTGTCTCTATCTCTATCTCTATCTCTGTCTGTCTGTCTGTCTGTCTGTCTGTCTATCTTTGTCTATTTGTCGCTCTCCTCTTCTCTCTTCCTTCATCCCACCCACATTCACTCTCTACTTATATCTATGTAACCTATCCATCTATACCTCTTTCTCTCTATCCCTCCTTGCCTCCTTCCCTCCTTCCCCCTCTCAATCTCTCCACCTTCCTCCTTTCCTCTCGACTCTCTCTATCACCTCTCTCTCTCTCTATCACCTCTCTCTCTCTCTATCACCTCTCTCTCTCTCCCCCATATCTCTATCCCTCCATCCATCTCTCTCTCTCTCTCTCTCTCTCAGTCTTAGTCTCTTCCTTCCACCCACCTTCATTCTCTACTTCTCTCTATTTAACCTATCCCTACATACCTCTTTCTCTCTCCCTCCCTCCCATCTCTCAATATCTCCGCCTTCCTCATTCCCTCTCTACTCTCTTTATCACATCTATTTAAAACCTCTCACTCATGCTTATTTCTCCCTCCCCCTCTCTCTCCTTACTTCTCCACTCTCTCCCTACCCATCCCTCTCCCTATCTCTCTCATTATCACCTCTCTCTCCCTCCCTCCCTCCCTACCTCTCCCTCCCTCTATATTTATCTCTATCTCATCCCTCCCTCTCTCTACCTACCTATCTCTCTCCATATATTCTTCCATCTCTACTTATCTCTACCTACCTATCAATCTATACCTCTTTCTATCTCCTCCCTCCCTCCCCACTCTTAATCTCTCCACCTTCCTCCTTTTCTCTCTATCACCTCTCTCTCTCTCACTTCTCCCTCCCTCCCTCCCTCTCTACTCTCTTTATATCACCTACCTCTCTCTCTCTCTCTCCCTACCTATCCCTCCCTTCTCTCTCTCCCTCACAATCCTCTCTTTCTCTCACTCTTTGCTTCTCTATATATCTCTCTCTCCATAACTACCTCACCCTCCCTTCTTTCCCCTCTCTCTCAATTCCCCCCCCTTCCCCCCCTTTTGTATCACATCCTGATGCACATTAGAGAGAGAGAGCTGAGATATAGAGGTGATAGAGAGATGCACGATAGAGGGAAGGTGACACATGGAGATATTAAGATATGGAATGAGGGAGAGATAGGTAGGTAGAGAAAATTAGAGGAGGAAGGAGAAATGGAGGGAGAGGTAGGGATAGATAGAGAGAGCAATCGAGAGTGAGGTAGGTAGAGATAGGGAGGGGGAGATAGAGAGAATTAGAGAGGGAAGGAGAGGTGGGGAGGGAGGGAGAGAGAGAGGTGAGATAGAGGGAGAGATGAGGGAGGAAGGGATAGGTAGGGAGAGAGAGAGAGGTAGATGGATAGGTTAGGTAGAGAGTGAAGGTGGGTGTAAGGAAGATAGAGAGAGGGGGATGATAGAGAAAATTGGAGAGGGGAGAGAGGGAGGGAGAGAGAGTGGGGTGAGATAGATAGAAGTAGAGAGAGAGAGAGAGAGAGAGAGAGAGAGAGAGAGAGAGAGAGAGGATACAACTCGTTGATTACTGAAATTTGACCTCCCAATTACTAAAATTTGACATGCTGATTACTAAAATTTGACTGTCTGAAAAAATACAAGATCTTCCATAGAATTTCATTATAACTCCAAGAGATTCGAAACCACTCTCAAACATATTGAAACTATTAAATAAAATATAACTTAAGTATAAGAAAGTAAATGTCCATATGTAGATGCCAACTTATTTCATGTATATAGTTTCACTCGCAGAGAAAGATAAAAAAAGAGTTCAAGAAAATGCATTCTAAAAAGTCATTATTCATAATTAACGAGCGCCAAATTTGGCATTCACCAAATAGCTTGCTTTGGGAAATAACAAAATTTCACACATTTTTGGCTATGCTCTCCATCAAGTTTGTACATGTTTCAATGAAAATTTATAAAAATAACATGATGATATTAAGCTCTATCTTAGCTATCTAACCATATAATTTTTTTACGTTTTGATTATGTTAAGGTTTTCATATTTAACTTCTTTTGTTAGTGTCTCCATTTTTTAATCAAAAACCAACATGTTCTAGTTTCGGTATAGTTTTTTACTTGTTCATCAAAATTTGAAACAAATTACATTTTTTGAAACTAGACTCCATTCTACATGTATTGAAAAAATGATTTTCAATTAGTTTTCAAATTTTAGGGGGGAGCACGCTCAAATTTTTGCTTTTCAAGATGTGTCCACTTCAAAAATTAGTAAAATATTATATATTCATTAAAAAATTAGCCAAAAAATCACATAAACTACATGATGTTAGCTAATTTCTCACCGAAATGATTTTTGAAATTCTACAAAAGTTAACATTTTAGGGGGAGCACAACAGATGCTATGTGTAACACCCTGCCACACAACCCTAGAGGAAGTTGCAATTAACTACTTAAACGGACTTATTTAAAAAAAAAAGAAGTATAATTAACATGCAAGCTCACCACCTAATGCCAACAACCTCTAAGGTTACGAGACAAAGGTTATATAGAAACTCAACAAAAAACATGAATTGAAACCACAACATTTAATTACTTAAGAAATTCAACACATACATTCCATACATGATAGAATTACATCAAAGCATAAGAGATAACAAACAATTTCATTTATCAATAATTAATCAATAAGATTACAACTCTCATTCCTTGAATGAGGTAAGTCCAATAAATATGGTTACGATTACAACTTTCCACCTTGATAAACAATGAGGGGTAATAAATCACAAGATCAACTGAAATGATAAGGCATGGAATGAAACTGGATCCCATGAGCTCTCCAATTGGAAATCTCATCAACACGAACAAGAAGAAAGCCCAACGGAATAAGGTGCATGCCACCCAACCAAGTGGAACCCAAAGGCCCACCCCCCGTCCTAGGAGATAGTAACAAGGAATCCTAGCCAAGTCCATCTACCTCAAGACACATACTAACACATAAGTGAATCAAACTGACACAACCAATCCCATGTACCACACAAGTATAGCACAAGTACAACTCTAACATGGTCACATTGCTTCTAGATACAAAACAAATCAAGTAGGTTAAGAGAACCATACACACATAATCAAATACCAACTGTTGTCCTAGAAAGAGTATCATCACATAGGTCATCATGGGACTACCTCTAGGAATCTTCATAGGCTCCGACCCCCACTAAGGGTTATCCTCGTGGCCTCAACTGAATCTCGGCCCCCATACTCACTCATGCGGAATCAAATACCTTTCGTACAAACAAGATAGATGACCTTGCCATTCCAGGCCTTCCCACTCATCCCAAGTCTAAACGAGCCCTTGTGTCTATGAGTGAGGCAAAATTATCTTTATTAGTAAGAAGTTAGTCCTAATCTTCTAAGTATTATTTTAGTTATCACTTGATTAACCACCTCCGAAGGTTATCCAGTTTACCTCTTTGGGATATGATGCCTAACGGAAGCCACTCTTCTACTTGACAACACACGATCGAACCAATTACCAAGGGAACCCAAGTGCATACAAAATAGATATACAACCACTCCAACTCTAGGAGGAAACCTAAAAGAAAATCACTCCAACACTGGAGGTACAACCATAACAAAGCCACTCCTCTACAAGGAGTCATAGATCACATAATTCCCTCCTTCCACAAGAGGCACAAAACATCCCCGTTCGTGGAAACTGGGTAATTAATTGATAACGTAACATGCACTATCCAAGGAATTCAAGACAGGTTGACATCACAACACGACAACCCCCACATTTAAAAGGCCTCATCTGGAAGACTTACATAATAAAGACAGTAAACCCATTTCCCCGAACATGAATACAAAGGAATTAATCACATAAAAAAATTGCGGGGAAATAAACTAATTTTGGATATATTAAATCCACTTCCCTTAATTAACATTCAATACTTTATTTCCTCAATAAAATTGAATTGAATAACGACTCTTTTGGACAAGGATGATATTTAAACCAATATTTCATTCTCTAATTGTTCTCAATAATTATAAAAATAAACGTTTATTCTAACTATTCAGAAACTAACATATTAAAGTAAATAAATGTTTTCTCTTTACGACAAACTCATTTCTACAATAATTAACTTATCTCAATATCCATTTCATTTAAAACAAATATATTGTTCCACCCAAAATATATTATTTTAAAATAAAGTTTGTAATTTGACTAAAAACACAATAATATAGATTCCTTAATTACCTTTAAAACCTACCCTTAATTAAATCATTATTTTATTGTATATGTAGACATATTCAAAATATACATACATATATCATAACTTAATGCACAACTAAAATAGTATATTTTATCACTAATATATATTGATAATTTAATATTATAAAAGAAATCTAATTTAAAATATTATTTCAAACATTTCCTTCATTAATTCAAAACATGACAATTTAAAACACTATTTCTCCTTTGCAAATTAAATCATTTTAAGGTCAAATAGTTTCGTTATTAAAACATAATACCCTCAAATCTAATATTTATCTTTTCTAATATAATATTCTACAATAATTTAATCACTTCAACTATGAGCACAACATTTAAATTTCCTCAATTATATTTGAATCATGCCATTGGAAATCAACTTTTTTCTATACATAATAAATTTATGTCCACAATAATAAACATATATTTTAACATAATATATAATAATATTTTAATATTATAAATTATAATATAAAATATTATTTAAAAATATTTTAATATTACAACATATAATACACAAGATATTATATATATATTTTATTAATAATATATATATTAATATTTTAATATTATAAATTATAATATATAAAATATTATATATATAAAAATATCTGCCAAACGAAAAGTGTCCCACACGTTTTAACATGGGGAGGCGTGCGGACTTTAGGGTAGGGTTTCAGGCCGCACACAGTTTCCAAAGAGCAGCCATGGCAGTGGCTATGCTAACACAACCGACCCATGGTTGGGCGCGGCTGTGGTAACACAGCCGGCCCCTCCCAAGGGTGGCAATTGTGTTAACACAGTCGCCCCCACTTGGTGGCTGCAGTGGCTGCGGTAGACGAAGGAGGTGGGGGGTCGTGCTGGGCACGGCTCCCCCCACACGCCTCCCATGGGGGTGCAGTGGGGGTGAGCCCCCAACGACCTCCCTAAAAAATATATATATTTTTTTAATTATATGCCATTAACCATTCATAAAATAACTATTTTCAGTCAAGAATATCATTTTATTTTTGAGAAAGATCAAACATAAACAGAGGTTTTTCCATTTTGAAGCAACTTTTAACATGGGTATTTCATGCAACAACAGATAAAGTTTAAACATTTTCAAACAGCATAATAAAACTATAAAACCTTTCAAAATGAAAAACTTAATTGAAGAACCTGGTTCCAAAAGCTTGATAACTGATAATGGAGCAAAGCCTTCTCCTCAATTTCAATATCCTTCTCAGCAGTCCAATTCAGCTTCACCAAAAAAACACCAAATTCAAAACCGACAACCCACAATCAAATTCTTCCCTTCTCTATTTTCCAATTTTCCTCCTCTCCCAAAATTTTATGAAAATTTCAAATGATAGCCAAAAAAGAAAAATATCTCTTCAACCACCATAATCAGTTTTTAGAAACAAAACAAAAAATATCCCAATTTTTCAATTGCAATTTTATAATTTTCAAAAAAATGAAATATAAAACCCTTTTTCCAAATATCTCATTTAACCTTTTCAATTTTCTATTTTCACACAAAATATCTATAATTCCAAAATGCAAATCTTAATTTAATTCAACATAGTTAATTTAATTAATCAATAAAATAATTCTAATCCAAGATTAAATCATTTTATTAATTAATAATTTAAACAACATTTCTAACGTTATAACTCGATTAATTTAATCCACAACTTAAATACATAATGCAATTAAATACCATTTTCTAACTTGCAATTTAAATAAGATCAAGGCAAATAGCACAATGTTAACTCAACTGAACCAGACTAAAACCCGACGACACACTATGACTAGGGTGATGACTTGGCATGGAAAACCTAGCTACTATCTCCCAATCGAATACCGTTGGGCAATGGACACGTTAAAACCTGTGAAACTAGGTGGAGTCGATGTCCTGTACCTGTCATCCTGTGAACAAAGAGTATATCCACATGTACCTATATATTATAATGAGACACACCGTGAAGAGGAAATCGCGAAATCGCAGGGCGCTCGCAAGTGAGTGATGCGATGCCGTCCCCTTCACCAATACAATGTAACTAACTGAAAAATCTAGCATAATAATATAATCAAAATTATAAAACATCATTAATTCAAATATTCACGATCCTAATCCAAGACATGCCATAATGATAACATCTAATTAAAATACCATCACATCAAAATATAACCTTCACATCGCTTTACAGATAGCGGTCAAATAGTAACCGAGTACCATAGTCAAAGTGCAAACATAACACACACATAATAAGGTATCTGAATATCCAGAAACAAATCAAAGCAACAAAACAACACAAGGACACACTGTCCAACCATAAGGCAAAACAGAGGGGTATTACACTATGTTATTCTTTTGATAAAAACAAGACCACTTTGTGTTCTCCCCCTTCTCAAACCCTTAATCTTCACTATTTAAAAAAAAATAGTAGTTTAGAAAGTAGATTCAGAGCACTACAACTCTTGTTCTTGTTGCATCTTAAATTTTTGAGTGTAACTATCTTCATTTTCTCATTGAACATCAAACTTTACCGATTTCAGAAAAAAAGTGGCATCTTAAGAGCCCTTTTTGTGTCATAACTTTGTGCACTTACCCCTATAAATTTCTTAGAACCAAAATTTTGATGTTATTTTGATTATCAAATTTGATATTGTATGCCCAAGTCATGCCAAAAATTAAAAAGCGCCTCCTTTAGTGAAACACTAAAGTTAGAGGTAGGGTTGAGGGGTCATCTATAATTTTGATTTCAATAGAAAAAACATTATACTGTGCAAAAAATGTTCTCTATGATTGTTGAGAAATGTTGGATTACTGAAGAAAGGGTCAAAGTGACAATATTTTGTTTGATGCCCAAAATATGTTGAGATTGCCAAGAAGCTTCAATTGCTGAAAAACTATCTCGATGGAATGAAAAAAATCACTGAAAATTATCATGTAATGAAAAATAGCACTGATGATAAACATATGATAGTATGTTATTGGAAGAAATTCCACTATGAGATAAAAAGAGGATTGGAAGTTGAAAGCCAGATGGGAAAGGAATACCACTTGCAACAAAGGAAATCTAACTAGGCATAGCCCTAAAAAAAAGTCATTAAATTATTATTTTTGAAAAAAGTTATCAAAAACCTAAAAAAGATGAATACCTAAAGTCGTCGGTGAATTTTGAAATCCAACAATTTTTTTTATAGTTGTCACCATAATCTCCATGAAGTTTGAAAAAGCAGTAGCAAAAACATAAAAAAAATAACCACATTGTCATGGGAGGTGGTCACTAGAGGTAAGAAGGCCATCGACATAATAATTTAGCTACTAAAAATTAAAAACACCAACCAAAATAAAAACCCTTGTTCTACCAAAAAAATAACACATACCTCTAGATGAAAAGAGAAAAGTGCTAGAAAATAAAAAATGGCACACACAATAAAAAACCTCATTGAAAAACTTGAAAAATTATCACTTGTACAAGATCATATATGTCATATCATATATGTAGGAACAATCCTAAAACACCATATGGTCTATATGGATCCATATAGCCATATGGATTCTATATAGACATACAAAAATCAATACCTCAAAATTTGTGTCTATATTTTTAATTTTTTTGCAACCACTTTGATTTTGGCATGTGGACAAGATATCATAGGGTTTTTGGGTCTTTTCAATGCAACGATGAGGTCCATTTGACTTAACGACACACCAATTTTTTTCCCAAGTATAAATATCTAAAAAAATGAACAAATAATTATAGATCTAGAGCTTTGATACCATGTTGGAGTTGATCCCTCAACCCTATAGCTCCCAAGAATAGCCTACAAAGAAACACCTATCACAAAAAGAGAGAAATAATAAAGCTATGGAGGCCAAGAGGTAATTGATACAAAAAATTAATGAATCATTTTAAATGTACAAACCTCACAATAATATGAGAATAATACAATACTGAATCCTTATAAAAGGAAAAAAATAAAAGAATAAAAATCAACCCTAGAGAAATATTAGGTGAGGATAAGATTAGATCATGACATGTGTCCTTATCCTATGACTTGAGACACAAAAAATCACATGACCTAAATAAGCTTAAGTACTAGAGTGAAAATGAACCTATAAGGTAGATACCCTTTTGCTCTAATATTAAATAAAGGATTTTAGTGCAAATGTTTTGTTGGTCATCCCATAAGCTAATTGCAATAACATATCTATTACATATGTGTAGATAAGTGGTAGTGGTAAGTGGTTGAATATTATGTAATGTATGCAATAGAATTGGGTGATATGCAAGTTTTTTTTTTTATAGTTAGGTGGAAATGATATCCAACAAGTTTTAAATTTTTGTATATATTGAATTTCCTTAAAATATCTTTTAGAGATGTAGTGAGTAGTGGGTTAGCTAAGTTGGTTTATAGAAAAATATGGGAGTTAATATGAATTTTTATTTTTATAATCACTTTATGACTCTTGGGTGGTGAGTGCTCATAGTAAGAGAAAACATATAAAAGGAGTACATGTGAAGTCAACAACTAGACTAGCTAGTTCTAACTCAAGATCATTTATCTCTATAACCATGCCTAGGTTGTCTTATAGGTGAATAAATTAATGTTAGGAATCATTTTTTCCCTTCTTGAATCCAACAAGTACTTTATACTTAATATTTTTGATGAATATGAAGGAAAATAGAAACACAAATAGGTAAAAGAGTGACTAGTAGATAGTCCATTATTTTCCATGAAATAATAGAAAAGTAATCATAAAGGTTATATTCACCTTTCCTAATCAATGTTGCATCTATCATAATGGAGATAATACATCTTATTTAAATTCGTTTGATTGGTTATGGTTCTTGACTATTAGTGTTGGTAATGGAGCTTGATCTTATTAAATGTCTATTTTTTTTGTGTTTTTATAGCCATGTTTGAAACCCATTTCATTCTGGAGGGAGTGAAGGGGGGGTGATTTACCCCTCTTTTAAGGTTTGGGAGGGATGAAACACACACACACACATATATATCGCTCATCATTAGATCACAAATATGATGCTAGAGATTATGTTGATATTTTTCCCTAGAAGGCAACCCTCTTTATGTGCGGGAATTGTATTACGTCTGTGTATTGTGTGAGGAGAATATAAGAGAGAAAAGGAATTTACAATAAAGGAAGGATTATTTGTTTCTTTTTGGATGTAGCCCATATTGGGCAAACCACATATACTTGTATCTCTATATTTTTATTTTTTATTCTTACATTCATTTTATTGCATATTGCTCTATGATCTTATACCTAATAACTAGTATTTGATCTATACATTTATTTGTTTGATAAAATCCAAAGTAGGGTTCTTGGTTTGAGAGGGAGTTATGGTAGAAGAAGGCAAGTCTAGGGTTGACAAGTTTAACAACCAAAATTACCAACTATGGAAGATGAAAATGGAGGTTTGTCTATATTAAAAGGATTTTTTTTACCATTGACCTAAGAAAATCAAATAAATTGACATCTATGAAAGATGAAGATTGGGAGATTCTACACAAAAAGACCCTAGGAACAATATGACTATGTCTAACAAATGTCGGTAGCTTTCAAAAAATAAAAGAAATGAAAATAGAGGATATGATGAAGGAAATGACTAAAATGTATAAAAAACCCTTAGATTCCAACAAGGTCTTTCTTATGAAATGTCTATTTGATATGACAATGCCAAAAGGTGGGTCTGTTGTAGATCATTTAATTGAGTTTAACATGGTCACCAATTAGTTAATTTTTGTAGGAGTGAAATTTGATGACGAGGTTAGGGCTCTCCCAATTTTATGCTCATTGAAAAAAAGATAGAATAGATTGGTCATGGATATGAGTAATTTTATCTTTAGTTGAAGAATTTTAAATTTTTACGATGTTGTTGGTATTATCCTTAGTGATGAAATGTAGTGAAAAAGCATAGATGAGACATCGTTTAATGCTTTGAATATGGAGAATAGGGGAAGACAAAGGGAGAGAGGAAAGAGACCAAAAAATTGTAGGAAGTCTTAGAAGGGCATATCCAAATCTAGAGAAAGGTTGGAGTGATGACATTGAGGGATGAAAGGATGCCTAAAAAAATAATGTTTCTCTCAAAAGGGAAAACAAGGAGATGGAAAACAAGAAATTAATAAGAAAATATAGCAGGTGATGTGTTGCAATATTGTTTAATCCTTTATTTAGATAATATTATTTATTCTTGGGTATTAGGCTTAGGGCTTCATTTCAAGCCACACCCCATAGGAAATATTTTTTGGACTATATTCAAGGTGATTTTGGATAGGTTTATTTGGGTGATAATGAATCATTTAAAATCGTTGGAAAAGATAAAATACATATAAAATTACAGAATGTAAAACAATGGTTGTTGAAAAAGGTGAGACACATTCTTGATTTGAAAATAAATTTAATAGTTGGAATGATTTTTCCATAGTCCATGAAATTGTTAGTAAGCTTTTCGATTCAGCTGTGTATGCTTTTGTGTCGACGTTTCAGAGCACACTTAGTGATCCATCATTAGGAAGAGGAAAAATTGGAAAAATAAAATGCATAAGGAGCTTAATAAAGGGCGGGGGAGGAGAGGTGGGAGAGAGAAGAAATTGAGATTAAAGGGGAAAAAACAATTAGCAAAAATTATTAAAATAAACAAAATGATTAAAAGGAAAAATATGAAAGGGAGTAAAAGGAAGGAAACTAAAAATAAAAATTAGAAACAAATAAAATATAAAAGAAGCTATGAAAAAGCAATAAGAAAAAGTAAGCAATAAACCAAAATTAATAATTAAATAGCTAGACAACTCAAAGAAACAAAAAATATAACAAGAAAAATAAACATGTCAGAAGATCCAATTAAAATTAAGAACAAAGATATAAGAATAATAACACAAATAAAAGAAAACAATAAGAAAACTCTATACAATTGATTTCACAAAAGAATGAAGAAAAAGCTATGAAAAAGTAGGCAATAAACCAAAATTAATAATTAAATAGCTAGACAACTCAAAGAAACAAAAAAACATAACAAGGAAAATAAGCATGTCAGAAGATCCAATTAAAATTAAGAACAAAGATATAAGAATAAGAACACAAATAAAAGAAAACAATAAGAAAACTCTATACAATTGATTTCACAAAAGAATGAAGATATAAAAATAAGAACTCAAAAACAAAACAAAATAAGAACACAAATAAATAATATAAATAAAAGAACATAATTAAATAAATAAAAACAAAAGAACACATTTTAGTGGCTTTGCCATTTTTATCAAAAAAATAAAATAAAAAAAAAAAAAATATAAACAAAAGAATATAAGAATAAAACAAAAGATAAAAGAATAAAAAAGAATAAAAAAAAAAAATTCAAAAAATAAAAGAGTGAACACTCAAAACATACAAATAAAATAAATACCTTTAATAAACACAAATACAAGCAAATAAAAGAATATAAACAAGGAACTAAGAACAAAATCAACAACTAAGAAAAGAGAAAACACAAACATAACATACAAAAAATAGTCAATACAAAAAAAATCAATGAATGTAAGGGAACAAAAAATATAAAAATAAAAGCACACCAAATGCAAACAAACAATAAGAGAAAAAAGAACAAAACGATACAAAAGAACAAATAAATAAGAACAAATAAAATTAAGAAAATAAAAAATATAGGAACAAATAAAGAAAATAAGAAAATAAATAAAAAGAAGCAGAAGAAAATATAAAAAGAAGATATGTAAAAAAAGAACCAATAAAAATGCATGTAAAGGAAAGATATAGCTCTAATCAAACGAAAATAATAAAATTAAAGAAAAATAAGAATAAATATAATAACATATAAATAATAATATAACAAAAAAGAATAAAGATAAACAACCAATGGACAAACAAAACAAACAATCAAAGATTAAAAAAAAATACAAAATAACAATAAAAAGAAGAGGAAAATACAACTATACTAAAATATACAAATAAACACAAAAAAAACAAATATAAGAACATATAAATAAAATGAAATGAAACCAAATAAATGAATTGTCTAAAATAGGATACACAGGCATATTTATATATACATTTAAAAATAAACATAAGAGGATATATAAGAAGGGATAATAGAACATATAAATAAGATCCAAAGGCCAAAAAGAAAAAAAAGAAAAAAAAGAATATACAAACAAATAAAAACTTATTAAAGTAAATATAAATATATAAATCTAGACACACAAAAGTGAGGAAAAGAGAGAAAGGAGAAAAATACAAAAGAGAGAGGAGATAGGAGAACAAAAAGGAGGAAACACAAACAAAGCCCTGTAGAGGGCAAAGAGGGTCGAGGAAAGGGAAGATAAACGACGAAATTGGAAGACGAGGGAAGAAAATAATAAAGAAGGAAAGGAAGGGGTAGTGGACCAAGAGAGACAAAGGAACAAAAATAAGGAGAGAGGATAGGGGTGGGGGGAAAGGGGGTGGACCAAAAAGGGTGGAAGGGAGAGGAGGATAGGAAAGGAAAGAAGAAAGAAAGGAAGAGAACGCTAGGGAAGAGGGTTTGAATGGAGGAAGTTCAAAAAGGGTTGCCAAGCTAGAATTATGTGCCAACCTTCGTCCTGATTGAGATTGGTATTGTGGTTTTTGATAGCAATGGCTTCTTGGAGCTTATGTTTGAAGAATTTTCTTCCTTAACCACAACATGGGTGCTCTCGAGGAAAAAGTGATGTTTGGTGAGATGGGAATGCTTTGCCAATGCCGACTTGGAGATATGATCATGCCTAAGATCAACAATGTTCTCTTTGATCCTAGTGCTAATGGATTATGTGGTTTCCCTAATATATGGGGTACCACAAGAGCAATCAATCTTATACACCCTAGAGTGGAGAAGAGGAGGCAAGGGGTCTTTAATAGAGGGGATGAGCTTCCCAGAGGCGGAGATGGGTTTGAAGGCACAAGTGATACCCTTTTTGGAAAGAATTTTGGAGATCTTGTTGGAGAGGCCATCAACATAGGGGAGAATGGAAAAGGAAGAAGCCCTAGGCACAAGAATAGCATGGGTGGGATTAGCCCGATTTTTCACAACCTAGAAAGATCTGTGGATGTGCTTGTTGCAATAACCATTGAGTTTGAAAACTTGGTAAAGGTGTGATAGCTCAAGATCAATATGGTTTGAATCATAGATGCGAGAAGCATGAGTAGAAAGAGTGTTGAAGATACTAGTTTTTTGGGCAGGATGGTGGTGGGAGGAGGCATGCAAGTAGAGGTCAGTGCGAGTGGATTTCCTAATGACTCGACACACAAGGTAGCCATCCTCCTTTCTAATGATGAGGACATCAAGAAAAGGAAGCTGGTTATTGGACTCAAGCTCCATGGTAAAATCAATTGTATAGAGTTTCTTGATTGTTTTCTTTTATTTGTGTTCTTAATTTTAATTGGATCTTCTGATGTTTATTTTCCTTGTTATATTTTTTGTTTCTTTGATTTGTCTAGTTATTTAATTATTAATTTTGGTTTATTGCTTACTTTTGATTATTTCTTTATCATAGCTTCTTTTATATTTTATTTGTTTCTAATTATTATTTTAGTTTCCTTCCTTTACCCCCTTTCATATTTTTCTTTCTATTCATTTTGTTTGTTTTATTAATTTTTTCTAATTATCTTTTTTCCCTTTAATCTCAATTTCCTCTCTCTCCCACCTCTCCTCCCCCACCCTTTATTAAGCTCCTTTTGTATTCCTATTTTCTAGTTTTTCCTCTTCCTGATGATGGATCACCGAGTGTAATCTGAAACGTCGACACAAAAACATACATAGTTGAATCCAGAAGCTTACTAACAAGAAATTTAATTTCAACAAGGCAACTGGGAAGTGAAGGTGATACAATTGCATTCATAGAAAATTTATGAAAGGTCACTAAAGGATCACAAATAATAGCAAAAGGAAAAAGGTAGGTATATTGTATTAATGTAATGGTAATTCTAACTTTTCTATTGTATTAGCTTCCACAAGATAAGTTGTAAGATTATATCAATAAATGATTATACACATGAGCGAGAAGGGGATGAGTATTCTCCACTCAAGGAATTTGTTTCCAGGTTTGAAGAAGGTTTATTTATATTTTTGTTAAAACGTGTTCATGGAAAATAGAAGAGTCAAATTTCTTAGAGTTGGGAAGGAAAATAAGAGTGAAAAGTTAGAGCTTGTGCATTTAAATGTATGGGGATTAGTTTAGGTATCATTTTTTAGTGGATCTTATTATTATGTTACTTTTATTAATTACGTGACTAGAAATATTTTGGTTTATTTCATTTGTAAAAAAATATTTATTTGATACTTCTTTGGTTGAGAATGAGATAGAAAATAATTTGAAGTGCCTAAGATTAGATAAAGGAGTCGAATACTGCAACAAGGAGTCTGATAGTTATTGTTCATACCATGGGATTCATAGACAAAATATAGTTCTAGAAATACCGCACAAAAATGGTGTATCATAAAGGATGAATAGGACAATCATAGAGCATGCAAGGAATATGAGATTGCATGCTAGATTTCCATTATAATCTCAGGTAGATGTTGTGGATATTGATGTTTACTTAATAGATAAAGGGCCTTCAAGTTACTTGGATAGTGATATTCTAGAGGAGGTATGTTACATATAAAAAGGTAAACTACTCATTTTTGAAGAATTTTGATTGTGAAGTATTTGTCCATATTGATATAGAAAATATAACAAAGTTTGAGGAAAAATTCAAGAAATGTACTTTTATAGGATATGGAGTTAATGAATTTGGTTATCGCTTATGGGATTATAAAAATTACAAAATCATTAGAAGTAGAGATGTTATATTCAAGGAGAAGGTCATGTACAAATGTAAGTTGTGATAAAAAACACAAATATATGTTTCTTGATGAAATCACAAAAAATGAAGTTCCAAAGGTGCCAAAAATTAAAATTTTAAACAATAATAACATGTACCTTAAACTCTTGAAAGTGTTACTAGAAGATCTAGTGGGTTAATTAGACCCTGTGAATGATACTCTCCTTCATTTTATTATGTATTGTTGACTGATTCAGGTGAACCAAAAATTTATGAAGAAATAATGCAGGAAGAAACTAGAAAGAAGGAGAAAGGCATAAAAGAGGAGCTAGAATCTTTGATATAAAACTAGACTTGGGGCTTAGTTAAACTACTTGCAAGAAAAAGAGAATTATAAAATATATGGGTTTACAAGTTGAAGGAAGAAGATGAAGGCAAAAAGGGGTACAAGGCCAATTTTTTTATTAATGTTTTTCATAGAAAAATGATATAGATTTTGATGAATTACTTTTTCCTATTGTTAAAATAACTTCAATTAGAACTATTCTATAGCAAAGATTTGGGTTGACCAAATAGAAAATTTTACACACCAAATAATACTTACTTCTATTCCTCTTCACATTTTGTTCAATAGACATTACATATTTATAAGACTGTTATATCCTATATTATAGGAAGCCTCCTATAACAACTCCCTTACATAGATAATTACGTGACTAAAAAATAAACAAACTCTTAAATATATGAGTTGTTAAAACAACTCATAATACAAACAAAAACTCACTATAATATAATATTAAGTTATTTCTCAACAACTTAATATTAACATACATAACTCTATTTTATTAAACATACTAATCATAACACACATGTGAACTCTAATTCCTAACATCCCCTAGTGTGAACACGGGGAGAAAGTACATCATATGAATTGGAAACAAAACCGTATGCCTATGCATACTTTTAGGCCTGCATACTACTATTTGGATCTTGCTGCACATGATCACCTAAATACGAGAACTTATGAGATTTCTTTCACTTCCAATTAACTCATCATTGGCCAACCATACTTCCAAGAAGTTTGACAGTCAAAGGATCTTTGTAGTCATCTACTCTCTTATACAATTTTTTACAATATCAATGTTGTATACATTCTCCTCTTTTCAAACTTAACACTTTCGACAACAGTAAGCCCAAATCATGTGGCTCATGCTCTTGATTCAGACAAAAGGCACCTCTCATCATCCTTTCATGGTTTTCATAGAGGTTTACTGTAAACTTGGACATAGAAAAGAAAACACTAATTTGTTCACCTCACATGGCTTTTTGGATTACCACTAACCATTTTAAGATCCATGAATTGAATTACACTAGTGCTTTTGTTTAATACAAAATTTTACACCAAGAGATTACATAAGGAAATAAATCGCAAAAAAATAGAAATGAAAGGAAATTCCACTAATACAAAAGGAAACCTCATTGTTAGTGGCTAATGAGAGGTGCAACTATTGTCCTCCAGCCTCCCGTGCCTCCATCCTCTAGTAGTTTTTCTACTTAGAAAATTTGACTTTGAAGCTTAATTTTAGAATGCCCCCCATAGGATAGAGGTCACTTACAAGCGATAGTGTGCCCAATTACAATTGAGGCATTTTAAAAAAAAATTATAAATTTTCTTACACTTTTACATCTTGACACAACTAATGACTTATGAAAAAGGACGCTATTCTGAACAAAATGACTTTGAATTTAAATTATGACATAAAATATCACTATAAGGACTAATAAGACATTTTAAGCCACTATATGAACAATGATTAAACAAAAAATAATAATAACAATCTACCACTATAAAAATTCACTTCACTAAAAGATATCTTAGACATTCAATCTATGTGTCATGAACTCATTATTGAGCACTAGCAAGTTGTTCTTGAATTCCACTAGATCTATGGAAATCATCGACACCTTTGCGATCATCACTTGTTCGAGTGCATTCACAATGCTCACATTTGTGTTATGGAATTCAAATCTCAAGTACTCATGTTTCATTTGTTGGAATTTCATGCTTGGTAAGAACTAACAATTACATCTCCATATTTCTTGCAAATGCACCATAAACCATGAAAGTTGAATGAATGTCAAGGCACTATAAAGATAGAAGGGCCTTCACTCCATTCCTATCAAGTATGTCTTATAGAAATCATGAATACTTTTCTCTATCACTATAGTTGCAAATCCAATTCCTAGTAATCAAATGACTTTGAGAATGAGTGTCGATGCTTTAGATGATGTAAAGGAAAATATAAACAAAAGATCTTCTTTGGAATTTATCTTTTCAATGAGCTAAATATTTTTCTTGTCCTTCATTTCCTTCTTGGTTCTAATAGGGAAGTGCTTTGTAATAGCTCTATAATAGATAGTGCCACACCTCCAATCTATTTGATCCCTTTTCTAGGGGGTAGGGTGAATTCTAGTGGATGATTCCCTATGATTAGCAATACACCCATCTCATGTAGCTCAAATATGCACTACAATTTAATACCATGATATTCAAATCACCATTATTGTCACAAATTCTTTCAAAGAAGATTCAAAGAAAATTGTCAAAGAAAATAGAATATGGGCATGTAAAACTATGGCATGGCTCTGATACCATACCAAAGATTAATTGGGATGACCAAATATAAAATTTTACATAGCAAATAATACACTCCTATTCCTCTTCACCTTTTTCTCAATAGACATTACATATTTATAGGACTTGTATATCCTATATTATAGGAAATCTCCTATAATAACTCCCTTAGATAATTACATGACTAACAAATAAACACTCCTAAATATACGAGTTATTAAAACAACTCATAATACAAACAAACACTCACTTTAATATAATATAAATTTATTTCTCAACAACTTAATATAAAGTACATAACTCTATTTTATTAAACATCCTAATCATAACAACCATTTGAACACTACTTCCTAACATTATAAGTCTTGTGGTAGTATATAATTTTCATCTTGAATAGTTAGATACACAGATAGATTTTTTGCATGGGGATTTGGAGGAATAGATTTATATGCAATAACCACATGGTTATGAGGTCATGAAGGGAAATATAACTTAGTATGCAGGTTGAAAAAGAGATTGTATGGCCTAAATCAAGCTCTAGGATAGTGGTAATTGAAATTTGGCATGTTTATGATAGGAAAAGGTTATAGTCTATACGCCATTCTAACTATTGTGTTTATTTTAAAAGACTATATAATAGTATCTACATTATCTTGTTATTGTATGTTGATGAAATTTTTGTTGTAGGATCTAACATGCAAGATATAAACGTGCTCAAAATAAAATTATCTAATTCATTTGTGATGAGGGATTTGGGTGTTGCAAATAAAATCCTTGGTATGAGAATAACAAGAGATGGGAAAAATAAAAAATTAACATTGTCTCTAAGTGAGTACATAGAGAAGGTATTGAAAATATTCCAAATACAAGATGCCAAATTAATTAGTACACCTTTGGCTAACCATTTAAAATTAACTAAGGATATGTGTCCCAAAACACATTAGGAGATAAACTATATGTCCAAGTTTCCATACTCATTGAAAATTGGTAGGTTGATGTATGCCATGATATGTAAAAGGCTGAATATTGCACATGCAATGGGACTTGTGAGCAAGTATATGAAAAATCCAGCTAAAGAGCATTGTAACACACTAAAGTGGATTGTTCTAAGGTATTTGAGAGGTACAACTACCCAAGAATCAAGTTTTGAAGGCTCTAACTATTCTCTATAGGGATATGTTGATTCAAATTTGACAGACCTTATATAGATAGAAGGAGGAGCACCATACGATATGTTTTTACTATAGGTGAAACAACAAGAAATTAGATTTTGAGATTGTAAAATGTTGTTGCACTTTCAATAATAAAAGAAAAGTTTGTCATTGCTATAAAGGCTCTAGTAAAGGAATGATTTGGTTATAAAAGTTTATGGAGGAATTGGGAAAGAAGCATGCGAATAATAAATTATACAATGATATAGTTCCACTCATCTTGCAAAGAACTCATCCCTTCATTCTAATACTAAATATATACAACTTAGGTACCATTTCATATGATCAATTTTGGAAGATTGACAATTGAAGTTGGAAAAGATACACACTAGCTAAAATAATGTAGACATGTTAACAAAGATAGTAAGTTGGAAAATACTTATTTCCTACTCAATTTCAATTGGCCTTCAAGTCTGATGGTGAAGATGAGAAAATTTCCAAGTCCAAAGTTGGAGCCTAGTCTAGTGGGTGTAGTAGTGGTGGAGTTGCTATAATCAATCTCCAAGTGGGAGAACTTTTTTATTAGATTAATAGGGAAAAGGACCTAATCCTAAAAGTTTAGAATAAGGGGTTTGACCTTATTGAAAGTCTATTTTTTGTGTGTTTTCCTAGCAATGTTTGAAGCCCATTTCATTATGGGGGAACGAAGGGGGTTTAACCCCCTTTTTAGAATTTGAGGGGGATGACCCCCTAGTAGGGGATCCAGGGGCTTAGCAAAGGATTGAGGGAAACACCCTCAAAGTTAAATTATATATATATATATGTGTGCGTGTGTGTATACATTGTAAATCTAGACTATTCATAATTAGGTCACGAATATGATGATAGAGATTATGTTGGTATTTTTCTCCCATAACTCTGTTTATGTGATGGATTTTTATTATGATTATGTATTGTATGAGGAGATTATGAGAGAGAAAAGAAGAAGTAGTAGTGGATGTGTTGTAGGTTGTATCCCTTCATTTTGTTGAAAAAAATAAAGGAAGGATTGACTATTTATCTATGGATGTAGCCCACATTGGGTGAACCATGTATATTTGTGTTTTTATATTTTATTTATGCATTCATTTTATTGTATATTGCTTTGTGATCCTATTCCTAACAATTAGATATTTTAATTATTGTGTCATACCCACATCTTCTTGGACTTAACACAATTTTTTATATTATAGTTTACCTTATTAGTAGATGAGGTTTGAGGAATCTTGAATAGCTCTATAGTTGGTGAAAAAACATGTGTATGTTTCTATCTTTCTTCGCTACTTACATCAAGGTGTGATGTATCATTATAACATGACATTGAAAAAACATACTAAATAAAGATAACTTCAAAAAATATTGTTTAAGTTGAACTTGTTAGATCTAACATGACTAGATATTGTAATTATTGATTAAGTTTAGAATAAACTCAAACATTACCATAAATAAAAGAGTTATTCCTTTTTCTAAGAAATAATATTCCTCAATGTTAAGATGGGGATTTGATCATACACCTTTTTATTTAAGATAACAACTTCAATGCTTTTTATAATTAAGGTCATTTTGTCATTGTTCCTTACTTTAAATTTTTACTTTTCTTTGTGTAATTTTTCTTAATGCTCTCATATGAATTATTTTATTAAATCTCTTATTCCCCATATTATAGGATGTTGAGAAACTATGTCTCAACTTCTAGCTTGAAGCCCCATCTTTCTTGCCTTGGCATTAATTTGTTTCATTTATGCCTTTACCGCTTTACTGCGGTGGCTTAGTCTGGCTTTGGCGGTGACTATCCTAGCGATTACTGCCATACCGCGGCCAGTCAAGTGACTGACCGTGGTGGCCACGGTAAGACCGCCAGTGGCCTAACTGCCGGTTACCACCATACCGCGGCCAATCAAGTGACTTACCGTGGTGGCTGTGGTAAGAACGCCAGCAGCCTAGTTGGCGGTTATTGCCATACCGTAGCCAGTCAAGTGACTGACCGCGGTGGCCATGGTAAGACCGCCAACGGCCTGGCTGGCAGTTACTGCCTTACTGCGACCAGTCAAGTGACTGACCGTGGTGGCTGCGGTAAGACCGCCAACGGTCAGCCAGGTCGGTTCACCACCATACAGCAGGATGTCTCAAGTCTAGCCGCAGTAGCGCGATAAGAGCTCAGATGAGCTCGGTTGGCTTACCGCCATACCGTGAGTTGGTCGGATGGGCTCGGCGGTAGCACGATAAAGACTTGGAGAGCTTGGTCAAGCTCGAGGCTAGTCTTGACCGAGTTGGACTCAGTGGAAGAAGCAGATGACGAATGAGATGTGGACACGTGGCTCAGTTTCTGAATGATGATTGGACGGAAACCAAAAGAGTAATTGCAGTAGGTGCAGGTCATCCCAGGGTGGCGAAACAAAACCCGATTTGGGTGATGGCATTAATGCCCCGGTGGCTTGATGCAGGGAAGATCGGTATGGACAGATCATTGGTGCAATTGGATCAGAGGTGGTTGTACCTTGTGATCGGCGGTTGATTGAAATAATTGAATGCAATGTTTGACTTAAGGAAGTCGATGATATATTGTATGAAAAGAGTTTTTGTTTGAATTGTATGTGAGAGATAACATTGTAACAGTGAGAAAATTATGGTAGTGCTACTGTGAGCTGATAAGATTAGACTGAATTTTGTATGTAACTATTTTGTTACTGTAATACAATTGTCTTGAATTTGTGTGGTGTGTTTTTTACCTGAAAAGGTTTTCCCATGTATATCTTGTGTCAACTGTGAATGATCAATTTTGTGTTATCTATTTTACATGTTGTATTCATCTCAAGTAGTTTTAGAATGCTATTGAAACCTGTTTATGCTCTTCTCCTCTATTGTATTAGTGTTAAGGGAATGTATTCCGCACTATTGGGTCTCTAGATCCTGCATTATTTTTCCCTTCAATTGGTATCAGAGCCTGGCCAGTTGTGTTATCCTTGTAGGAAAGATCAGTTTTTTGTGCTAATACTGTTTCAGTGGGAGTCTTGCATTGTTGAAATTTGTTTCTGTTTGAGATGGCGAGTACATCTGGTAGATTAGATATTGAGAAGTTTAATGGCATCAACTTTGAGTTATGGAAACTCAAGATAGAAGAATTTCTTGTGGACAGAGACCTCTAGATTGTAGTGTCTGGAACTAAGCCACAAAGTACGACACAAGAAGCTTGGGATCTTGTTGATAGAAAAGAAAGAGGTTTAATAAGACTGAGTCTAGCCGATTCTGTACTCCTGAACGTCCATGAGGAGCAGTCTGTAGCTTCATTATGGAAGAAGCTTGGTGATATTTATTAGAGAAAGTCTCTGGTAAATAAGTTATTGCTAAGGAAGAAGTTGTACTCCTTGAAGATGGAAGAAGGTGCATCTGTTGCAGACCATCTAAACTCATTTAACATGAGTGTTACTCAGCTAGCATTTGTAGGTGTAAAGATAAAGGAGGAGGATCATTGCATGCTCATGTTGTGTTTGTTACCTGATAGTTGGGATCATCTTGTGATGGCCATTGGAAGCACTACTGCTGCTTTCAAGATGGAAGACTTTGTTGTCTCATTGCTATCTGAAGAGATGCGGAGGAAGTCTTTAGAGATGGCCAAAGAGGCTCTTGCTGTTTGAGGTAGACCAAAGGAGAAAGGCAAGAAGAAGGACAAGGATTCGAAATCCAAATTTGTAGGAAGATCAAAGTCTCCTGGTAAAAAGTTCAAGGTGAGATGTTGGAATTGTGGGCAACCTGGACATATCCGAAAGGACTGCAAGGAGAAGAAGAAGAATGCTTATGACAATGAATCTTCTCAAAGTGATGCAGATGCCTTCATTGCAGCAGCCTTGACAACTCAGGCATCAAATGATGTCTGGCTGGTTGAATTAGGTGCTTCTTTTCACATGACGTCTAATAGAGAATGGTTCTCTAAATACGAGAAGTATGATGGTGGAAAGGTATACTTGGCAAGTGATTCCACATTGGAGATAGTTGGCAGAGGAAGAGTCAGAATTCAGTTCCCTGATGGGAGAGTCAAAGGTATTGGTGGCGTACTTCACATACCAGGTCTGGCTCGAAATCTTCTTTCTGTCAGTAAGTTAAATGATGCTGGTGTAGAAGTTTCTTTTTTAAGTAAGGGATGTAAAATGGCTAGAGGTGCAATGGTGCTGGCTAAGGGTGTTCGTACTGGCACTCTGTACAAGCTGGATGCACATCTTGTTCTTTGCAACAGTGCCTCTATAAAGTCATGCAATGCTGCATCTATAGAGAAAGATGAAGACTCTTCTCTGGCTGCAAATGCTATGGAGGTAAAACTCCCAGCTAAGAAGACTATGCTATGGCATCATATACTTGGTCACATTGGTGAGAAAGGTTTAAAAACCTTGAAGAATAAAAATATTGTAGAAGGGCTTGATGATTGTAATCTTGAGTTTGATTTTTGTGAACATTGTATCTATGGAAAACAACACCATGTTTCTTTTTATTCTAGTCCTCACAAATCTTCTGGTATACTAGATTATGTTCATTTTGATGTGTTTGGTCCAGTTAATGTTCCTTCGTTATCAAAGTCTAGATATTATGTTTCCTTTATTGATGACTGTTCAAGAAGGGAATTTTTATACTTTCTTAAAAGTAAATCAAAAGTGTTGAATCGGTTTAAAGAATTTAAATCTTTGGTAGAAAATCAAGCTGGAAGAAAAATCAAATGTTTGAGGATAGACAATGGCGGTGAATTTTGTTCTGCAGATTTTGAAAGGTATTGCATTGATCATGGAATTAAAAGTCATAAGACAACGCCTTACACTCCACAACAAAATGGAGTTGCTGAAAGGTTGAACAGAATGTTGATGGAAAAGGCAAGGAGTATGTTGAGCGGTGCTAGTCTGGAGTTGAAGTTTTGGGATGAGGCTCTGGTTACATCATGTTATCTAATAAATAGATCTCCTTGCTCTGCTCTTGTTGACAAGATGCCTTTGGAAGCATGGTCTGGTAAGAAGCCCTCTCTGAGGCATGTCCGTGTGTTTGGCTATGAGGCATATGTTTATGTGCCAAATGAAAAGAGATATAAATTGGATAACAAGACTGTCAAATGTATTCTCATCAGCTATGGGGTTGGTGTGAAAGGATACAAGCTTTGGAAACCTGTTAGTGAGAAGGTTTTGTACAACAGGAGCGTGATATTTCATGAGCTAAAATCTTCAGTAAGTGATTAGCAGCTTGGGAAAAATCAGAGTGACAAGAAGAAGGATGCAGTTGAGATTCCCCAAACTCCAGAAAGGGAAGAGCTGCATGGTGTACCTGAGACTGAGGAGAGCTCAAGCAGCTCTGGAAGTTTTGATGATGAAGAACAACCTCAGCCTGTAAGGATATATACACGAGAAAAAAGGAAACCTGATAGGTATGGTTTCTCTATGTTAGATTCAAACTGTGCTTATGCTTTATTAACCAACACTAATGAGCCTAGGACAAAAAAAGAAGCAATCAACATGGCTGATTCAAATTCTTGGCTGGAAGCCATGAATGAAGAGATGGATTCTTTGAAAAATAATGATACTTGGAATTTGGTACCACTGCCTAAAGGGAAAAAGCCTGTTGGTTGTAAGTGGATATTCAAAAAGAAGATAGACCTTGATGGAAGTGTTGAGAAGTATAAGGCTAGGTTGGCTGTAAAGGGTTTTTCTCAAATTGAGAGAATTGATTATGGAGAGATTTTTTCCCTTGTAGCAAAGCTGACATCCATCAAATTTTTATTGTCATTGGCAGTTGTGTATGATTTTGAAATTGAGAAAATGGATGTGAAGACAATGTTTCTCCATGGTGAGCTAGAAGAAGAAATCTACATATTCCAGCCTGAGCATTTTGTTGAAAGAGGTAAACAAAATCGGGTCTGTAAGTTGAATAAATCTCTCTATGGTTTAAAGCAATCTCCTAGAATGTGGTACCAAAAGTTTGACATGTTTGTGTTGTCAATTGGATTTGTGAGATCAAAATATGATCATTGCATTATTATAAATCTGAGAATGATCGTGTGCTTGTTATTACCCTGTATGTGGATGATATGTTATTCACTGGAAATAGCAAGACTATGAATTTTGATCTTAAATCTCAGTTGTCTACAAAGTTCGAAATGAAAGATCTTGGTACAACTAGGTACATTCTTGGAATGAAGATAACTAGGGACAGAACAAGCAGAAAGCTTTGGGTCAGTCAGAGTAAGTATGTGAAAACAGCTCTCGAGAGGTTTAGCATGGATGACTGCTAGCAAGTTGTTGTTCCAATCCTGCATGGAACTAAGCTATCTGTTGAAGATTGTCCTAAATCTGCTACTAAGATGGAGGACATGACTAGTGTGCCTTATGCAAGTGCTGTTGGTAGTTTGATGTATGCTATGGTCTGTACAAGACCAGACATTTCCCAAGCAGTGGGAGTTCTAAGCCGATTTATGGAAAATCCGGGAAGATCTCATTGGGATGCTGTGAAGAGAGTATTTAGGTATTTGAAGGGGACTTAAGATTATGCACTGTGTTACCATGGCAATTTGGTTGCATCACAGAAGGGTCTCAACATTCATGGGTATGTTGATTTAGATTGGGTAGGGGACACTGACAACAGACGATCCACTAGTGGATACACTTTCACGCTTAATGGTGGAGCAATCAGTTGGATGAGCAAGTGACAGGCTGTAGTTGCTTTATCAATGATAGAGGTAGAGTACATGGCTGCAACTCATGCCTGTAAAGAAGCTTTTTGGTTAAACCATTTGTGTTCAGACATTGGATTTAATGTTGGGTAGATTTCAATTTGTTGTGACAGTCAGAGTGCCATTTGTTTGGCAAAGAATCTGACCTTTCATGCCAGGACCAAGCACATTGACGTGCAGTATCACTTCATGAGGGATGTGGTTGAAGATGGCAAGGTCAGTTTTGAAAAGGTTGACACCTTAAAGAATGTTGCAGATGCTTTGACAAAGCCAGTTAGCACAAACAAGTTCAGATGGTGTGCAAAATCGATGGGCCTTGGGGCCTATGAGAGAGTGATTTTTTGAAGCCATGGGGGTAGCTGGAAGAGTTCGCCAAGTGAAGCTTGCTGAGAAACTATGTCTCAACTTCCAGCTTGAAGCCCCATCTTTCTTGCCTTGGGGTTAATTTGTTTCATTTCTGTCTTTACCGCTTTACTGCGGCGGCTTAGTTTAGCTTTGGCGGTGACTGTCCTAGCAGTTACCGGCATACTGCAGCTAGTGAAGTGACTAACCACGGTGGCCGCGGTAAGACCACTAGCGGCCTGGCTAGTGGTTATCACCATACCATGGCTAGTCAAGTGATTGACTGCGGTGGCCGCGGTAAGACCGCCAACGGCCTAGCTGGTGGTTACCGCCATACCACGGCCAATCAAGTGACTGATCGCGGTGGCCGTGGTAAGACCGCCAATGGCTTGGCTAGTGGTTACCGCCTTACCGTGGCTAGCCAAGTGACTGACCGTGGTGGCCTCAGTAAGACTGCCAGTGGTCAACCAGGTTGGTTCACCACCATACCGCAGGATGTCTCAAGCTTGGCCGCGCTAAAGCGGTAAGAGCTCGAATGAGCTCGGTTGGCTTACCGCCATACCGCGAGCTGGTTGGATGGGCTCGGTGGTAGCATGGTAAAGACTTGGAGAGCTCGGTCGAGCTCAGGGCCAGTCTTGACTGAGTTGGACTCGGTGGAAGAAGCAAATGGTGAATGAGATGTGGACGCGTGGCTCAGTGTTTGAACGATGATTGGATGGAAACCAAAAGAGTAATTGTAGCAGGTGCTGGTCATCCCAGGGTGGCGAAACAACCCGATTTGGGTGATGGCATTAATGCTTGAGTGGCTCGATGCAGGAAAGATCGGTATGGGCAGATCGTTGGTGCGATTGGATTAGAGATGGTTGTACCTTGCGATCGGCGGCTGATTGAAAAAATTGAATGCAACGTTTGAATTAAGGAAGTCGATGAAATATTGCATGAAAAGAGTTTTTGTTCAAATTGTATGTGAGAGATAACATTGTAACAGTGAGAAAATTCTGGTAGTGTTGCTGTGAGCTGATCAAAGAAGATTGAATTTTGTATGTAACTATTTTGTTACTATAATACAATTGTCTTGAATTTGTGTAGTGGGTTTTTTACCTGAAAAGGTTTTCCCATGTATATCTTGTGTCAACTGTGAATGCTCAATTTTGTGTTCTCTATTTTACATGTTGTATTCATCTCAAGTAGTTTTAGAATGCTATTGAAACCCGTTTATGCTCTTCTCCTTTGTTGTATTAGTGTTAAGAGAATGTATTCCGCACTATTGGGTCTCTAGATCCTGCATTGTTTTTCCCTTCATAGGAGAGTTATAAAAGAATCTAGATCAAAATTTAAGTGTACTTATCCTCATAACTTCTAATATATATTTTGTTTTGACTTCAGATTGTTTAAAATTTGAATTAACTTCAATTGTAATATCTAAGTATATTTCACTCAGGCTTGTAATTATTAAGTCTAGAGTTTTGTTTACTTATTTCTTTTTTAATTTTATTTATCTATATCAACTTTGTAAGTGTAGATTTAAATTATTATTTCTTTTGACGATATGAATCTTTAATAGTTCATGATATCAATGTGCACCGATTTTTAGATTTGGTTAGTGTAAGAGAGGGGGACCAACCACTGCAAGGCCCTAGGTCATGAAAGGCCAAGAGCAGTATGGCTGCCCTAACTTACCTTAGTTTAAAAGAGTGTTAGGATGGACAGGATGAGAATGATGAGGATTATAAGGTCCTTTGATCACTCTGCAAACTCGAGAGTTGAAAGGAGACTAGGTGAGTTAGTTTTTAGGGTCAACTTTGTGTCTTAGGTAGCTCTCTTTCAGAGGACAGAAGCATGGTTGTGGGATGACAACATGGCGCACTAGTGTCCGTACGACTAGAAAAACAGGGAGACAAGGTTGGACCACTCAAAAATGATCTATCAGCCTAGTAAAGAGCTTCTAAAGGTGAAAAATATGACAATGAAATGCGAAATGTAAAGATGAACGTGATAAAGAAAGTAGATTATCGCAAGGGTGACAAAGATGATCTCACACAACAATCCTTTCGCCAACTTGTTCCAAGATCTCTCCAACTACACACAGAAAAGAGGGAAAATGTTGGGGGATGTATAGGGGCCTGCCTCAGTCAAACCCCTATTTTGGTGTTTCCACCTCTATGGACAACCAAGTTTGCAATGATGTTGAAATAGAGCGATAAATAAAGAATACAAGAAAAGTACACCAAAAACACTACAAAACAGTATGTGCTTACTCAACCAAACAATAGAGAAGATGAGAGGAGCTTACCACCTCCATCTAAAGTGCTAAAGGCTAGTGGAGGAGAAATATGAGAGGAACTCAAGCCTCTGCTGCATTGGATTCATCCTACGCTTGCTCTATCGAAGTGATGGAGTGATAGATTGTTGCTATGAAGTGTGAAATGTTGCTTCAAAGCTTGTAGATGAATGCTTAAAGTGTGAAGAGATGAAAATAGGTTAATGAATAAAGAATATGAAGAAGGAATGGAAGAAAATGGCCATATTCAGGTTGGCTAACCGAAGAAAGGCATTAAATTTTGAATTCTAATAGGAAGTGTAACGTTTCTACAGACTTCAGCCACATGAATCTACTAGGGACGTAAGCATGCCATGCAAACATCTGCCCGCTGTGCGGGCATCCCCGATAGAAATGCCTCCACCAACACTCAAAATAGGCACCAAGTGTAACATGAACAGTGGGCTTATGTGGAATTAAGCCTTCGAGTTTGGTTTTCTAAAGTGTAAAGGGGTAAAAGGCGAATTTGTGTTAGGGGTGCAAGTTCACTCCTATACATTTTCCCCCTAGTTTAGTGAGCATGAATACTGATGAGTGCTTCGGTAAAGTAGATCGAAGAAGTGATAGGGTTAGAAAAGTATACCTGAATTGTCGAGGAAGCAAATCACAGTCTAGAAAACCCAAAAGTGTAGGAAAGGGCTTCATAGCTTTGCGGAACTATGAAGCCAAAGAATGAATTTCCTTACAAGCTTACAAACCTGCAAGGGAGGCATCATTCAAGAACTCTCACATGAAGGAAGCCAGGAAAACACATTACAAACCCACATAACTGCAAGGAAGGTATCCCCCAAGAAATCTTACATGAGGGAGACTAAACAAAGGGGACTCCGCAGAGTCATAAATGATGAAATGTTTACACATAGATAGATCACGTCATGAAGCGACCACACAGGCCGACAAATGGATAGTCACACAGACCATCGCTAAGTTGGAAGACTTTCAAAGGGGTCCCTTAGGGACCTTTCAAAAGGAAGAGGAATCCACTCAAGGGATGTGTTGTTTGAAAAGTGAAGTCTAGTGCCCCCAAGCTAGACGCAAGGATGTGAGGTAGGTCTAGTTGGGCTTCCCCCAGGCTAGATGTAAAGATGTGAAACTGGTCTAGTTGAGATGCCCCCAAGCTAGACACCATATAACTCATTAGAGAATTTTTTTTTCGAAGGGGTCCCTCGTGAACCCGGCATGAAGAAAGGAGGTCCACTCAAGGGACACACTATTCAAAATCCAATGCCTTCTTTCTTGAATCGATTCGTTATCAAGGAATCCTTTTGAAAGATGTTCACTTCATCAAGGAATTCGAAAGGAAGGATATGCCCTCACACAAGGGGAAGATCAAAGTTATTCCCGCTTCAGAGGAAGATTCCCAAGTCCTTTCTTTATGAATCCGTGATGAAAGAAACATGTTCTGTTAGGGTTTCAAGTCGAGAATGAAATTCTAACAAAGAAGTGTGTGGAGGGTCTTTGAGGAAAGATTTGTTGGCAACGAATGATTTTTCCAAAGACCAAGTAATGTAGAAGTGGTGTTGTCGCACATGAAAGGGACAACTCAAGCAAAGAAGAGAGAATGATAAATGGAAATGAAGGAGGAAAACGAACATGAACAAAGGGCATAGGGGGATCCGGTTTCATGGGGTCAAATATGCCTTTATTTATATATATAATAGGTAACTGTGGTAAAAGGCAAAATATCATCAATCCCCAACCAGATCAGGAAGAATGCATGAAAGACAAAGTAAAAATAAAAAAATTGGGTCAACATGGAAGGAAGCCTAAATGCCCCCAACGCTTTGCATCGTCCCCCATTTGTTGAAAGTCAATCACAAATATGGAAGAATGATGATACAAATAGAAAAAGGTTTACAACAGAAACACCATGCATGTATCCAGGCACCAATAGGGGTGACGAGGGTTATCCAAGCACATATAGCATGATCGCGGGGGAGCACATGTTACAACACACACACACACATCTATTCTAAAGATCAAAAAGAGGGTCTCCTCCTAACATTGTTCAACCAAGAGGTCATCAGGTTCCCACTCTAGATCATTGTAGGGGAAAGGATGATGAGCCTATAATGGTGTAATGTTAAGGGGAGGATCTTCCGATCCTCCCGCAACAAGGGCTAAGGTAGAGGGACTTGTGAGGTCTCCGTCACTCAACTCTTGTGGTTCTAAGGTCAATGACTTGGCAAAGATCGCTGAAAAGGTCGTAACTTCATCCACTGAATTAAGCATGCACTTAATGGGAGTGATGCGTTTTATCTCGATGGACGGAGGGGTTTGCACCTGAGGTTCACCGCTAAGCTCATCGAGTGATTTGGGAGCGGTGAAAAACTCAAGGGAGGCTGGGACTGGTTCCATCACTAGGACAAAACAGGTCAGCACAAGACCACCTTTCGGGGAAGGTGGGCTCCTCTTACATCCCCCATTGCTGGAGGGACCACTCTCCACCTTTTTCTTCGTCGAAGGAGGTGAACTCCCCATAGACAAAGCAAGACAGGTGGAGGAAGAGGGAGAAAGAACCACAACAGATACGACTGAAGTCTTAATCATATCTATGGGTTTCAAAAAAGGTGAGACATCTTGAATGGATGTCAACAAAGGCGACACCATAGAAGGAGCGATGAACACCTATACCTTTCCAGGTGAATGTGTGCTCATAGTGGAAGCTAGAAGAGATACGGAGCTAGTCATACAGAAACAAAAGGGAGGAGAGAGAAGGAAATGATAGGAGGTCCCGATACAAGATTGGTCATCTCCTCTTCCTTCTTCTATAAGGATGCTTATTCAACCAGAAGAGCCTTTCGTTGGCACTTGTGCTCACGCACAAGGCAGTTTATGCAACTCTTCGAACCAAACGCTGGGGGTTGCGAAGGAGCGAAGGGCTCCTTCTCAGCCATGGGAGTATCGTCTATTGCTGTTCCTAGCAGAGGGACAAACTCCTGGATGGGAGCAGGAGGAGTAGGTTGAGAGACGGCTAGGGGAATCGACTCCAGTGCCTCGGCAGTGGGCCTCTTCCTGTTCACGGGAATGGTAAGTGGTCGTAGGGAAAATTCTCTTCTCGAGCCTTTCTTTCTACCATATAAATAGTACCAAGGTCCAAGGGATCCATTAGGGAGATCCGATATCCTGATCTTTGGTCTGCACCAAGCAAACACCATTGGACTCAACGAGTAGAAGCGAGGCTTATTCATCCAATACTCTTGCCAAGAGAGGGGAGTAGATGAGGCATCCCGAGAAGGAGCAAGCTTCTCCTTTCCCTTTTGGGAGGAGGAGGCAACTGACTGCTCTACTACAAGAAGGGTCAACTTTGGATGTCCCTTGCCTTTAGTCTTATATTCACATAGTTCTTATAAAGTAGGTCTGTTCTAGGTGGAAGAAGAAAAACTAGAGCGGGCCAAAAGTAATCCAACGAATATCCCCCATGAGACACCACAAGCTAGTATCCAGTATCATGCACCACATGGAAAAAAATTTCATGGGAAAACTTAAGACACTTATGAATTACAAAGGCAATCCCATTCATGGAAGCCAACCAAGGTATCCCTAGCTTCACTCTGAATAGGTCCGACTCAGGAATGACGTCAAAAATCATGTCTATGTTCCTAGGTCCAACCAGGATGGACAATGTTATCGATCCATAGGGCTTTAGAGCAAGACCATCATGCGTACGAATGATGGATTTTGTTTTTTCATATTCCTCCCTTTGCAGGGAGTTTAAGAATAGAGTCTCCTTCGTGATGACATTCACTCTACTTGTGGGATCGACCAATACCCTAGTCATAATGTTCCCATTGAGGTGAGCGGGAATGTAGAGCGAAGAAGGTTTGTCATTTGTTGGTATAACTTGCGAAGTGAATGTTATATTCGACCAACCAGTCGCAAGATGAGGAGAAGGAGTAACTGTAACCATGTTAACGTATGCTTCAGGCTGGGAAACAAAATCAGAAGGATCGATAATCATGTTAGCAAAATGCGATGGAAATGGGTTTGTGTATATCTGTAATTCACTATTAGCTTTCACCACTGATTTGTTCATATTTTGTTTACTTCCATCAAGATGGATAGTACCGTCCTCGATGTGATCCTGTATCTCATGATGTAGGTGCATGCAACATTTGGTATCATGTTCATTAACTCGGTGGTATTGGCAATAGGTATTTTCTTCATACCAGTTAGGATATGGTTCCCTAACAGGTTTTGGAGTTGGCAAGTTAACGACCTTATCCTTCAATAACTTCTGTAAGATGGAAGAATAAGATTCTAATAACTTCGTGAACTTTCGGTCGTGCCTGAGGCTGTTTTTATCCATAGCAGCTACTACATTCGCAACAACCTTTCCTTTTCCAGACATTGATATAATGGACTTTCCCTTCGGATGGGAGCACGAGGAAGACCCCCTGAATTGAACTACCATCTGTTGGTATTCCCGTAGTGCCGCACATAGATGTGCGAAAGAAGGGTATTTCATAAGGGAAAAATTCTCTTGCCAAGGCCTTTGTAAGTTCCCTATGAACACCTTCTGCACATCAGAGTCGGTAACGGGTATGATATTTGTGAAAATAGCACTTGATATCGTGCTATAAAGTTAGTAATCATCTCATTATCCCCTTGTTTACATCGAACAAGGTCAGAGAAGGTCATCTTAGGCCTGATGTTGGATTGGAACTGTCGTAGGAATTGGTTCACAAGCTAATCGAATGAAAAGATGGAATTGTAGGGCAAGGAACAATACCACTCAAGTGTTGTATCCTTGAGGGATCGAGGGAATAGTTTTTCCATCAACGCATCGTGATGGAAGAAGTCTGTACATAAGGCGTCAAAGGTGAACACATATGTTTGCGGGTCCCCTTTACCACCATATTTCTCAAATTTAGGAATCTCCATCCCTTGTGGGAAAGGAGTATTTAGAATTTCTATCAACAATGAGCTATGTCAAAAGAAGGGCTAAAAAATAGGCTGGGAAGAAGCTTGGGAAAGGCTCGCTAGCTAGTTCTACATCTTCCCCATATTCTAAAGAAGGGTATTTAGAATTAGATTGTTAGAAGGCATAGGACCAGTGGAACCACTACCGAAGCCACCGCTCGAACCGCCACTGTGACTGCCATCAGGGCCATCGATGCCACCGCCACCGGTGTGACCTCCGTCGGAGCCACCACCACTTCTAAGGCCACTACCATGACCTTTGCCAGAACCACCTCCACCAATATCACCTCTTCCACCGAAGTTGCTACCACCAAAGCCTCCACTGATGATCTTGCCAAATCCTCCACCACCGGAGGTGATGGAAGGGTTGAAGTGAAAACCCAAAGGATTCTTGTTTACTTTGATGGTTTCAAAACTTTCGAAAGTGGCAGGGATCCTAATTGAAGGGATCGTGTCGGCCATGTACACAGACGTGGGAGGCATTGATACCTCCAACTGTCTCTCATGTTCTTCAAAGGGGCTACCTCGTACCATGCTACCATGGTTTGAAGGAGCGCATGCCTCAGCCAGACCAGCGAGACTAGCCAATAGTTCTATGCCTGTTCGGTCTTTTCCCACCATTTACTTTATTTCACTAATAACTTCAGCAGCCCTAGCTAGCTTCAAATTTTTTTCCAGGTGATTCTCTAACGCACCCAACCCCTTGCTTAGACTAGCGACATATCTAGAAGGGATGTGGACAACTTCATGCTCATCTACATATGATGAGGTTGGTGACGCAGGAAGAGTAGGGCCGTGATCAGTTTCATCAAGGAATCTAGACTCACCCCATGACACATGCTCATGTGCGGACAGGTTGACCACAGAACCAGAGAAAAGACCAGTAGTGAAACTAGAAGAGACCTTCGTCTTCTCCATTGGTAGGTGTCACAGACTTCTCCTGACAATATGCCCAGAGGCCGTGGACTAGGTTGCAACTCTCATAAACCTTCACAACACATAGGAGCGCAACATCAAAGGGTATAAGAGAAAAAACCCAGAACACTGACAAACGAAAAGAAGTTGGTTCATGTTAGGTTCACCAAAAATGTAAGAGAGGGGGACCAACCACTGCAAGGCCTCAGGTCACGAAAGGCCAAGAGCAGTATGGCTTCCCTAACTTACCTCAATTTAAAAGAGTGTTAGGATGGACAGGATGAGAATGATGAGGACTATAAGGTCCTTCGATCACTCTGCAAACCCGAGAGTTGAAAGGAGACTAGGCGAGTTGGTTTTCAAGGTCAACTCTATGTCTCAAGTAGCTCTTTATCAGAGGACAAAAGCATGGTTCTGGGATGACAACGCGATGCGCTGGCATCTCGTAGGTGCATTGGCGTTCGTACGACTAGAAAATCAAGGAGACAAGGTTGGACCACTCAAAAATGAACTATTAGCCTAGTTAAGAGCTTCTAAAGGTGCAGAATAGGACAATGAAATGCAAAACGTAAAGATGGATGTGATAAAGAAAGTAGATTATTGCAAGGGTGATGAAGATGATCTCATACAACAATCCTTTTGCCAACTTGCTCCAAGATCTCTCCAACTACACATAAAAAAGAGGGAAAATGTTGGGGGGTTGTATAGGGGTCTGCCTCAGTCAGACCCCAATTTTGGTGTTTCCACCTCCACGGACAACCAAGTTTGCAACAATGTTGAAATAGAGCGATAAAGAAAGAATACAAGCAAAGTACACCAAAAACACTACAAAACAGTACGTGCTTACTCAACCAAACAATAGAGAAGATGAGAGGAGCTTACCACCTCCGTCCAAAGTGCTCAAGGCTAGTGGAGGAGAAATATGAGAGGAACTCAAGCCTTTGTTGCAATCGATTCATCTTGCGCTTGCTCTATCAAAGTGATGGAGTGATAGATTGTTGCTATGAAGTGTGAAATGGTGCTTCAAAGCTTGTAGATGAAGGCTCAAAGTGTGAAGAGATTGTGTAAAGCTTGTGAAGAGATGAAAATTGGTGAATGAATGAAGAATATGAAGAAGGAATGGAAGAAAATGGCCATATTCAGGTCGACCAGCTGAAGAAAGGCGTTACACTTCGACTTCCAGTAAGAAGTGTAACGTTTTTGCAGACTCTAGTTGCAAGAATCTTCCAGGGATGTAAGCGCATCGTGCAAAAGTCTGCGCGCCGCACGGGCGCCCCCGATAGAAATGCCTCCACCGACACTCAAAATAGGCGCCAAGTGTACGTGAACAACGGGTTTATGTGAAATTAAGTCTCCAAGTTTGGTTTTCTAAAGTGTAAAGGGGTAAAAGGGGAATTTGCGTTAGGAGTGGAAATTCGCTCCTATATAGTTAGTAATTTTTTTTATCATCATACTCCATGATCCATGATCCATCATTAAGATGAACTTGAGTTATTTGATCAAACTTTTTAAAAAACACCCTTTTTTAATTTTAAAGAACAAATATTTCAATTCCCAAACATGTTTTCTTTCATAATTATTTGAGTTTACCATTAATATTTTCATATTCACTTCAATTTCGCTATATTTATTGTCTTTATATTTAATCTACAAATAATACTATCTATATCAATAATATCTCATATTAACAAGACCAAAAACAACTCATAAATTTTAAATTTTGAACTATATTTTAATAAAATTAAATGTTAAGTGTTTTTCATGCTTAATACTTATTCTATTCTAAATTATCACTTTTATTTCTCACAATCTTATCACTACTTTTTATTAAAAAATCCAATAGAAAAAAGTCTTCCATATTGTTTGTTTATAAAACTGCTCAATCCAAGTAGATTGAGTTAATGTAATTAAATAATAGATAATCATAAAGCAATGAAGTCGGTACCGTGCAAAACAAAAAGTATTGAGAATAAAGAGATATTTTACGTCTAATGCAGCCAAAAGTCTCTCTCTCCTCCACTCACGCATTCATCAAATCCACCGTCAAATGACTGTCTCGTAACTCGCCATACATTATTTATCCAACTTAACCTTATTTTATAAATAAACTAATAAATTAAGGAAACTAAAAAGACCCTTTCAAATGAAGTTAAATAAAAAAGTTAGTGGAAATGTCAAAAGAGATCATTAAGAAATGTGCAATGCACAAAAATTCAAAGTAGTTGTTGTAGGTGCACCAATCACCAAATTTGCATAAAACAAGGCATTCCTAACACCATTTCCACCATTTTCATGTTTCATGCCCACCAACCACTTCATTTTTACAAGTCAATTGCCTCACAAATTCTGTAACAATGATTCAAACTTTCTTCCATCTTATGTTGCTTGCATCTTAACCAACTTGTCTACCAGTCAACCCAGAAGACTTTATTAAAAATGATTTTTTCATGTCAATTGTATGCGTGAATTTTAGTGTGTAAGATGATATATTTTTATTTGAAAGTTGGTAAATAATCTTAAGAATATAGACTTATCTGTAAGATCTTCATTTGTCACCCTAGATCGAATCCATTGATGCAAAATCAAGTTATATCACTTTCACACATAAATTTGAAGCCCAAACTTTTAAATGCAAATTTCTTGAATTGAGCCTATGTTTTTCTCCATAAGTAATCTTAATAAGTTGGCTAAAGTGTGAACTAGTTCAAATTACATGCTTGGGTGATGTATTTAAGGACTAACCTTAATTCATTTGAATCATCTAGGATGAATTTGGGACACAAAAAAAATTAATTGTAAGAACAAAAGGTGTTACTTAACCATCTTAGGATCATAATGCAAGGCTAACTATTATCTTTGATCCTCGTTAATCATTATTGAATAGGCCCACCTAAGGAATTGACCAAAGGGGAATAAATCCTTGTCTTACAAGCCTAAAATGATGTTTACCAACCATATATTTCCATATACATGTGTACTAGAAGGAGGCAAAACTTTTCAATCATGATAATTCTGTCATATCATTTTCATAGATCTATTTTCACAAGCACAAAGTTAAATTTTACACTTGTGGAGATCAATTCCACAAGTATTGTTTTGAACTCAATAGTCAATATAAAAATCTTGCATTCTAAGGTCAATGACTAACAAGTATAGATTCTTTGGTTTGGTGGAAAATCAATTTGTGACATTTATAATAGTCTTTTCTTCATCGGGTTGAGAGATAATTATTTTTTATTTATTTAATTTAATTCCTACAATAATTATAATATGTATTTTATTATCAATTTTTAATCCTAAATTTTCATCATAGGTGCAATTTATTTATCATTTTGATTTAATTCATTACCTAGGATATTTTTGTGAGATATTATTGTGGCCTTGACATTTGCACATGACTTAGGATTTTGACCTTATAAATTATGCTTCATTAGGATTTTAGATTATATTTTCTTATTGCTTGCATTTTATATAACAAATTTGATTAGGGTTCGGATCCACCCCTATTTGTGTATCATTGACTTATCTTTATTAGGATTTGGGCTTGTGTTGTTTGATCTCTATTTGATTACTACTCACCTACTCTCCCTTGCACACTTTCCTTGCTAGAATTGTTCATTTTGGATATTGTCTTATCTTTTATAACCAAATTCACTCCTTATGCCGCTATGATTTATGATGATGATACCTTGCTCACAACCTATGACAGTGAACTGGATCTTTTCCTTGCCTTATACTTATTTCATACATCTACGAATGATACTTGATATTAGAAGGTTATATCTTCTTTAGCTATTCATTATGTTGTTTCTTGTGATGCTATTCCTCTTATATGACATGGGGGCTCTATTTCTACCCCCTTATATTCATGGTATTTTGATGATGCATCTTGTGAGGAATCTATAAATGCTAATCTATGTGAGATATCCTATATATATACATGATGATGATGTGCCTAAAATTATTACCTAATATTATATTTCATTATGATATTATGCATTATGATGATAATTCATTCACTTCCCATTTAGATGTTATTGATGCTTCATTTGCATAATGATTTTATGGATCTCATCAAGGAGTTGTTACATGATGGTATTACTAATGTGTCTTTAAGTGTTGAGTCATTTTTACACACTAATTATGAGTACTTAGATGGTGATATATTATTAATTAGTGGGTTTAGACTTTGATTTGAGTGGTAGAGCATTGTAATTATTTAGTGTATCTTATTTATTTTATCATTTATGGATTTGGTATATGATTTTATTGCTCATTTTTCTTCTTATATTATGCTTGAGGATAGTGTGGACTTAGTTGAGTCTTCTCAAGTTATGTCAGATGTTTTTCCACTATCTTTTCCTACTATACATATGATGTACATGTATCTTCTCATCCTGCTTGTCATAACCAAAGAATGCAAAATAAATATTTACTAAGGTGTACACTAGGGATAACTTTAAGAAATCCCCCCCTTGACGAAGGTGTAAAATCCTAGCGAATCTTACCTTTTATTTGAAAAAAATTATTAATTTTCCTGGCGAATCTATACACATTATTAAAAAAATTATTAAATCTTGGTGAATCTTAATGAATAATTGGTAAAAATAATAATCATAGTGGCGAATTCTAGCGAATAATCACTAAAAAGATAAATTACAAGGGTGAATCTCTCCTTTAAAAATGTGCATAGTTGGTTGGAGCAGTTCCCCCATATTTTTTTTATTTTTTGTAATATTGAAGTAGGGGCTCAGGGGTGGCAGCCACTAGTGGGGTCAAGGGGCAGTGCCCCTTGCGACGATCAAGGGGGCATAGTCCCCTTGTGGGGGTTGAGGGGGCAACGCCCCCTTGCGAGGTCTGGGGACAACAACCCTGACGCACTCTTGTCACGATACAGGTGGGGTCGAGGGGCATAGCCCCTCACCACTAAGCATAAATTCACTATTGATAATACATTGGAGCACACACAGATTAAACATTTTTTTAAATTCTCACTTTAAAAAAAAGACTATATGAAAAGTGAAATTGTTACCGTCGATTAGTTTTTTAATTAGATGGTTGCAGGTTGATTCTGTGACCTATATGCATGTGCATTTTAAAAGGCTTGTTGAGGCCCAAAATTTGTTTTGGGCCTCAACAAGCCTTTTAAAATGCACATGCATAAATTTTGGGCCTCAACAAGCCTTTTAAAATGCACATGCATATAGGTCACAGAATCAACCTGCAACCATCTGATTAAAAAGCTAATCGATGGCAATAAATAAAAGCCCTATTCAAGGCTAAAATATCTCTAAAATGAAATGGTAATTTATTATTAGTGGTGATATTGCCCCAAAATTAATGGTAGGAATATAATATTACTGGCGAATATAATTAATATTTGTAATTACAATATAAACTACTAGTGAATTAGTTCTAATGATGCATCGTTTAAAAATAACGCATAGGCAAACTAATTGAGACAAAATTATTTTTTTGTAAAAACCTGGCGATTCAACATCCTTTTTAGCGTGTACTATTCACCATTTTCGGAGGTCTCGATTTCAATTATTCGCCAATTGACGAAGATTCACCACTAAAGTTTTCCCTAATGTACACCTAATTTTTTTCTTTAATCTATCATTTATTCAAAAAAATCATAAATAAAAACAAGGACACTTTAACTATGATTAAATACATAATAATACATTCAAACTATAGTGTACAACATTCCTATTTGAATCTTTAACTAGAACAAAAAGGAAACACTTAAGGCATTTCAATTAGTATTCAATGTGTATGATTTATCTTCAAATAAATACTAAATTAGGTTCTCCTAATGATGCAAAAATAAAATAAAAAATAATGAGCAATTTCATTATATTAATCCAAGCAAGAGTTTTATACATCTTAAGTCATTTAAATCAAACTATCAACACACCACTTTATATTTTAAAGGGTGATACCATGCTACAATAATATGACACATGTAAGACAATAAATAAATCATTTTCTAGTTATGCAACGAGATCATGTTCTTTTAGACATATTAAAGAAAATATTGATTATGTGTTGTATCTCATTTTATATTCATGAAGTGGATCCAAATTATAGTAGTATGGAGTATAGCAAGTACAGTGGGTGCAGATAACCTTATTAGTTACTTAAACAATATAATTAGATTTCATTCTATAGTAATACAAAATCATTGAACAAGTTTCATTTCAAATTGTTATGGAATAATGCTTGATAAATAGACCTACAATTCATGGTTTAGGTTAGGCTAGTTCTTACATGTGATTTGAAAATATTAAGTAAAAGAAACATAAATAAAATTTCAACGAGAAATATATATATTTTTATTGTATATAATATATACAACATACTAATGCCAAATGAATGAAGGAGAGAAATCATCATGGGAGAAATTTCCCACCAAATGTAGATTTAAACAACTATAGTACATGTCACCTTGAAAGGTGGAACAATAGCCTTCATTGGTGTATCCACACGAGTGTACCATATAGGAAGAGACCAAATCATGTGTAAATAACCACCAAAAATCAATCACAAAATAATAATACATTACAATCACACTCCCTTAGCCAAGGATTTTTAAAATCTTAAGAAGGTCTTGAATCATTTTATTACAAGAATACTAAGATTCTTAATATTCTTTTATATAAATCGCTAATGCCAACACTAAATCATCCCTCACCAAAATATAAATCATGTAATACCATTAATAAGATCACCGAGCTTGTTGATAATCAAGGTGAAGCTACTTTAGTAAAATATTTTAAAAGTATATGCAAATCTAAAATTTGTTTAATTAACAAAGATTACCATATGATAAATATAATGGGATTGTAAAATCATCAAACCATAGATATAATAGGATTTATTGGAAAAACTCTTTTCAAAAAAAACTTATGTGAGAAAGAGGACAAATATCTACTGATATTCAAAGGAGAGCTACAACCACACACTAACATTTTGAACTTTGACAACACTTTGTAGCACTTGTGTACATATAAAATGCTCTCATAAAACTACTAGCTCATTCCTTCAATTTATGGAGAAATGGGACGTAGCATCGAAAATTGTCACCCTTGACAATTTAACACTAGGTTTTGCTCCCCCCTATGTGCCTAGACCTAACTATACATTTAATTACTTGTTTTATGAATATCTTTAGAAAATAAAATGATGGGAATGAAATTAAGAATTTAATATTTTCCCCCAACACTTTAAACCCCAATAAGGATAGGTCTGGTCTAGGGCACCCAACACCCTTGACCAACCCTTTTGGGCCCAAATTTAAATATGTCAATGTCAGTATTATATTATTTGAAAATCCAATCATTTTTCAGCTATTGATATTTGATTTTCGGGAAATTAGAAGAATTGCATTTAAATACTAGTATTTTTCATCATTTGAAATCCTAATGAGAGCTAGAAAATCTATTGAGAAAAAATGAAGATCCTAAAATTGGTCAAGAAGTATTCAAGGGAAAAATTAGCAGAATTATTACAACACTTCCATCAACCAAGTTCAAGCTTGTAAGATATCAAGATGAAGGAATCAATTTATGTGCAAGGAGCTATTATGAACAATCATGCCAAATCATGAAGATGTATTGAGTTATCATCTACATTCCATCTACATCAATATATTATGTTTTATGATCTAACCTTTTGTAGGTCTATCAAGAAATCAAGTCATCCATCAATCAAATTTTGTTGCAACTTGTGTGGCATCACTTCATCAAGGTAACATTGTCATTTATCATTTATCATTTTAGTCAATTATTGTTGTTTTAGCCTCTACCCGACCTAGGGTATGACCTCTTGATCATCATCATTTGTTATACATGGAGGTAGAAATATCAAAATGGGGTTTGACTTAGGAAAGCCCCTATACAACACAAAATTTCCACCTCTTTTCATCTGTGCAGGTTAGATCCAAAATTTTCAGCATAAGATAGTTTCAGAAAACACAATGTAGTCCATAACCTACAAGTCAAAATGTGTAGATCCAACAAAGAGGATTCCAATCTAGGTCACCCCATGCCCCTGACCTTGTAAATCAGTTCCAAATTTCTATCACAGGTTCCTCTCTATATCTTAGTCTCAGATCTAAAGTTTTTTTGTAACTTTCTATTTTCATCTATGCGATAAATTATATTTTTAGATTAGGTTGTGTAGTCAAATTAAATCAGTTAATTAACACAAAATTTCAATCTATTTATAAATCAATAAAAGAACTAGATCTAGGGCAGATTGGCTCTCCTTTTAGGTTGTTATCCAATCTCATACCCTTTCTAATTTGGCTTCTAATTTTATTTGAGAAAGGATTGACCTTAATAATCTACACACTAGGTCTAGGATCCCTTTTTCAATTAATTATGAGATAGGATACCATAAATTATCTTTAAAAATAATGTACCATCAAACCATGGTAAAATAAAAGAAATCCATGTCCAAAATGAAGATCTTTCAATAATAGTAATTAATGTAACTCCTAATAAAAATAACCTTTGTACTAATAATAGACAATATCTTTGACTTGTAACTCCTCCATAATGATCCATATCCCAAGGTAGGCATCCAAAATCATTAGTCAAATCATATGGGATCCACTAATAACATTCAAGATTCTCCACTACTCAATTATCATACCCAAGTTGAGATATTTTCTAAATATAGCTTCTTAACGACCATTGACAACTTCAACTCCTTTGTGAGTGCATATGGCAACTAATATCAATATTATAAGAGAATCTAAACTACAAATTAATTTTCCAATTACACCTTATGTGTCCAAGGACAGATTCCAAGAGTGTTGGAGACACATGAATAATTCATAAGATTACAAGATAAATGAAACCTTAATCCCAACATTCTCCCTCTTAACATTATATATTATAAATATATCCATAGTTAAAAAAAATATAACTAAGAAAAAGTATCAAGGCCCATATCCTTCCTACACCAAGATAACTTATCCATGGTCATTGGCTTCATAAATGAATCGACAACATTACCTACAGTGTCAACCTTCTCTAACAAGACCTTATCTCAACAATTTCACCCATGAAGTGATATTGTAAATCAACACACTTAGTGAAAGAATTATGTATAATATTTTTGGCTAAAAAAATATCACTTGGATTATCACACCTAATTCAAAAAATCCTACAATAAAAACCAATACATGTAATTAGTGTTTATAACCAACCAAATCCTTAGAGACATGTGTAGTATTCATATTTTAGACACCTAAATTTGACCACTTACACTTGGTCAAATTTATCCCTTTTCATCTAAATATCCTCTTATCCACATTAATTAAATAATATTGCTATTATTTAATTAATATCTCTAAAGTCCTCTAAATCCCTAAGGTATTTAATTAATCAATTAAATACTTTGTCCCCTTTATCACCTCTCCTCTCTAAATTAAATAAATGGACTAATTTAGTCACAAATCCTATAAGAATTAAATTTAAATATTTAATTCCCTCTCCCCTTTTTCTCTCCTCTTGTCACATCCTCCATGATTTTCCTCTAATACTACTTAACTTTCATAATCTTATTATTAGGATGTGCACATTCCTAATCATTGATTAAGAAGGTGTCACATCCACCATAAAATGCAAGTGGGCTCCTAATCTCCCTTATCCATCTAATCATCCCCTAATCTCATGTTTGCATAACATAATCATTGATTAGCTAGCCTAATCAACCCCTTGTTCAACTCTTCCATAAATGCTTCTTATCCCTCCAAAGAATTTTTAATTCCTTTTTATTCACCCAACACTCCTCATCGAATTTTAATTCCATTTTATAATCCTTATGTCCTTCCAAGGAATTTTAAATTCTTACCCAATCCCCATGGTACCTATCAAGCATCCCCATCTTTTCTCATGCATCCATATGATGAAAAGTGTCATCACCATTTGGGTTGAGGTGTCTCAAGGCATCTCAACCCTTGATCCTCAACTCTCAATCCTATCCCTCAATCCAAAACCCTCCAATCTATATATCCAAACAAAACCATTTTATTGCTCTCTCATTCGTTTTTCATTCAAGTGTTGTTATGCTACCAAATTTTTTAGTGAGCACACATCCAAATTGCACATTATGGGAAAATATACACAATAGGAGGCTTCATACATTGGTTTGGGCTCCTTGTCGCCTTATCTTGAGTGTTTTTCTCTTATTTTTTGATCTTTGCTTGGTTTTATGTTTCCTTGCATTTTTAGTTGATAAAAACACTGCACACATTTTTGGCACACTCGGTGGGACCCACATCATGGGTCCTTTGATCTTTTTCTTGTTTTTTAAAATTTTACAGGTTCAAATTTAAAGTTATAGAGATAAATGCTACATAGGCGTATCTGTGCTCTACAGAGGTAAACCCACGGTCTGAGATGGGCGATTACACTTCAAAGCTCAAACCAACTGAACTTTTATCTCTATAGAGGAATATCTTCCCACACATAGGGGTGAATACATGTTAGACATCGACCATTAGTCATACAGAGGTGAATCCCTCTAATCCAAAGAACGTATTACTTCCACATAGGCAAACCTGGTCCACAGAGGCGAACTCTTCTCTGACCAAAAGACTCAACCTTGCATAGAGGTGAACTTGAAAGGTACAAAGGAAAACACACAAACAAAAGACCGAGGAGCTGCATAGAGGCGAACCTACTATCTACACAAGTGAACATGCAAGGTTTAGAAGTGAATATGCTAGCAGCCTACAAAGGTGAATCCACAACATTCATAAGCAATCATGTAAGAGTTATACAAGCATATACACTCCATCAAGGGGGTAAATTTGAGGTATAACTTGTACATGCAATTCACTTCCATAATTTCCATTTCATTTCCTATTGAGTGCTAACCTAATTACTTGTTTGACTCTGCTTGTGCTTAGTATCTAGTGTTTCTGGCTTCATGTTAGTCGAAGACTGGAGGAAAAGAAACTACTGACATTTGTTTGCAGAATGATCTATCAAAGATTTCATAATTATTTTTCATACTCGCTAGGCACATTTGGATTTATTAAAGGGTCAATTTATTGTTTTCTATGTTTGGATTTGGTTGTCGACATATTCTCTCCCCTTGCACATACAATGAGCTTAGGGATCAAAAATCACATCTTAACACAAGTCCAGTGTGAGTCAACCTAGGAGGTTATAGTTTGCATGTATGTTCTCCCCTTACTATGTGTGATCCTGGGGATCATAAATGCCTAGCATTTCCTTCCCTTTAGAAGTCTTGCTTGGGTATTTCATCACCCCAAGGGATGAACTCAACCATATGAACAAGCGGGGTATATAAAGGGAGTAGAATGAAAGTTGTACCCCAATCTAGTCATGTTGTGTTTAGCGAAGAAATGATACTTGGATGATTCTATGTTAGGCATGCATGGTTGGTCTGAGATTTCCCACTAAAAGTTCCTGACCCACTCTTTGTGATGGGATGGTTTTAACGAACATGCCTCACACACCCTCTTGGTGTTTGGAGGACTCCCCAAATCACCTTGTTTCAACCTAGCTTAAGCCCTATTGTTAGTCATGGCTTAGTGTAGTGTAGGGGGTGTGAATCATACCCTAAAGCTACTCACCATGTACTCCCTTAGGTTGAGATAGAAATATTCAGTTGAACTTCGACAGTTCTCGAAGAGAGAGAGAAGGTGTACCCATGGAATCCAGGTGATGACCTTATGTCACTAGATCTCTACCTGTCTGCCTTCATGAGAAAGGGTACTCGACCCAAGTATCACAAAGTATTAATCCCTTAGGGTGGTGAGTCTACACTAAGTTTACAAACCCACTTGATTAATCTAGATTTGTGATGCCTCGCATGTCTTCTTGTACATACTAGTGAGTGTCTTGCATCTATACTAGTTTGTGTCTGACTATTTGATTTATCTAATTTTTCATTTTTCATAGATTTACCTATCCTTCAAAGGTAGATCTTCCCTCTTTAGAGGCATCTCCACTCTCTTGATAGGTGGTTGCACCTTTCCAAGGGCAATTGCATTTCCACGTCCAATCCAGTCCTTTTAGTTAGTTTTCCCTAGTAAGCGAATTCACCCTCTTTAGAGGCATCTCATCTTTATTGACGAGCATTTCCACCATCCCCCAATCTAGTCATGCCATAGGAATTTGTGCTCTATTCATAGGAATATATGTCATTTCCTTCCATATAGTCATCATCCCTCATAGGAAAATACATTTTTTTCTTGGATGAATCTGCCATCCCTATTTGTATAGTCATCATCCCTGATAAGAAAATCCACTCTATTCTTGGGTGAATCCACTTTTCCCTTCCATACAGTCATAATCCCTAATAAGAACTTGTGCTCTATTCATAAGTGTATACATTGTTTCCTATCCATACAATCATCAACCCCGATAAGAGAATCTACTTTTCCCTTTCATACAGTCATCATCCCTGATAAAAAATTATGCTCTGTTCATAGGTGTATATGTTGTTTCCTATCCATACACTCTACAAGTCATTCCATCATAGGAGAATCCATTAATTTGATAGGCGTTTCCACACTTAGGCATCTACACTACCTATAGAGGCGATTACGCTCCATTCTTGGGTGAATTTCCTTCCCTTAAAAAATATAGAGTCAATCCTTCTTATAATGATTAGCCTACATCTTCCTAAGTCCAAAATCATAATCCAATCATTTTTCCTCTTCATATATATCTCCAAACAATCTCTTTCATCTTGTCTACTACCATCAACCATCTGAAACATCATCCCATTTGAACAAGGAGTTAGCTAAACCCATATTATCAACACCCAAATCATCCACAATCCAAAATCCAACCTCAAACACTTAATCAAGATTCTACATCCTAAATCGATCATCCATCATAACACTTTCTTGGGAACTTAGCCTATCAAGTTTGTATTCCTTCATCCAAACTATTTCACCTCAAGCTAGAGGTATAATTTGCATCGATATCTATTCTTGCTTGAGAAATTATCCTATCTCAAGTAGGAAATCCATCCAATTGAGCTTTGGCATAGGATCTCAACTATAGTTGAGAGGATTCTATCCTCCATCCTTCAACCAATAACTTCATCAATTTAGCTACATCCTTGAACTTAGGAGTCTCTCCCACCATATCTTCCAATCATCCTAATCTGAGCTTAAATCCAATCCTAATCTGAGCTTAATCTACATCCCAATTTGAGCTTTTTTACATCCACATCTAATATCCACTGATATTGAAGAAAATATTCTCCCATTTTCCTCTATTCAATTTTATTTACCTTCTCATCACCTCTTCCCATCTCTTTCATCCATTCTTATCCAATCCAACATCATGAATCCTTATCCCCCTTCAATGCAACAAAAATTAGTGATTAAGTGAGATCCCAATCACCTTGAAGATGACAATGAAATTCTTGTTGATCAAGATGAGTATGATATAGATTCCCTTGATGTTATCATTTTTATCAAGATTTACTCAAGCATCATCCAAACTACAATCACTCATCCAAGCTATCCCATCATACCTCCATCCACACCCACTAGCAATCCTTATGATACCTTTGATAAGGGAAATTCATTAGCTCCCCCATCCACATCTCCATCTTATCCATCCCTCACATATCCCTCTCATCCAATATCCATATCTCTATCTTCTTCCCTATCCATATCTCATCCTCCATCTTCACACAATAACACTATCACCTTCATCCCTAGTCCAAATCCACCTTCTCATTATCCTCCAATGCATGATCTCAATCCACCATCCACATCTTCCTTTACCAATGCACAATCCACTTCCTCCTATATTGATCCACCATCTACTTCCTCTAAATCCTCCTATCTCACTTTGCCATCCACACCCTCCTACGTTAATCCACCATCCACACCCTCTTATATCACCCCACCTTCCACTCCCTCATATCTTAACCCTCCCTCCAATCCATCATTATTCAATATTGCATCTAATCCTAATCCTCCACCCATTCAAAATCCTCCATCTAGTCCCAACCTTCCATCTAAGCCTAAAATACCCAAGTATCTCATTCTAAATTGCATCCAAGGACTCATGACAAAGAAGACATCCCTGAATCCACATCTTGAAGTCATGGAGCCATGCCATCCCACTCCATCATGTATGGTTACTAGTGATGGGGCCCTTCTCCATCCCACACCTATCATTCCTCTTCCCACTCCTAACACCACCCAAATTGTTGAAACCATCCAACTCATCAATGCCACTCAAATCCAATCCTCTCCTCCTCCTCCTAGTATTAACCAAATCCACTCCAATGAATCCCACACATCCTTCATCCTATCATCCACATCAAGATCCTACCATCCCGTCCACTCCATCTCAAGATCCTAGTGGCTCTTCCACTCCATCCCATGATCCCTTATCTTCCCCTCATCCAAATCAAAATCCTGCCATTCCACCTAATCCCTCTCATGATCCTTTATCATCCGCTCCTCTAAATCGAGATCCCACTATCCCATCTACTCCATCTCATGATCCTTTATCACTACCTACCCAAACTATCCCAACACCAACTCCATATCCCCTTGGTCCTCTTACATTTATCCATGGTGGTTCTCTTGCAATAGAAGAACATAGCATATACACCCCCATCATCCTCCACCTAATAATGGACTTGCATCATGTTTCCAAAATAATAAGCACCCCACTATAAACTGAATGCTCAAGACCAAGAACTATCAGGGAAAAGGCTTAGGCCTTCATGAGCAAGGTATATTGAAGCCCATCCAAGACAAAGAAAATACATGAGAACAAGGTCTTGGATATATATCTCAAGACTCACAATCTAAAAATATTAGTACAACCTTTATACATCCTAAGTGCACTCCACCAAACCATTTTTCACCACCCCCCATCCATTATATCATCCCAAAACAACCATTCATATTCCTCCATCCTCTAAATCCATTTTGGGTTCTTATGTCCCTCCATCCACCATCACTCATCCTCTATCTACTAAGTCTATTTTGGGTCCTTATGTCCCTAAATCCACCGCCACACATCCTCCATCTCTTAAGTCCATTTTGGGCCCTTATATCCAAAAATAACCTCCTCCATCTCATCCTAATCACCCCCTCATCCATCAATCACCTATCCCTATCAACCATCATAAACATCCCACTCTCATATTCCCTAATCAGGATCACCAAAGGCACATAACTATACATCCTCCATCCACACATCATCTCCAAAATAATACCTCTACCATTTCATTCATATTCTCTCCACATCATCCATCTCCTCATACCCATACCATTTCTATTAAAAGCACTTTGGATGCTAAAGTAAAAATCCATAAATCAAAACATCCACATGAATCTAAATCTCCCTATGTCCCCTTAAAAGGACATGATGAAGAAAAGAAAAATCTAATCCAAAATCCAAATCAATCCCAAAGGCTACACAAGCCTATTAAAGAAAAAATGAAAACCATGTGGATCTTAAAGAAAAAAGATGCAATGCCTTCAAATGAAAATCCTATAATGGCATCCAAATTTTCTAATCCGAAAGATTCACATCCCCATCTTCCATCTCCTAAATCTATTTTGGGTCCCTATATCCAAAAATTCACTATCCCAACTCCTCCATCATCCCCACATTCTCCATCTATTAATCCTCCTATCATTCCACATCCACCACCATATGTGTCAATGTTGGTCCTGAAAACATCCTCCCATCACCCTGCCCTTCCATCATTCCATCCATACACTTTCCAACATCCAATCCATTATCCCACATATCTCCCTCATCAAATTTGTTCAATCCATTCCCTTGCATAATCCATTTATCCTAATAAGGTTGTACTAACATCCAATAGTAACTTCAAACATGGGCTCTTATTATCTCATATGGAACTTGATGCTTGAGTACTTCATCCATCCCCTTATCACATATCTTCCAAATCCATTTATCCACATCTGTATCCTCATCCATCTCCATCCACACTTTTTCAAAAAGTTAAAAAAAAATTAAAAAAAATAAAAAATAAAAAAATAGTAAAGAGAAATAATTTTTCCAATGGTGAAAACTTGGAAAACAAGCATCTTGGATAAGTACCATGATGAAGACCTGGTGAACAAGTATCGTGTGTAGATCCCCTATCCATTTTATCTTCATACTTGGGGATAACTTCATGCTAAGGGCCCCCTTCCTCCATCTCCTCCATCTAGCCTATCATGCCCATCCCACTTATCATATCCCATTTATCTCAATCCCTCCATCCTCCTTGTGATCTTGATATATATAGGGGCACATATTTATACATGCTTTGGACCCTTCTTGGCACACATTCTCTCTATCCACACATTATTATATTCCTTGTCCACCCATCATCATCCATCTACCTTCCTTATCCATTTCATCCTATCCACATCCATCTCCCTCCCTTGTCCATCCATTATGATACAATACATATCCTTTCCTTATATATCCATTCTCCTATCTCCCATTCATATTTCATCATCACACATGCCATATCTAGAGTGGGGCATTTTCTTATTACTTTGTGATGTAGTCTTTGGAGACATCATCCATCCATCCTATCATCCCTTCCACCTCACTATCATTATCTCCACATCCTCCTTCCATTAATACTTCCAAATCCTTCATCCCTTCATCCCTTCATCCTTTTATATCCCCATTCTTATCTTCCTATCCCTTCATATGCTCATCCTTCCATCTTCCATATCCTTAACTCTCTATCCATCCACTATATTATCCTTCCATCTCTCCATCCTTATCTTTTCATTCCCCTTTTATCCAAAAATCATTTTCCATGTTCCCATCCATCAACCCACTAATACTTTTCCATCTTCATATCCTTATCTTCCCATCCATCCATCCACTAATCCTCTTCCATCTTCCCATCCTTATCTTCCTATCCATCCACCCTATGCCCCATTTCATCTCCAAATCCACTTGCATCCTATCTATCCTTCCTATCATCTTTCCCTTTCCAAATATTTATCTCTCTATCCATCTATCATGCTATCTCATCCTTCTATCCCCCAATCCCTTGTCATTGGTATCTAGCTATATGCTACCCCATGCAATCCAATGCCATTTATCCCACTATCTTCGCTCCTACCTCTTCTCCCACATCTTGCTAATCTTCCATCACTTCTCTTCTATCCATCTCACTATCCCCCCAAATCATATTTTGATGATTTGGATACCTATCCCAAACCTGAGCTTTATGCAATCCACATTCTATATATCGATCATCCTATCCATAAGGTCAGTCTTGTGTCATCATCTAGGTCCATCATTGTCTCTACCCATCATTAGGTCCCATATTTTTCATCCATCGTCCATCATTTGGGTATGTCAAACTACATTGCCTCTACACTTTCACGTAGGAAAGGTCATCATTGATGAGCCCTTGAGGCCTACATCTATCCCTTAGGGTTTATCATTATGTTTGTTGTGTCACTAAGAGTCCCTATCTAGCTAGTTCCTACAACAAAATTCATTAGCCCCCTAAGGTTTCACTCCATCTTAACTATCCCACATCATGTTGATCCTTAAATCTACCCCATCCATCCTTGGTCTTCATAGGATATATCTTTCCTCACATAGGACTGCATCAATATATCCACCTATCATCCTCATGAAAAAGGATATTTATGGTGTATTGAAATTTCTTGGTTCTTTTGCATTTTTTTTTAATCTTTTGAGCTTCCTACTATACCTACTCGAGGTTGCCACGATCCCTCATATCATGGTGCTCTTTTATTGGTAGAACTAGGGGCATATCTTGGATTTTTGTGTGATCGTGTTTTCTTGGTTGTACCACATAGTACCCACCAAGATCCTTGTGGTCTTGTGCTATGTTGGGGCATCCTTTGTGTTTGTGGTTTTCCAACATTGGCCCTACCAAAGTCTCTATGACTTTGGGATTTTGGACTCACCTTTTTTATTGTTGTGTTAGTCCTATGCATATGATATCAAGACACCTTGGGTCCTCGTACCCTAGTGCATAGTATCACATGCTATATCAAATTAAGTGCTCACTACTTGGAAACATAATTCATAACATAAAATTTCTCAATCCCCCATCCTCTCATCTATCAAAATCCCCAAATCCACTCACCATAAATCTTTCTAATCTATTCATCTTTCATCACTCTCCCTCATCTATCTATCCTATCTATTTTCATCAGCCCACTTCCTCCATCTTCATCATTTTATCATATCTTCAATCTTCTTAGGAAAATATAGATTTTTTATTCTAAGCATCTTTTCATTCATCCTCATCATTTTATCATCTCTTCAATCTTCTTAGGATAATATTGATTTTTTATTATAAGCATCTTTTCCTCATTCATCTTCATTCATTTCATAAATCTCACATCTCAATATAATCCTAATCCATTCAATCTAACACAACTCATCTAATCACATCCTTGGCGTTGTTCCTAGCCTTATTGCAAGCCTTGACTCAAATCCAATTATCATCATCGGGATGTATCCTTTCCAATCCTTGTGTTGTTTTGTGATATATTGTTCCTGTTGTGCATATTTTGCACGCATGCCCCACCGTAGGCAGGGACCCTCTTTTTTCGCTCCCAATGGACTTTTTTGCTCTTGTCTCTTTTTGCGTTCCCCTCATTTTGCTGTCCTAGTTGGTCAACGTGCCCTTCAAAGTCTCATTTTTTGGTTGACCATATTTTTCCCCATAAATAAAAAATAGCTAAGTCTTGGGTTTTTTTTTGGGCTTCGCCCCCACTCGCTTGCTCGATTCGCTTTTTCCTTCATTCTTTGACTTTGGGGAAAGATTTCCTATGGATTTTGGATGTTTTTGTGGTGCCTAAGTGAACTGACAAGGTTTTATTAAGTTTTAGGAAGTTTTGAAAATTCCTGCAACAGCTTCCCTGCAACAGCTTCCCTGAAACAACATTCCTGCAGCAGCTTCCCTACGACGGCTTCCCTGCAGCAGCTTCCCTGCAACAGCTTCCCCAAAACGGCATTCCGGACTCATGTTTCCGGATCATAGTAGAACTCCTCAAAATTGAAAATGGACTTCGACCCAGATGGTAAAATTGGGTCGTTTCTTGCCTTGACCTTTCAAATTTCAATTTTGTAGCCGGGAAGTGCAATCCGGAGTTCCGTGCTCTCGCGGCCGTTTTCAAAACAGAAAATGCAAAATGGCATTCCGGACTCATGTTTCTAGAACATACTAAAGCTCCTCAAAATTGAAAATGGACTTCGACCCAGATGGTAAAATTGGGTCGTTTCTTGCCTTGACCTTTCAAATTTCAATTTTACATCCAGGAAGTGCAATCCGGAGTTCCGTGCTCTCGCGGTCGTTTTCAAAATAGAAAATGCAAAACAGCATTCCGGACTCATGTTTTCGGATCATAGTAGAACTCCTCAAAATTGAAAATGGACTTCGACCCAGATGGTAAAATTGGGTCATTTCTTGCCTTAACCTTTCAAATTTCAATTTTGCAGCCAGGAAATGCAATCCGGAGTTCCATCCTCTCGCAGCCGTTTTCAAGACAACATTTCCAAAACGGCATTCCGGACTCACATTTCCGGAACGAACTAGCGCACCTCAAAATAAAAAATGGACTTCGACCTAGATGCTAAAATGGGGTCTTATCCTCCCCTGGCTTTTCAAATTCCAAATTTTCATCTAGGAAGTACCATCCGGAGTTCCGTGCTCTCGCGGCCGTTTCAAAACAACATTCCAGAACAGCATTTTAGCCTCTCATTTCCGGTTTCAAGAAGCCTACCATGGGTCCGTCGACCGAACCATTTGATCTAATGAAGAATGTTGCAATTCCATTGGGAAGAAGGTAGCTTTCAATTAGTTTCAGCTACAGTAAAAGGGAAATCGGCTAGAAGACAAAATTGCTACAGTGACTAACCACTACAAGATAGAATAGGGAAAAGACAACAGGTTTATTTTAAATTGTTGAATATTATGGGGTTGGTAAAGCCCTAATGTAATTGAATCTGAGCCACATAATGTAAATCAATCCTTTCCATTCATTTGGGCTTTGGAAAACTATAAATAGGGGTCTCCCCCTCATTTGTAGGTGTTGGAGAGCTATTGTAAAAACATCCTGAAGCAATAGAAAGCAACATTGCATGATCTATGGGTGTTACTTTTGAGTTTTCTCATTATGTGTGCATGGTTCTACCTTCCAAGTTAGTTTTAGTTGTATTTTCTTGAATGGAAGTGGTAATGGTGATTGCTGTTACAGTATTTGATGAATTTCCAGCCCATACTTTTGGTACTTGTTGATGGCAAGCTGCTGTGTAAAGTTATCCTGGGCTTATTTATTTGATTGCTGCAACCTAGTTCACTTGCATGTTCATGATGTGTGTATGCAAACTGAAAATCTGCAGTCCTTAGAAGATTGAACTGGTTTTGTGTAATTGTAGGATCCTCTTGGCCAAGCAAAACCCAGTTTAGGGAGTTTGTCTACTGTAGCAGCCTCCATGATCACTGTTCATTCGTAGTTTCAGATCCAAGAACCTTTTCTCTTCCCTGCCCTTTTTCCTTTTTTTTTAACAAGTAACCTTAGGCAAGGTTCATTGCACATTGTAAAGCTAAATCTGATGTTGAAATGGAGTTCCAGACTGCTGTTTGAACCTGCAGCAAACACTCAGCAACTTTCCCATCTTAAGAACTCCATTTGCAGATCCAACTTCCTCACTTTGTAACTCATCCGTAAGTCCACCTTGTGATTCAGCAAATCACATAAACAACTGAAATATTCCAAGCACTGTCAAGACCTGACATCCGAGAGACCTTGGGATAGTGTTCTGCAATTTGATTGTGGAAGATTGTCTTTCAAGAGAGGTAATGCACCTATGCATTACCTGTGTTGTGAAGTGCATAAAAACACCATCAACAGTTCCCTCATCAACAAAACTCCCTTCATTATCATCATCAAGAGGTATCCTTCCCAATCCTTGTGTTGTATCAAGATATATCATTCCCTCCTCAACAACCCTCCCATAATTATCATCATCAGGATGTATCCTTCCCAATCCTTGTGTTGTTTTGGGATATATCATTCCCTCATCATCAAAACTCCATCCACCATCAATCATTCTTGGCTTGTAGCTTTACCAGGGAAACACCATATTTGTCCTTGAATCTATTTGTGTGTGCTTTCTTTGTTGGAAACACAAGGGAAAATAACTAAGAAGGGGGGTGAATCTGTTGTCACAAAATTATTAAAATTATTAAAATTATTAAGCTTTATTATTAAATCTGATTAATAATAGTGAAAGCATGAATGAACAACACATCAAAAACACACATAACACCAAGATTTTTGCATGGAAACCCTATTAGGGGAAAAACCACGGTGGAGGTTAATCCATAAGTTATACCCTGTTAAAATTATAAGAAGAATATATGAGGAATGCACATGCATTCAGGAACACTTCCTAGAGCTCACTGCTCAAAGGAAGACTCACTATCTTACAAAAAGCATTAAGATTAAATCCATCTGAAGAATTTGAACTGAGAAAATAGCATATGCTAATCCCTGAGTACATTTCCAGTTAAGCACATGAACACGTCTTCACTTTCTTTCACTCTTCCTCACACTCTGCTCTGCCATCAAATGATCTGAATGCTTTTCTCACATAGAACTCACACACTTCGGACAACAAATCTATACCAAATGAAGAAACAATCACTTATATATATCCACAACAAGAAATTACATTGATTCATGTCAGCTTCAACAATTTATTTGAATAATGTTGTTTGCTCCAAAATAAAATTCTAGTTTGTTTTCCTAACTGACATTCCTTGAATATGGTATTAGTAGGCTTCACCAACTTAGGAAGATCTCTCATAGCCTGTGAGGAACTTATCTTGATAATATTGTCAAAGTTTACATGACACATTCTTCTATGCCACAACCAACTTTCATCAACTTGAGGAATCAAACAACTTTTACTAGCAACATTTAGATGGAAGATGTTACCTTTTGTTTTAGTACCTGAAGAAATCACATTTCCAGAACTTCCCAATATGCTAAATTTTCCATCTTTGAATTGAAGATTGTATCCCTTATCAACCATCTATCCAACACTCTTATGCTTCAAACCTTCAACATAAAGAACATCATCAGTATTATGCTTACCATCAAAAGAAATACATCCTCAACCACAAATTATACCACCATTGTTATCACCAAATATTACAACACCACCATCATACTTCTCTAGGCTTACAAATTTACTTTTATCACCTGCCATGTGATGTGAACATCCACTGTCAATTACCCATTCATCTTTTTCTTCAACTTGAGCAACTAGAGCTTTCTCTACATTTGTACAACTAGTAAATTCAGTAGTCACAAAATTATGTTCCTTGATAGCAATAAATACAAACTCATCTTCACTTACATTCCCTTTGTCAAATTCTTCATCTGTCACACCTTCATCAGCAGCATAGTAAGAATTGTTTTGAAATTTGGGCTTGTAAGGTCTTAGCTTAGGAGCTCTTTCTGGACACCTTGATGCAAAATGACCTATCGTATTGCAAGAAAAAGATTTAATAGGCAACTTTCCTTTATACTTACCTTCTCCTCTAGCTTCCCTTTTGACAATAAGTGCTTCAAGCTCATTTAGTTCTCTTTCTTCTTCTTCAATCTATCTCATTTCTTCCTCATATATGAATACATTCTAGAAGAACTTTCACCTGGATCATATCTCTGCTTGTCTCTCCCGGAAGTAGTAGCTTTAAATACAGATTATGTCTTTTGAGGGGCATCACCGAATTCACTCAACTCAAAAGTAGTAAGTTTACCAACCAACATATCTCTGGTTATATTTATCACAGTTTGGAGCTCCTCAATGACTGCAACTTTGATTTTGTATGCATCAAGAAAGGATCTAAGCACTTTAGTAGCAATCTCTGATTCAACCACCTCTCCACCAACACATTTGATACCACACACAAGTTTATTCACTATTTGCATGAAAGTAGCAATATTCTCATCATTACCTATTTTCAATATTTCATATTTTCCTTTCAGACTCTATAGCTTAGCTATCTTCACATTAGCATCACCTTCATATAAAGTTTCCAAATTTTTTCAGATCTCATAAGCAGTCCTTAGCTCCATAACATTCGTCATCTTAGAATCAGTCAAAGCACTCAACAATGCTTCCTTAGCCTTGATGTTACATTGAACATCCCTAATCTCAACAGTAGTAGTAGGACCATTCTGAGGAATAACATACCTATTGCATGTAATGTTCCAATAGGATTCACCAATGCATCTCAGATGACACTCCATTTGAGTCTTCCACAGAGAATAATTTGTTCCATCAAATCTCAGACTATCCTTCTTGTATGTTGCCATCCCAAATCACCCCAAGTTGTTAAAATTCTTCCAAGGAACCTGCTCTAATGCCAATTTTTGTCAACACAAGGGCAGACAATTGAGAGGGGAGGGTGAATTAGTTGTCACAAAATTTTAAACTTATTAACCTTTATTCTTAGATTTGATTAATAACAATGAAAGCATGAATCAACAACACATCAGAAACACACATAACACCAATATTTTTGTGTGGAAACCCTGTTAGGGGAAAAAATACGGTGGAGGTTAATCCACAAGTTATACCCTGTTAAAAGTATAAGAAGAATATATGTGGAATGCACATGCATTCAGGCACACTTCCTAGAGCTCATTGCTCAAAGGAAGACTCACTGTCTTACAAAAAATATTCAGATTAAATCCATCTGAAGAATTTGAACTAATAAAGTAGCATCTGCTAATGCCTGAGTATAGTTCCGGTTAAGCACATGAAAACTTATTCACTTTCTTTCACTCTTCTTCACACTCTGCTCTACCTTCGAATGATCTGAACCTTTTTTGCACATAGCACTCGCACACTTCGCACAACACTTCTATACCAAATGAAGAAACAATCACTTATATATATCCACAACAAGGAATTACATTGCTTCATGTCGGCTTCAACAAATAATAGAATGAATGCAAATTGTCGGCCCAAAACAATAAAGATTATCAATGTGTATCAACCAAGGTCGGCCAAAACATAGTAGAGACTCAAAACAATGTTCTCGAACACAAAACAGCTTCAAAGATTCTTCCTCGAAGATCCACAACACGCTTCAAACACCTTGTCGGCCATGAACATGAAAAACATGAACATGCAAGAGAAAATCTCAGATCGCGAGCACAATGATCAATGCAGATGTGCAACATAGATAGAACATGATCTAGAAATGTCCATGAACACCACAATAACATATGCAACAACTCTGATTATCATATACACGTTATCTTCTTCCATGAACACCATTCGCAGTAACAAAATAGTTGTTAGAACACAAAAAATTATAACTCGCTCAAATATTCATGCACACCTTTGAAAATTTTGGAATAGAAAATAGATAGGCTTGAAAACAAACCCTTTAATCTGCAACATCTCGCTATCAAAACACTAAAATTTCTACTATACTGATCTTTACTGCTTGAAAGACAACTTGTAACATATTTTATTACAATTTTCTCAATATCCTCGACATATATAGTCTTAAAGACATTAAGACTAATAGTGTTGACATCAATGACAACCACATATCAGCAACTTGACCACAACATCCAATATTATTATCATCTTCTCCTTCCATTATCTCTTCCTCCTCCCATCTCGCATTGTATCCATCATTTTGCATCATCTTACCCATCTATCCTTGCATCATCTCATCCATTTCAAGAGCACACCCATGTTCTCTTGAACTTGTGCATCCTCTCAAGGGGGCATCCTCAATCCCTAAACTATATCTTTACTCCCATCATCTTTCTTCCTAGTCAATCCTTTGAATTACTAGGGCATCTTCCCTAATCTAACCATCTTCTCCCTAGTTCTATGTTTTAATCTTCTTTCAAATGATGCTACTTTGTAACACCATCTCAAAGAGTGGAAAAATGTAGACACCTAAATTTGACCACTTATATTTGGTCAAATTTATCCCTTTTCATCTAAATATCCTCTTATCCACATTAATTAAATAATATTTCTATTATTTAATTAATATACCTAAAGACCTCTAAATCCTTAAGGTATTTAATTAATCAATTACATACTTTATCCCTTTATCACCTCTCCTCTCTAAATTAAATAAATGGACTAATTTATTTAATTTATTCGCAAATCATATAGGAATTAAATTTAAATATTTAATTCCCTCTCCCCTTTCTCTCTCCTCTTCTCACATCCTCCATAATTTTCCTCTAATCCTAATTAATTTGCATAATCTCATCATTAAGACATGCACATTCCTAATAATTGATTAGGGAGGTGTCACATCCTCCATAAAATACAAGTGGGCTCCTAATCTCCCTTAGCCATCTAATCATCCCCTAATCCCATGTTTGTACAACCTAATAATTGATTAGCTAACCTAATCAACCCCTTGGTCAACCCTTCAATAAACACTTCTTATCCCCCAAGGAATTTTTAATTCATGTTTATTCACCCAAAACCCCTCATGGAATTTTTAATTCCATTTTATAATCCCTATGTCCTTCCAAGGAATTTTAAATTCCCACCCAATCCCCATGGTACCTATCTGATGCAAGAGCATCTAGGTGGACGAGTTATCAACATCAACACGAAAAAAATTTCAGTTTGGTTTGGGTTTTGTTTCCTTTCCATGCAAGTAGTTCATTCTAGTTTGGTGGTCGTTTGAAGAAAAAAATTAATGTCTTTTGTTCAATTTTACCCTTGTCACATCTTAATGAATCAATCAAATCATAAATGGCGATGTTATGTCATTATTCACTATTGTGATATTCAATAGAAAAAATATAAATACACAAGATGGGGAAAGGTGGGACGACTCATATTCCAAGATGAGGACCCAGAGGGACACTGATTTAGTCTGATAGGAAGACCATTCAAATTCTATCCAACTGAAAATGAAAGGTAGTAGTGTTAAAAAGTAGTCAACCAAATTGAAGAGGGCGCACACCTGTGCATGAGGGAAAAAGAAGAATATAGATTGCATAGGAAATGAAGCATGAAGCCAAATTACAAGTGAAGGGGTCGCACCTCGCAAGGAGGTGGTAAAATGTGATGGTAAAATCAATGGAAAGTGACCAAGGAAGCAACAAGATTCACCAACGAGGAGCCATCGATGTGAAGATAGGCTGCGTGGAGATCAAGAATGTGAGAGAGTAAAAGAGGTGCCAAATACATGTACACAAAGAGAAAGATGGGTCGTAGCCAAACGAAGAGGAAAGAGGTGCCCTCATTGCCTAAGTGATAGACAATTAATTTTTTTTTAAATTAAACCTTTCAAAAGAGAAGATTTGGAGCCACGTGAGGGAGAGGAAGAGAGGTTGTATCAAGAGTAGATTTAAATAAGAAGGAAAAGATGGAAATTCAGATAAGGGGAAAGAGTTTTCAGGTGGTTGAGTATTCTATTGGTAGTCAAAAGAAGAGAATAGAAGCTAAGAAAAAGAACAAGTTGAATGGTAACATAATGGCCATGCTTCAAAATAGGATTGAATACAATGTGGAGTGGAATAGGAGAAAAGTGTGAGTCCATGTGAAACAATTCTTGTATGAGAAAAAGGTAGTAAATTCAAATATTAATAGAGAATGCAAATTTAAGAGAATAGAGAGGTTGCACGATGGAGTTGTCTGATGATTGTAATGTGTTATTTTTTTCATGAAATCAGAGATAAATGTATTTGATTGGGTTTCAAATTGTGATATTGTGCAATTTTTGTTGATTTAATTTGACACAAGTAATTGCCAAATTTAGGTAAATCGTTCATGGATTTTTTTGTAATCCGAGTTTTGGAAGTTGTGTGAGTTGAGTGTGTTTTTTTACTCTACATCAAATTGGTATCAAAGTAGGTAGTTCTGAGTGTGTGGATAGAGTTCCAAGACAGAGGCGATTCACACCAGGACCTGTAGGTGAAGAGATAAGTATGTTTGTTGTGGGAATGAAAGAGATTTTGTAACTATTATACTCTAATAGAGATGAATCTAGGTAGAAGGTGTAGAGTTCCTCCAATAAGAGAAGGTGGGTAGAGGAAGCATCTTCTAGAATCTTTGTTGGGTAGAGGATAGTTTGAAGAAAGTGTTGTGTGAAGACATTAAAATAGATGAAGTGGAATCTTTATGAGAATCAAGATTAGATTGCAGGATGGAACTATTCTAAAGAAGATAATGTGCAGAGACTTAAAGACATCCGAAAAAACATTTCAAACATGGCTCTTATGTTGCTACCTTCCATTCAATGAATCTTTTCTTCCTCGACAGTATGATGTAGGAGCATCCGGGTGGATGAGCGTTCAACATCAACACAAAAATAAATTTGGTTTGGTTTGGGTTTTGTTTCTTTTCCCTGAGAGTAGTTCATTCTAGTTTGGTGGTCATTTGAAGAAAAAATGATTTATCAAATTAATTTCTTTTGTTCAATTTTACCCTCGTCACATCTTAATGAATCAAGTGAATCATAAATGGTGATGTTATGTCATTATTCACTATTGCGATATTTAATAGAAAATAATAAATACACAAGACGGGGAAAGGTGCGATGACTCATATTCCAAGCTGAGGTCTCAGAGGGAAACTCATTCAGTCTGATAGCAAGACCATTCAAATTCTGTCTAATTGAAAATGAAAGGTGGGAATGTTAAAAATGAGTCAACCAGATTGAAGAGGGCGCATACCTGTGCAAGAGGGAAAAAGAAGAACATATATTGCACAGGAAAATAATCACAAATCCAAATTGCAAGTGAAGGGGTCGTGCCTGGCAAGGAGGTGGTAAAATGTGATAGGAAAATCAATGGAAAGTGACCAAGGCGGAAGCAATATTCACCAGTGAGGAGCCATCGAGGTGAGGATAGGTTGCTTGGAGATCAAGAATTTGAGAGAGGAAAAGAGGCACCAAATACATGCACACAAAGAGAAATATGGGTTGCAACTAAACAAAGAGGAAAGAGGTGCACTGATTGCCTGAGTGAGAGACAATTAATTTTTTTTAAATTAAACCTTTAAAAAGAGAAGATTTGGAGCCATGTGAGGGAGAGGAAGAGAGGTTGTATCAAGAGTAGATTTAAATAAGAAGGAAAAGATGCAGATTCAGATAAGGGGAAAGAGTTTTTAGGTGGTTGAGTATTGTATTGGCAGTCAAAAGAAGAGAATAGCAGTTGTGCAAAAGAACAAGTTGAATGGTAACATAATGGCCATGCTTCATAATAGGATTGAATACAACACAAAGTGAAATAGGAGAAAAGTGTGTGTCCATGTGAAACAATTCCTATATGAGAAAAAGGTAGTAAATTCAAATGTTAATAGAGAATGTAGATTTATGAAAACATAGAGGTTGCACGATGGAGTTGTTTGATGATTGTAATGTGTTATTTTTTTTTCATGAAATCAGAGATAAATGTATTTTGTTGGGTTTTAAATTGTGATATTGTGAAATTTTCATTGATTTAATTTGACACAAGTAATTATCAAATTTGGGTAAATCGTTCATGGATTTTGTTTTAATCCGAGTTTTGAAAGTTGTGTGAGTTGAGTGTGTTGTTTTTCTCTGCATAAAATTGGTATCAGAGTAGATAGTTTTGAGTGTGTGGATAGAGTGTCCAGAGAGAGGCGATTTGCACCAGGACTTGCAAGAGAAGAGACAAGTATGTTTGTTGCAAGCGTGAAAGAGATTTTGTAACTACTATCCTCCAACAAAGATAAATCTGGGTAGAAGGTGTAGAGGAAGCATCTTCTAGAATCTTTGTTGGGTAGAGGGTAGTTTGAAGAAAGTGTTGTGTGAAGAAAAATTATGACAAATGAAATGAAATCTTTATGAGAATCAAGATTCAATTGTAGCATGGAACTATTCCAAAGAAGACAATGTGCATAGACTTAAAGACATCCAACAAAAGATTTCAAACATGGCTCTTTTGTTGCTACCTTCCATTCAAGCGAAGCTTGAATCTTTTCTTCCCCAGGAGTATGATGCAGGAACATCCGGGTGGATGAGCGATCTGTTGAATCCCTCTTGTGATATTTTTGTCCTTGATGTCAATTTGTGATACCCTAGCATCTTGGTGGTTACTTTCTCAGTTGATCTGCTTTTATGTCTGACACATTTACTTCATTGATTATATTATCTTGGTGGCTTTGATATCTTGGCTCCATGTGCAGATCTCGGTTGAGTTCTTCTACAGGTTGAGCAATTATGGCTTGATCAGTTACAAGTATCTTGAAATTGAAACATGTTCTTGATATTTGTCAAAGGTATATTGCTCTATTTTTCAGTTAGTGGCATGGGTTTGAGGAACAATCTTGTTAATGTTCGGCAATTTATAAGGTGATCATTATTGTGTTAATGGAATTCTAAACTTTACATGAAATTAGCCTTCATTATACTTCACAAGGATTTGGAAAGTATGTTACATTGCAAACAATATGGAATTGGATTTTTATAAGGTGGCAAATCGGCTTCGGTTAAAGGGATTTAAATTGATCTCCTATTTGCATTTGCATCGGGTCAAAATGATTAATATTTATTTGGGCCTAAAAGCCGACAATAGGTATAACACTCAACTTTGGTAAGACCGCGCTTAAAAATTCTTACTGTAGTACCGCTGGTAGTTAAGCCAGTGACTGCGGTAATGCGGTGTAAACCGCCAGCAACAAGCAAAACTACTACCGCTACACCACAGGTAGTCAACAGTGAAACCGCGGTAGTGCGGGTAAATAGTCAGCGACATACAAGACAGCTATCACTATACCACAAGCTGTCAGGAAGTTAACCACGGTAACGTGGTGGAAGATGTTAGTGGTTTGAAAGGTACTACCACTCTACCACAGACTGTCAGAAGTTAATCGTGGTGATGTGGTGGAAGATGTTAGTGGTTAACTTGGGGCTATTGATGTACCACGAGTAGTCCGAAGCGAGACTGCGGTTGGGCGGTAAATGATGTGGTAACAGTTAGTGTTAGCTATCGTTGTACCGCGGGTAGTCTGTAGGGTGGTCGTGGTTGTGCAGTAAGGAAACATATGTCAATTTATTCCTATCGGCATGCATGTCATGGATTTTTCTACGGATTTCAAAGTGTATTATGCGGTTTTGATTTATTAATTTTTTTGTCCTCTCAGACTCCAAATGCTATCATATTATGCAAAGGATTTCATGTGGAAAGTAGGGAAAATATTTATGCTTCATTGTTCGAGGGTTTGGAACCCTAATCTTGCTGCCTCCATGGAATCTCTCTCTCGGCCATTTCACTATGAATTCAACTGTCGTTTCTGCAACTCTTGTATAGCGAATGGAGAAGCTTGAAAGACCATTATCGTGGTCATTTCTCTTGTTAGGTTCTTGGCATCGGGTGAATACTCAAAATAGAAATGTGGCTCAGGTTGCTCAACTACTCTACAGTACTGGTAAATTGCTTATGGGAAATCCTTTTTTGGTCCTCACAGGTATTCATCTATTTTATCTTTACAAAACTTTTACCTTCTCTGATAAGGCTAATAAGGGATAATTTTTTTCTTCTGCATGACAATTGAAGATTTGGTTTATTATAGATCTTATGCCTCTTTTGTTTTTAGCACTGCTTGTGCAGGCTGCTTGAGAGAACAGGTTTTAGTCTGACTTCTATATTTGCACTATGCTTGAGTGCTCCAATTAGAAGATCATATTCAAAATGATCTTTCCCTCATAATCACGGTAACATATATCACTATTGCTCAACTATAGCATGGTAACTTGATATTCATCTTGGTGTAATTCCTTGAAAGTAAAAAACGAGCAATTGTTGTAACCCTTCGTGGGATGTAATGATGAAAATGTAAAAAGAGGAAAATAGAGAGATTAGGGCTTAATCATCTCCGATAAACCTAAAAAGAAACAAGGGCGATTATGCTTTTTAAGTGAGGAAATGAGGTAATGTACATGATGCTGAAAATTTGGAAAACACACTGTGTTGTCTGTTTTGTATTTTGTATGATGAAAGACTGAAAAACAAAGAGTGAGAAAAAGAAAAGATATATCATTGTAATATAGTTTGATGAGGTGTTGTATTGTCACTGTAACTAATTTATTTTCCTCAAGTTGTATCAAGATTAGATAATGTATGGAATTACGAAGAGTCAATCTTGACTCTTGAAAATTCTATGCATTGTCTGTCAAGAGGCACTTGACATAAATAAGGGAAACAGAGAGATCCTCTATATCATTGTATGTTCTTTTAAAAAACACAAAGGGGTTGGTGCTCCTTGAGATTGGTGTCTCTAAATAGAGGGGTTGGTGCTCCTTGAGTCGGTGCTCCTTGAAATGAAAGCTTGAAAAAGGCAGCAGGTTCAGGAGTGGTTTTTCTACCCCAGGAGGGTTTTCCACTCGGCATATCTTGTGTCTATTTGTGTCTCTGTGATTCATTTGCTTCATTGCTTTACTGATTTCAAATGCAATGTTACACTACTCATTTCAATTTATATGATTGCATTTGAATACATGAATGATTCTATCATTGATAAATTAGAACATATGTATGGTTCTTTTCAGTTTCAGTTAAATTTATTAAATAAGTTATAAAAACTGATTCACCCCCCCTCTCAGTGTATTTTCACTCCAACAATTGGTATCAGAGCCTAGGGTCCTCTGATAGGTCTTTCCAACCTAGGATTGATTTTGGACTTGGAGTTGATTCAAAATGTCTCAAGCTTATGAAGGCACATCCATGACTAGAGCTCCATTTTGATGGAACTGATTATGTATTCTGGAAAATCAGAATGGAGACTTATTTAACTTCTATTGACCTAGATATCTGGAGCATAGTATTATCTAGTTACACTGTACCAGCTACTTTTCCAACTACTTCTGATGAAAAGAAAAGATTTGAAACTAATTCAAGAGCAAAGCATGCTCTTCTATGTGCTTTGACTAAAGATGTCTTCATCAAAGTCATGCACTGCAGTTCAGCTAGGGAAATCTGGACTAAAATTGAAACTATCTATCAAGGAAATGAAAAGGTAAAACATTCTAAAGTCCTCACTTTAAAACATCAGTTTGAAGAATTAAAAATGAGGGATGATGAAAAAGTAGTTGACTACTTTTTGAGAGTTGATGAAATAGTAAATGCCATGAAGTGTCTGTGAGAAGAAGTCAAGGAGTTTGATGTTGTAACCAAGGTCATCAGAACCTTACCAACAAAATTTGAATCTAAGGTAGCTACTCTAGAAGAGAAGAAACACTTTGCCTAGCTTACCCTTGAAAGTCTACAGGGCACTTTGACTGCCTATGAAATGAGGATTTGTAAAAACAACACCACTACAAAAGAATCAGTGTTTAATGTTGAAAGGAAAGAAAGGGATGAGCTCTCTGAATTAGAATTTTCTAATTCTAAAGAATCCCACTTTGTGAGGAAACTCAAAAAGGGTTCGGGAAAGTATAAGGGAAAACTTCCCTTCAAATGCTTTAACTGTGGCAAAATAGGCCACTTTGCTGCAAAGTGCCCCTATGGTGACACAAACAGTGATAACGAAAAAATCTGAGAAATTTGCCAAGAAAAAGGCTTATAGACCCAAACAAAAATTCAATTTCAAAAAGAAGAAAAGCCTGTTCAGCAAAAATGAAACAGACTTTGAATCTGAAGATTCTTTAGATGAAGAGGATGATAATCTATTCATGGCTGAAATCACCCAGCAAGAAGAAACCAACAACAATGATGTTGAAGAAGGTGAAGTAGACCTTGAAGGTGAACTGAAATGTGCTCTAAAAGAGCTAAGGAAACTTAAAAAACAAATGCATTCTCAAGAGAAAAATTCTGCTCAAAATCTTGAACAAGAGCAACTCATAAATCTTGAGATAGTCTCATTGAAAACTCAACTTGAAGAATCCAAGAGAGTTGAAGATTGTCTTCATATTGGCATAAGCTTTAAAGATTCAGAAATTGAGAAACTTGAACATGAGATTGTTGATCTTAGGAAGACCACTGAGAAATATGAGAGCACTCTTAGACTGAATGACATGCTCTGTAAACAGAAACTGAACAAGGACAAAACAGGTATCGGTTTTGTGAAAGGTGAATGTTCAAATGACAGTGCAAAAAATAATGTTGTTGTTGGAAACAAAAGTGTTGAACTCAAACATCCTGATTTTGATGAGAATCGTGGTTATCCTTTTAGGAGCAATAGAATGACTTATAATTCCTACCCTTTCTTTTATGGGTATTGTTATTTCTGCAACAAATTTGGTCACAAGGTAAACTCTTGCAGATTTATGAATTCTAGAACTCCTAGATTTGGTTTTAGGAAGAATCATGGTTTTGCAAGGCAGATTAGATTTTTCACATGCAAGTCTTTGGGTCATTCTGCTAAGCAATGTAATGTTGATCAGTAGAATAAACAACAAAAAACTAAAAAGGTTTGGAGACCTAAAGCTGTCAACAACATAGAACAAACTATGCTTGTTCAAACTACTTTCCACTCCAAGAAAAATGAATTATGGGTCCTGGACAGTGGTTGTTCAAACCACGTGACTGGTGATAAAAAAAAAATCACTAATCTTGAAGACTATGTTGGCGGATATGTAAATTTTGGTGATAACTCTGGAATTCAAATCAAAGGTAGAGATTCTCTTTTCTTAAATTAAGCCACTGCTATTTACAATTTGAACTATGTAGAAGGATTAAAACATAACCTCTTGAGTGTCAGTCAAATCTATGACCGTGGCTATCAAGTTTTGTTCACTTCACAGGGGTGTGAGATTAAAAACCAGTCTGGAAAAGCTGTTGCTGCTGGAAGAAGGACCAAGGGAAATGTCTACAACTTACTTGACACCTCTGGACATGAAAACATTCAAGGTATGTGCTTGATGAGTCATATTGAAGAAAGTTGGTAATGGGACAAGAGACTAGGCCATATTAATTTTGACAATATAGTTAGAATTAGCCAAAATCAGAATGTAAGAGGTCTGCCCATTCTTAGAAATCCTGATAATGTTGTTTGTAAAGAGTGTCTCAAAGGAAAGAAAACTAAGGCAACCTTTAAATCCAAGGAACACTCCTCCACTAGACCTCTGCAACTTGTTCATACTGACTTATGCGGTCCTACAAGGACTAGATCCATCAATGGTGAGAAATATTTCATCATGTTTGTTGATGATTACTCTCGTATGGTATGGGTTACCTTTCTCAAGCACAAATCTGAAGCTTTTGATCATTTTAAAATTGAAATTTTCAAGATCTGACAAAGGTGGTGAATTCACCTCACAAGAATTTATAGACTATTGTGACAAACATGGCATAAAGAGACAGTATGCTGCTGCCAGAACACCCCAACAGAACGGGGTTATTGAGGGAAAGAATAGGACTGTAAAAGAGATGGTAAAAACTATGTTGAATGAAGCAAATCTGCCAAACATGTACTAGAAATAAGTTGTTCATACAACTGTCTACATTTTGAATAGAGTCCAGATCAGAGTGAAATCAAATTTCACTCCATATGAACTGTGGTATGGTAAATTTGCCTCAATTAAATATTTTAGAATATTTGGCTGCAAGTGTTTTATCAAGAGAGATGATGAAAACTTAGGCAGTTTTCAATCTAAAACAGATGAAGGTATTTTCTTAGGATACTCTACTCACAACAAAGCCTTTAAATGCTTTAACAAAAGGCTGAACAAAATTGTTGAATCAGTTAATGTCAAATTTGATGAAAATATGCTTTTAGATGCTGAACCTATGTAGGATGATGAAGAGGACGAATTTGAACTTGATATAATTTCTGAAGGATTTGAAATTGCAAAGCCTGAAACAAAACCAACAAGTCCTAAACTTGCTGAAGCAAACTCTGAAGATGCTGAAATCAGCTCAAAAAAATGTGAAACCAAAACTCCCTCAAAATCTCTTGCAAGAAACCATCCTAAAGATCTGATTATAGGAGATAGATCAGCAAGAGTTCAAACAAGGAAAAGAACAATTAACTATGATGAAAAGGCTCACATAGCTAAGCTTATTGCATTTCGTTTAATCACTTAGTTTGAGCCCAATTTTTTTGATGAAGCTCTAACTGATGAATGCTAGATTAATGCAATGCAGGATGAAATCAATCAAATTGAGAAAAATCAGACTTGGGAGCCTGTCCCAAGACCAGATGAAAAAAATGTCATAGGAAGCAAGTGGATCTTTAGAAATAAACATGATGAAAATGGTCATGTTGTTCATAACAAGGCTAGATATGTCTGCAAAGGATATGCTCAGCAAGAAGGTATTGACTTCAGTGAAACCTTTGCACCAGTTGCTAGGCTTGAATCAATTAGAATTTTCTTGGCATATTTTTTTTTCAAAATTTTTACTATATATCAAATGGATGTAAAAAATGCCTTTTTGAATGGGTACTTAGAAGAAGAAGTTTACTTAGAACAACATGAAGGGTTTATCTGTAAAAACAAACCCAATCATGTCTACAGGCTGAAAAAGGCTCTATATGGCCTAAAACAAGCTCCTAGAGCTCGGTACTCCAGATTGGATAGTCACTTACTGTCAAAAGGTTTCATTAGAGGGGGAGTAGACAACAATGTGTATGTTAAAATTGAAGGATCTGACATTCTTGTTGTTGAAATTTATGTTGATGACACCATTTTTGGGTGCAACAATACTGCCTTGAGTAAAAAATTCTCACAAATCATGGAATCTGAATTCAAAATGTCTATGTTGGGAGAACTATCATTCTTCTTAGGTCTTCAGATTTCACAACTTGAATCTAGCATTTTTTTATCTCAAGGAAGATATGCAACCTTCTATATTTAACAGCCTCAAGATCTGACATAATGCAAGTTGTTTGTATGGTTGCTCGATTTCAGTCTTCTCCTAAGGAATCTCACATTAATGTTGTTAGAAGGATTCTAAAATATGTTAAAGGCACACTTGATTATGGGCTTTGGTATCCTAGGAGCAATGATTTTTCATTAGTTGCATATATTGATGCTGTCTGGACTAGTTGTCTAGAGGATAGGAAAAGCACCAGTGGTGCTACTTTCTTTCTTGGTGACAGTTTGGTGGCATGGCACAACAAAAAACAAGACTCTGTTTCACTCTCTACTGCTGAAGCAGAATACATTGCTACCACTTCTTGCTGCACTCCGGTAATCTGGATGTCATAGACATTATTAGATATGGGTATTGAAATTCCAAAACCTATTACAATTCTATGTGATAATACCAGTGCAATCGATATCTAAAAAAATCCTATAATACACTCTCGCACAAAACACACTGTTATTAAGTTTCATTTTCTTCGTGAGAAGGTGCTGGATAATGAGGTATCTGTGCAATATGTTCCTACACAAGCATAGGTCGCTGACATTTTTACAAAACCATTGGCTAAAGATACTTTTGAAAGACTTCGATCTAGATTGGGAGTTGTCTCTCAATCTCTGTTATCTTAATCAATTTATCTTGGTGTTAGGGGGAGCTGGTTAGCTCTTCTTGCAACTTATTCTTGCTGCTTAAAGGTTACATCTACAGGTTGTTGAATATTCACAGTAGACTCTGGTTTCTCTGGTTTAGCTTCCCTTTATCCTTGTGTCAAAAAGGGGGAGAATTATGTGCATTTGGTTACAAATCATTATTTGGCTTGGTGGCTCAATTTTTCCATCAAGGAAAAAGGGGGAGTTTGTTGAATCCCTATTGTGCTATTTTGTCCTTGATGTCAATTTGTGATACTTTGGCATCCTGATGGTTACTTTCTCAGTTGATATGCTTTTATGTCTAACACATTTACTTCATTGATTATATTATCTTGGTGGCTCTGATATCTTGGCTCCATGTGCAGATCTCGGTTGAGTTCTTCTACAGGTTGAGTAATTATGGCTTGACCAGTTACAAGAATCTTGAAATTGAAACATGTTCTTGATATTCGTCAAAGGTATATTGCTCTATTTTTCAGTTAGTGGCATGGGTTTGAGGAACAATCTTGTTAATGTTCAACAATTTATAAGGTGATCATTATTGTGTTAATGGCATTCTGAAATTTACATGAAATTAGCCTTCATTATACTTCACAAAGCTTTGGAAATTATGTTACATTGCAAACTATATGGCATTGGATTTTTATAAGGTGGCAAATCGGCTTCGGTTAAACGAATTTAAATTGATCTCCTATTTGCATTTGCATCGGGTCAAAATGATTAATATTTATTTGGGCCTAAAAGCCGACAGCAGGTATAACACTCAACTTTGGTAAGACCATGCTTAAAAATTCTTACCGCAGTACCGCTGGCAGTTAAGCCAGTGACCGTGGTAATGCGGTGTAAACCGCTAGTGGCAAGCAAAATTGCTACCGCTACACCACGGGCAGTCAATAGTGAAACCGTGATAGTGCGGGTAAACAGTCAGCGACATACAAGACAGCTACCGCTACACCACGAGCTATCAGGAAGTTAACCACAGTAATGCGATGGAAGATGTTAGCGGTTTGAAAGGTACTACCGCTATACCACGGACTGTCAGAAGTTAACCACGGTGATGCGGTGGAAGATGTTAGCGGTTAACTTGGAGCTACCAATGTACCACGAGTAGTTCGAAGCGAGATCGTGGTTGGGCGATAAATGATGTGGTAAGAGTTAGTGTTAGCTACCGCTGTACTGCGAGTAGTCCGTAGGGTGGCCGTGGTTGTGTGGTAAGGAAACAGATGTCAATTTATTCCTGTCAGCATGCATATCGTGGATTTTTTTGTGGATTTCAAAGTGTATTATGCGGTTTTTATTTATTAAATTTTTTTGTCCTCTCCGACTCCAAATGCTATCATATTATGCAAAGGATTTCATGTGGAAAGTAGGGAAAATCTATATCCTTTATTGTTCGAGGGTTTGGAACCCTAATCTTGTCACCTGCACGGAATCTCTCTCTCGGTCGTTTCACTGTGAATTCGATTATCGTTTTCTACACCTCTTGGACAACAAATGGAGAAGCTTGAAAGCCCATCACCATGGTCGTTTCTCTTGTCAGGTACTTGGCATCGGGTGAATACTCGAAATAGCAATGTGGCTCGGGTTGCTCAGCTACTCTATAGTTCTGGTAAATTGCTTATGGAAAATCCTTTTTTGGTCCTCACAAGTATTCATCCATTTTATCTTTATAGAACCGTTACCTTCTCTAATAAGGCTAATATAAGGGATAAGTGTTTTCTTTTGCATGACAGTTGAAGATTTGGTTTATTATAGATCTTATGCCTCTTTTGTTTTTAGCACTGCTTATGCAGGCTGCTTGAGAGAACAGGTTTTAGTTTGACTTCTATATTTGCACTATGCTTGAGTGCTCCAGTCAGAAGATATTATTCAAAATGATCTTTCCCTCATAATCACGGTAACATCTATCACTGTTGCTCGACTATAGCATGGTAACTTGATATTCATCTTGGTGTAATTCCTTGAAAGTGAAAAACGAGCAATTGTTGTAACCCTTCATGGGATGTAATGATGAAAATGTAAAAAGAGGAAAACAGAGAGATTACGGCTTAATCATCTCCGATAAACCTCTAAAGAAACAAGGGAAGTTATGCTTATTAAGTGAGGAAAGGGGGTAATGTACATGATGTTAAAAAATTGGAAAACACAGTGTGTTATCTATTTTGTATTTTGTATGATGAAAGATTGAAAAACAGAGAGTGAGAAAAAGAAAAGATATATCACTGTAATACAATTTATGAGGTGTCATATTGTCACTGTAACTAACTTATTTTCCTCAAGTTGTATCAAGATTAGATAATGTATGGAATTATGAAGAGTCAATCTTGACTCTTGAAAATTCTATGCATTGTCTATCAAGAGGCACTTGACATAAATAAGGGAAATAGAGAGATCCTCTATATCATTGTATGTTCTTTTGAAAAACACAAAGGGGTTGGTGCTCCTTGAGATTGGTGTCTCTAAATAGAGGGGTTGGTGCTCCTTGAGTTGGTGCTCAGAAATCAACCTATGAGGCATTGTCAAAAATTGATGATTGAAATGAAAGCCTGAAAAAGGCAACAGGTTCAGGAGTGGTTTTTATACCCCAGGAGGGTTTTCCACTCGGGATATCTTGTGTCTATTTGTGTGTCTATGATTCATTTGCTTCAGTGCTTTACTGCTTTCAAATTCAATGTTACACTAATCATTTCAATTTATATGATTGCATTCGAATACATGAATGATTCTATCATTGATAAATGAGAACATATGTATGGTTCTTTTTAGTTTCAGTTAAATTTATTAAAGAAGTTATAAACATTGATTGACCCCCCCCTTTCAGTGTATTTTCACTCCAAAATGATCAACATCAACATGAAAAAAATTTTGGTTTGGTTTGGGTTTTGTTTCCTTTCCCTGCAAGTAGTTCATTCCAATTTGGTGGTCATTTGAAGAAAAAATGTTTTATCAAATTAATTTCTTTTGTTCAATTTTACCCTCGTCACATATTAATGAATCAAGTGAATCATAAATGGTGATGTTATGTCATTATTCACTATTGTGATATTCAATAGAAAATAATAAATACACAAGATGGGGAAAGGTGGGATGACTCATATTCCAAGCTGAGGAATCAAAGGGAGACCGATTCGGTCGGATAGGAAGACCATTCAAATTCTATTTAGCTGAAAATGAAAGGTAGTAGTGTTAAAAAGGATTCAACCAGATTGAAGAGGGTACACACCTATGCAAGAGGGAAAGAGAAGAATATAGATTGCACAGGAAAAGAAGCACAAATCCAAATTGTATCAAGAGCAGATTTAAATAAGAAGGAAAAGATGCAAATTCAGATAAGGGGAAAGAGTTTTCAGGTGGTTGAGTATTGTATTGGTAGTCAAAAGAAGAGAATAACAGTTGCACAAAAGAACAATTTCAATGGTAACATAATACCCATGCTTCATAATAGGATTGAATACAACACAAAGTGGAATAGGAGAAAAGTGTGTGTCCATGTGAAATAATTCTTGTATGAGAAAAAGGTAGTAGATTCAAATGTTAATAGAGAATGCAAATTTACGAAATCAAAGAGGCTACATGATGGAGTTGTCTGATGATTGTAATGTGTTATTTTTTTCCATGAAATCAGAGATAAATGTATTTGTTTGGGTTTCAAATTGTGATATTGTGCAATTGTCATTGATTTAATTTGACACAAGTAATTATCAAATTTGGGTAAATCATTTATGGATTTTGAGCAGATTTGGAGCCACATGAGGGAGAGGAAGAGAGGTTGTATCAAGAGTAGATTTAAATAAGAAGGAAAAGATGCAGATTCAAATAAGGGGAAATTTTTTTTAGGTGGTTGAGTATTGTATTGACAGTCAAAAGAAGAGAATAGCAGTTACGTAAAAGAAGAAGTTGAATGGTAACATAATGGCCATGCTTCAAAATATGATTGAATACAACATAGAGTGGAATAAGAGAAAAGTGTGTGTCCATGTGAAACAATTCCTATATGAGAATAAGGTAGTAAATTCAAATGTTAATAGAGAATACAGATTTATGAAAATAGAGAGGTTGCACGATGGAGTTGTTTGATGATTGTAATGTGTTTTTTTTTCATGAAATCAGAGATAAATGTATTTCATTGGGTTTCAAATTGTGATATTCTACAATTTTCATCGATTTAATTTGACACAAGTAATTGTCAAATTTGGGCAAATCATTCATGGATTTTGTTGTAATATGAGTTTTAGAAGTTGTGTGAGTTGAGTGTGTTGTTTTTCTCTGCATCACTATCAAATACCCCCATCTTATCTCATGCATCCACATGCTGACAAGTGTCATCACCATGTGGGTTGAGATGTCTCAAGGCATCTCAACCCTTGATCCTCAACTCTCAATCCTAGTCCTCGATCCAAAATCCTCTAATCTATATATCCAAATACTTAGCCATTTTATCACTCTCTCGCCCATTTTTGATTTGAGCACCGTTATGCTGCCATATTTTTGAGTGAGCACACATAAAAATCACACATATTTGGAAAATATACACAACAAGAGGCTTCATACACTAGTTTGAGCTCCTTATCATCTTATCTTGAGTGTTTTGCTCTTATTTTTAATATTTGCTTGGTTTTATGTTTCCTTTCATTTTTAGTTGATAAAAAAACTCCACACACATATACTCTATTTATATAGTGGAAAAATCAATTGTGGGTTTCCTTTTACTCATCCAACTCATTGCACCTCCAAAAATATAGAAAACATAGTCACTAGTGGAAGTTTGACTATCCAAATCGCCTACCTAATTTGTATCAAAAAAACCCCCTATGTCTAATAAATTATTTGCATCACTATTACCATGATAACACAAATATAAATTATAAGCTCCATGTAAATATATAAATACTAGCTTGATGATATTTTAATGCTCTCTACCAGGGTTGGACATAATCCTGCTCAAAACTCCCACTATGTTGGCAATATCTAGTTTAGTGCAAACTATTGGATACATAAAACTACCATAAACACTACCATAAGATACATTGTACATTCCATAAAAAATATTAGACTTAGTACACATGTATAAAGTAAGCTTAATACCAATCATAAAAGGAATACTCACTGGCTTACACTAATGTATATTGAACCATCACAAAATGGTATCCGCATACTCTAAATCAACCAAATATTTTTGTTTACCCAATACCTACTAATATCCAAACTAATAATATGTTTAAAAACCTCCAAGTAATTCATGTTGAATGTGCCATAAAGTTGATCTTTTAGCTCCCTAATCATTTCCTTATTCTTACTTAAATAAACATGTCATCCATATTAAAGGAAATAATCAATATCTAAGCATCAATAATATTAAGATAAACATAATTATCTTCCTTACAACTAAAAAAATATCCAATTTCAATTTAAAGGAATAAATTTCTAGTACCAAATCTTAGGTGATGATTAAAGACTATATAGGTATCCTTTTAACCTATAAACCAATTTTTCCTTTCCTTTCACAACAAAACCATCAAGTTGTGGCATATAAATCTCCTCCTTAAGATCCCCATGTAAGAAAGTAGTTTTAACATCTATTTTCTCAATATAGATCAAAAGCAACCAATGGGATTTATTCCATAAAAAAACTAACATGATCCTAATTATGAAAACTATCCAAGGCCATAATCTAATCCTACAATGACTACATCCAATAATTTATACCCTTCAAAGAGAGCTTCCCTAGAAGATCTAGGTTCATCATCATTACTCAAAAAAATATATATAAAAAAATGGTGGGCCACACCTATCAATTGAATTTCATTTCCTTGTGTACCTTTTTAAGATATGAGTAATATGATCTACCTATTCTTCGGTATGATCATCCTACACATCATCATATGAACTCTTTGAACCCTCTTCTTCTTCTCCATCCTTTGCTCCATTTATCTATTCTTCCATATGCATATCTTCCTATTTTTCTATTTTTCTTTCAAATTGTACAATTTTTATTATTTTCTTTTCCTTTGGCTGACCTTCACCTAAATAAACTCTAAAATCTTTGAAAATTATGTCTCTAAAAAAATCATTTTTTAGGCTAGAGGATTCCAAAACTTATAACCTTCAACATTCTTATTATAACCAATGAAGTTGTATTTTTGAGATTGGATCTAGTTGAGACTGATTTTCCTAAGGCTTGCAAACATAAGCCACACAACCAAATATGTGAAATTGAAGGCTTTTTACCTGTCCACACTTCATAAGTATTTTTATCAACAAGAGTTGAATAAGGACATCTATTTATCAAATAACAAGCAATTCTTATAGCATCTACCAAAAAAATTAATCTAATTTGGTTCATCTTTTTTGTTGTATCTTCCAAAAAAATATTTTCTAGGTTAGAGGATTCTAATCATTATAAACTTTAACATCCTCACTATAACCAACAAAGATGCATTTATAAGCTTTTCGATCTAGTTTAACTCAATTTTCTTAAGACACATGAACATATGCCTCACAACCAAAAATATTTAAATGTGGAATTAAAGTCTTTTTACCTATCCACACTTCATAAGGATATTTTTCAACAAGAGTTGAATAAGAAGATATGTTGATCAAATATCAATCAATACTTATAGCCTTTACCCAAAAGCACCAATATAACTTCATACCTTTTAGCATACTTCTATATCTTTTCATTAAGGTTTAGTTAAAAAAATTAGAGCAATATTCCCCATCGTTTCCAAATCTCAAAACTCTTATAATTTTTTACTTCTCAATCAGGGCTTTAAATTCTTTAACCTTAGTGAAAAAATTAGATTTAGAATGGATAAAATAAATCTAGTGTATCTAGTTAAACATCATCAATAAATGTAATATAATATCAATATTTGCCCATAGAACCAACATCCACTAGAAAAAACACATCTAAATGAATAATTTATAGTAAAATATTAGCTAGATATTATTTCCAATAGGAAACTAAGATCCATTCTATTTTCCAAACATAATGCTCATAGAAATAATTTTTACCAAAAGAGATAATAAATAGTCAGCCATATTTTTATAAATAATAGTCTTGAAACCTCTTTCATTGATGTGACCCAAACATTGGTACCACAACATAAATGTATTTTTAAGTCTAGTTACATTGGTAGAATTATAAATAGTGGAGGCATTAATCCTAATTAGAGTCTCAATTTGAGATCTTCTAGCAATCACAAAATTCTCTCTTAGCAACCTACAACTAAACTTACCAAATTTCACATGCGCATCAAAATCATTTAACTTGGACATAGAAAGTAATTTTCTTGCAAGACCTAGAATATGTAAAACATGATCAAGGGTTTTAACCCTTCCATCACTAACACAAAACTATACCTTTCCCTTACCTGCATCCACTTGGTACTATTATCTCCAAAAAAAACCTATCCTCCATCATAATTTTTTTATGTAGAAAACCACTCTTCGTGATGAGTCATATGGTAGGATAAACTTGAGTCAATAAGTCAAGCATCATCACTTATACTATAAGAAAAAATAAATAAAGAATTATTTTCACCATCATTAGAGGAAGTTTTCATGGAGGAATCTGAACCCTTTTTCTTATTTCTACATTCCTTATTCACATGTCCCCTTTTGATATAGTTACAAAACTTTACTTTGCTCTTCCTTGTGATCTCAAAATTTCCTTTAGACTTAGATATATTCTTCTTCTTATACCCAAGTTAGGCCCCCGTTTTCATTGGACCTTCACCATACATGTAAATAATATTTTGAGCCTCGCTTCATGGATTTTCCCAAGTATCAATTAAAAATAAAAGTAATAAGATGCATTTATTTTCTTCTCCTAACTTAATTCCCACATAAGCAATCTGGCTTAAAGTTAAATTAAAAATATTCAAATGATTTGTGATAGAATTGTCATCTTTCATTTTTAATTAATACAACCATGTTTTGAGATACAACTTGTTAGTAAGACTTTTAGTTTGATAGATATCAGCTATCATCTTCCAAAACTTGTATGCAATAGCCTCTTCAAGAAAATTCAAGAGGAAAAAAATTGTAAGACAACCATATGGTTCCTTGTTCCTTCTTGTAAAATTTTGAGCAATCTTCATAAAACATAATATCAAAAAGCTTCTTTTCTTGAGAAATAAGAAACCAATGATATTTCTTCAAGGAGATATTCTATCTTTAAATTTCACATTTTCTATCTAATATTACTAAATTTTTTAATGTCCATACAGGAGGTAGAATCCATGATTTACAATCATTTCCTCAAATATTTAAAACCACATAATAAAAAATCTCCCATTGTAGTAAAAGAACTTCAACACTTAATAGAAATGTATCCTTTTATATGTAGAACCATTAGCTATGATATCAAATAGTGATAATCAAGTTAAAACTACTACAATAAAATATTCTAAAAGTGTATGCAAATCTAAAATTTATTTTATTAACAAGGATTATCATAGTTGGTGCTCAAGATTTTTGCATAAACTATGTGCAAATCTTTACATCAACATTTTGGATCATACTCCATGATTCATCATCAAGATGATAAGCAGATAGAGAAAGATTTTTTTAAAAAACTCCTTACAAGAAAGAGGAAAATTATGTATTAATCTTCAAAGGATAGATAAAACCACATAATAACACTAAATTTTGACAACACTTTGATATCACTTGTGAACCTATAAGATAATCTCATTAAATTACTATCTCATGTCTTTAGTTTATAGAGAAATGGGAAAGAAATATAACAAATCATTTTCCAAAATAATGTACCATCAAACCATGAAAAAATGAAAAAAATATAATATAAAAAAAGAAAAGGCTCTTCTAAGAATAGTAAATGTAAATCCAAATGAGAAATAAATAAATAAAAAATATTTATACTAATAATAGACATCTTTGACATGTAACTCTTTCACAATGGAACATATCCCAAGGCAAGAATCCAAAATCATTACCCAAGTCATATAGGACCCACCAATAACATTCAAGATGTCCATTACTCAATTATTATGCTCAAGTTGAGATATTTTCTAAATATAGCTTTTTAACTACCATTTCCATCTCCACCTCCTTCATGAATGCATATGACAACTAATATCAATATTTTGAAAAAATTTAAGTTGCAAATTAATTTCCAGTTACACTCTATGTGTCCAAGGACACATTCCAAAAGCGTTGGAGACACATAAATAATACATGGGATTGTAAGGTAAATGTGAAATAAATCTTGCATTTTAATTTTATCCTTGTTAAGAGTGTGAGCTAATTCAAATACATTAGTCAATAGCCCCATAATCTAAACCATTTCTTCTAATTAAATATAAATATAAATGAGATAAAAATAGAAACTGTCAATCACCTAGCCTGTACATGTAATTATTCAACCAATAACAATAAATCAAGGCCCCGATAACACCTTCATTTTTTCAATTACTCAAATGAATTTCCATGTAGACAAACAAATAGGTTTTTGAAGCACCCTAAACACATAATATATAATATTTTAATCAGTTACAATTAAATTCATTTGTTATAAAAGTATTAAAAGAACTTATAAGGAAATCAATATCCAATATTAAATGAAGTTGTTGAGAAACAAGTGGGTGTGTTCTCTTCCGATATGCACCTTAGTATCATAATTTATGGCTACCACCAAAGAATTACAATATCCAAAATATCAAGAATTATAAGTTCATGTACCTCCAACTTTAAATCATTTAACTATTTCCAACAAATGAATTGATATGAGGGTCATAGAATAGTCATGGGTTAATCTCAATTTTATTGAATTGTGAGCTATATATAATCTCTTAGTAATATAATATCCAAAAATGTTTAATATAAAATGAACTCATCACATGTCCTCTTTAATATTGATCAAATGGAAAATCAATAGTGAAGGTTCGAACAAGTTGAAACTCTATATCCCCACCTTTAATAATATTTTTAGATAAGCATTAAAATATATCAAGTATGAATTAAACATAATTATATTTAAAACAAAATTTGAATTCATAAACCAATAGCAACAAGGTTGCTCATAAATCTCAAATTGAATAAAGCATTTTTCAGCTGGTCAATGGAGATATAAATGAAAATATGGATATTTTTGTCATAAAAAAATCCACATGCTTACCTTCTCAAAAAGAATCTAGAATTATTATGGACTAGGGTTTAGGAGAGAGATTCATAACATTGACTTTAGTATTAAGGATGAGGAGGAACATGAAATGATTTCCTCCCTCAAATGAATGGGATAAATTGAACTTTGATGGGGCTTCCAAAGGAAATCCTAAGAATACTAGTGGGGGAGGGGTTATTATAAATGAAAAAGGTGAGTTAATTATTGCCCGTGCTAGAAGTATAGGGTCTAGAACCCAAAATGAAATGAAGATGGAAATGGATTTTTGGGATCTATATCTTGCTTCTTCAATTGGCTTAAGTAGTATCATTCTTGAGGGAGATTTCAAATTAATTATTGAATACATTAATGACAACTATAAGCCTAGATGGATGATAGGAAATTTCATTTCAACTTTAGATAGTTGATTAATAACTTCTCACTCTTCTCTATTGTATGTGTATTTAAAGAGGGAAATATGTTGGGAAACAAGGTGAAACTAAGCTGAAATATTAACTTATTTATGTGAATTTAAATATGAAAATAAGATTACTAAATCAGATTATATGTATGTGATTGTACATTCATTACCATAGAAAATCAGAAACAAATATGACACTGGATTTATGTGGAGAAGTTCTTTCGAGAAAAAACTCCACACGAGAAAAGAGGGAAAGTATATTATTAATATTTACAAGGGAGATACACCATAATACACTTCTTTTTAACCTCTAACAACACAGATGCTTCCATACACCCGAAAATAACACAACATGAAACTACCATCTCATGGCTCTAATATATAGAACTTGTGGGAGGAAAAACCATAATGGTAAACTGAAACAAGAGGTGTGAAAACCACTTGCAAAAAACCCATGCCCCTTCCATGGAAGACTAAGATTCATGATAAAATATTAAATAAAATGTGCAAGGCTCTAACATGGGCACCTAAGACATAGCCTCTTCATCTTCTGCCATTTAGGATGCTCCAGTGACTATTCAACTTCTAGATGGAACACCAACGTACACTTGTTTCCCTCCAAACCTGGGCGCCCCACTCTAGACCTTTCACATTCCTAATGTGGATGCCTAGGAGGGAGAATTTTTCCTCTAGTGATGTGTAACCTCCACCAACATTAAGTTTCATCTTGAAAAATATAATTACAATATGTTAATATTAAATTAATTTCTATCATGTCCCCTAGGACACTTTCCAAGAAACATAAAGACAAAGATGACATAGGTTTGCAAGGTTAATGTCACCTAACCTAGCAAAATAAAGTGATAGATGATCTAAAAAAAATAATGCTTGATGCATAATATTTAGCAACATTGGATTTTGATTGAGGGTATCCTAGAATCTCAATAATTTTATAAATCTACCTAAATTGGACGAATTCACCTAGCTTAATCATGCTAACAATACTTGTTGGAGTACAATACCACTGAGAGGGGGGTGAATCAGTGGTATACTAATTTCAAAAAGATTTTGAAACAAGACTTTGAAACAAAGGCAACCTCTATTGAATGAAGATGAGGCATCATATTAACTATGGACATTATGATAACTTATGTTAAGTTAAGATAGACATCACAACAACTAAAGCTAATAGATCAATGATAAGAATGCATTAACACAATAATATGAAACAACCTATGATAAGAATTAACTCATGAACATAAGACTTAAGAGTAAGGATGTTCACATATTAGACACACAAACAATAGATGCCATAACATAGAGATTAACTTGTAAAGTTTGATTGACCATAATGAAGATGAGCAGAGAACATCATTTCAAACAATGATATATGATGAATATGTGTTCGTGTAGACCAAAGAAACTTAGGATAACTTTAAAATTGACTGACGCATGATAATAAAATGAACATGAGAATCAAGCAAATCAGTGATAATAACAGTCCATAACACAAATATTTTCCTGAGTGGAAAACCCTCATGGGGAATAAAAACCACTAGAAATGCCTCACTGGCTTTAATAAAAAATGTCTCACTAGCAAAAGAACCTCACTAGTTACAAGCCTCACTAGCAATGATCAATCTGTCTCACTGACTTGATCATTTTAACTTCATTATACATTTCTAAACAGAGAATAATTCAACTACAGAGGATCTCTCTATTTCACTAAAAATCACATTTCATTTTCAGTCCAATACACTTAGTATCCTAAAGATTCATTTACTGAAATATTTAAAATATCAAATGTACCAGTTACAATCTGCTATGCATAATGTTTTCAAAACTCTTATTACAGAAATCAAATTATACTTTCATTCCTTCTGTAAAACCTCTGAACACATAACAGTGTCAAATCATTGTTTAAATAAACAGTTGTATCACCTGATATGCTACCACTTGTCAAAAAATGTAATCATCAGATAAACCACTTTCAAACTATATCAAACTATCCCATATCGAGTCATCAATGTGACTCCACATGTTAACTTCATAAAATTATCTTTTAACCCATGTATAATCAATACAATGTATGCACTATAAACCCAAGATATCGACACCTCAAGAAATAATATAACTGACAACCCATATAAAATACAAGCCCCAACATGTCGACATTAAATGTCACATTATCACATATGCATTTATTTTGACAAGACACAAATGTCGCACACATACCCGTGCATATGTATCCTTTCACTTGACTATGCATAACATACTCTTTCAATAAGTAAAACATTGAAACCCAAATCACATTGGACCGAATCCTATCACGGTGAAACACACCCACATGTATACATGATTCATAGAAAAAATTGGTGTACCCACAAGAGGTAACCAACTCAAGATATGCGGCTTAGACCTTTTAAGAACCCAAAATAAAACCATGCTCAAACAATGAGCATACACAAACAAAATACCATAATAAAAAGAGTCAAACAAAACATTTGAAACTCCATGTATGCAAAAAAATGGCAACAAAATGACAAGGTAACTGTTAAACCATTTAACTAAGGAAGAAAAAACTATTTCTAGTATCACCATAAACTGAGAAAAGTATGGATACAAGTTACCACTAAAAACCACATCGAGATCCTTAACCATCTATAGAAAACCAAAACCATTTTCCTATTGATGCAGCCACTAAACCACCTTCTCATTTGAATCCTCCAATCTATGCAAACCCTATCTCGGTTGAGATAGAATTAGTTTGAGTTAAATAAAACTAGGGCACAATTATTGTGTTGGTGCTAACAAATAAAACATTTGCATTATGTCCTCAAAAACATTATGTCAACATTTGCATATAATTTTCCTCATTGTCATGATCATCATAATATCCGTGTATCACCTTATTATGTGTGTCAATCACATGTGATAATCAATCACTTACACCCTATCGATCTCCTTGAATGTTTAAAATTTTACCTTATTCTTTGCAAGAATAATCATTGCTTTCAAAACCTTATATCTATGCAATGATATTAACAAATGTATTGCACCAAATCAATGTCAATATACTAAACCAATATATATATATATATATATATATATATATATATATATATATATATATCATTGAACAATTAATTGTTCAATGAATATGATATCAACTGAAGATATACAAATATTTTGTCCCCCATGAATGAATACCAAAGCCTTATAACCTCTAAATGTAGTGCAATCAAAGTGAAACATAAGATATACCTGAGTGTGTTGAATGTAAGTATCACCTTGTACCTCTTGACTTCATGTACCTCCTTTAATTTCAATGAACACAACCTTTGACATCAATTCCAAACTTCCATGCCAACAAACTCCCCCTTTGTTATTGATGGCAAACCTCTAGTATGGAAAACCTCTTCAACTACCAATCATCAATCATTCTGAATGTAGTGCAATCAAACTAAAACATAAGATATACCTAAGTGTGTTGAATGTAAGTATCACCTTGTATCTCTTGACTTCATGTGTACCTTCATGCACCTCCTTTAATTTCAATGAACACAACTTTTGACATCAATGACAAAATTGCATGCCAACAAACTCCCCCTTTGTCATTGATGGAAAACCTCTAGCATGGAAAAACTCTTCAACTACCAATCATCAATCATTTTGTTTTCTTTCTCTCCCCCTTTGACATCACATGACAAAGGAAATAGTAACACCCCCTTTGAAAGATAATTTGCAAAACAACTTGTCATTGTCATGGAGTAAGTGAAATTCATAACATGCACTGTCATTGATAGAACAAACAAAATCTTCCACTATACTACCACTATCCAAGCAACCTTTTAAAGTTGCATATCCAAAACTCAAACCAAATCTAACTGTCACTCTATATCAATATCATAAAACAAAGAATTGTTAATAAATACCACTGTTTCATCTCACCCTTTGAAAATATTGCCAAAGAAATAGAGTATTAGTAACTGTCCATCAAATATGTGGCTTTCTAAACTTTATAAACACTATCACATTCAAAGTAGCACTGCCAGTTTGATACAAGAAGAACCAAAAGATCATTGAGAAACCCTATCATCCATCCTTGAACCAATTAGATTGAAACTCAAATATCCACTAGGACTACTAAAAACAAAAAAATGGAAAGCATCAAGAATCTTTCAAAGCTAAGACATCAATATACCATGCAATCCTGTCACTTGAAAAATTCACTGTCATAGATCATGAACATTGTGCTTGAAGAGAGAAATGATAAAGTCATTTCACTAATCCATGCATTTGAAATAAAATGTCATGACATCAATTACCAAAGAACGTTTCCACCTGAAGCCACCTGTTACCATGCTAGCCAAAAATGTAGAATGAAGTAATTGGACCAGTCATAATGTATCATATAAGATCAATCATTAGCCATTGATTAACCTCAATAACAGTAGTCATAGAGATAAAGTCAATATCACAGACATAATATCACAACAACCTGAAACATGTTCTTCTACATATACTTTGCAGTGATCAAATAATGGATAACAATGATTGTCCTCCTTATAACATTCCTTTTACTATATTTACTTCCATAACACACTCCTACAATTGATTAGTTAAATCCCCATCAAGTATAAAGGAATATCAAGGAATGGAGTATATCTTGAATGATTAACTAATCATGTAGCATATGCACACTAAGAGACATATCAAGCATGTCAACATGAAGATCACAAAACAACAACTACTATGTCCTAAAGAAACGGTGTCAAGCATCATCTTCAAATTATCTTGCAAGATCATACTCTTGCAAATGATAAAGCTAACTTAGATTTTTATCAAAGTGAATGACATGAATTTTATTTTCTTTCACCATGTACCTACCTTACATCATGTACACTGTACCTTGGATTATCTACACTTTGTAATGATATAGATGATCATATAACTTCACCTCTTGAATAACAACAATATCATGACATAAAGGCATCATGAAAACTCAATTTTATGATGTACACAACTCAAATAAACACAACTACTTAAGTAGTTCTTGATGAAGTCCTGATTAAACAACACCACACTATGTGCATTATAAGCATAAATTTTCGAATACCATGAAGGATGTGAACATTGTCAACTGAATCTCATAATATGACAAACATCAAACTTCTTTTGACATCATATCATGCCAACACCAACTTCTCTTTGTATAGCAACAAACCTCTGAACTCCCTGGGGATAAAAGATAAAAACACTAATCTGCTCTAGTCCCATAAACCATTGAAACCAATCATCATTATGCAACAAAATGTCAAAGCTTATTGCTCAAGCATGAAAACCACTGTTCTACAAGGATATCATACTTTCCAACACTAGGATGACTGATCAAACTTGGTATCAATTCAATAGAATACCTAATGAAATCCAAGACAAGAGAAACTTTCACATATTGACTTAGGTATACTTGTATACTTACTATGAAAGATCTATACCAAATAGTATCAATCAGTTCAAAGCACCATGAAATGCCTACTTCATAAAATGAAGCATGAATGAGTAATGAGAACCTTGCATCCAATGTGTTACTTTGCAAGTATGAAGAACCAATGACTATTGTTCATCTGACAAAATCTATTGCATAGAAAGTATGCTTCCAAATCAAAAGAGCAATGCAATCAAATCGATCAAAACATTGCCTATCAAGATCAATGTAGTAGCACTAGCAAACAGTGTATGAAATATACAAAAGGTAGAGACACGATCTAGATTGTAGCATTGGCATAAACATATAAAATTGTATATAAAATTAGCTCACTGTCATCACTCATTGAAAGGTAAAGACAACCCAAATGCACTGTCATCAAGAACTTGCATCACAACCACTGGTCCACATTTCCTTGAGACACTACTCCCTTTTTTTTTATATAGCATAGTCTTGTCTTGCTTCAAATCCTTCTTATTAATATTGATGTTACACTTGCTAGTAGTACCTCCTTATTTTTGTCTGAGAGGTTTGAATGATACCTCAAATACCAAATCCCCCTAAACTCATGCTTCTTCTTAAGCACTTTGTGATTCCTCTTGTGCAACATGCACAATCTTAAACCCTTCCTTATTTTGCTCTTGAACTTGCTTCCTTCTCCAAAATTTCATAGTCCCTAACTTCTTTCCCTATCTGAATGATTCCATTAAATTACTTCTGCAATATTGTGCTTTGTGTCCAAGGTGATTACATCTAAAACATATGATATTGCTATCTGGACTAGAAGAATAATAGTGTATTTCTTGACATCCCAAGAGTACTTCTATAATCATATATTCCATGCATCCTACAATTTCTTGCTAGATGACCGACATTATTACAATTATAACAGACATTACTATAACCTTTATTTGACAAGCTATAAGAACCCTTATCCTTATTCCATCCAAGGCCACTTCTTGAGTGAGTTTTACAATCTCTAGCTCTATGGCCATAAATATGACACAAATATAAATAACCATGAAATTGAGAGTAGTTGCACCTTATTGAATGGTATTTCCTGACAGGTGAAGGTCTTGAGAGCCTATTTGTTCGCCCTCTTCTAACATTAGCAACTTTTTCTTTTGCTTTCTTCTTGTCTTCATCAGGAGCAACAAAGTGATAATTCAGGTCTATCTTCTTTCTAGGAGTATTTTTGGCTTTAGAACATTTTCCTTCTTCATAACCTAGACCTGTAATGTCTTTGTGATGCTTTTTCTTACTCAATATGTCATTCAAGCAGTCAATACTCTTTTCAAACTAAAAACTCTTGTGCAATTTAGAGGATGCTTTTTCTAGCTCCTTTCTCAAAGAAACTATTTCTAACTCTAGTTTTAGGTATTCACTAGTCTTAACTTCAAGATCAGATTTTGTAAAATCAACAACCCTTTTAGTTTCTTCAACTTTAGTTTTTAGACAAATAATTAGTTTATTAGATTCATCAACCTGGATTGGAATTTTTCTTGTTGTTTTGGAATTTTTTTCTTGTTTAAGTTGGTCTTCTAACCTCTTATTCTCCTTTCTAAGTTGCTTGATTGTATCCAAAGCACACAGGACTTCACCTTCCAAATAAATTTTTTCATAGTCATCTTCACCCACAAAGAGGTATCCTTCTTCATCATCAATGTCAACCACAAAATTATCAAGTTCTTGTCTACTTACATTCACAGTGAAATCTTCCTTTTTGTCAAGATTCTTAATTGCAAGACCAATTTATTTATTACACTTTGTATCTACATTTAGGAATGACACGTGCAACAACTCATTGCTTGACTGAGGCTTGTTTTATAATATTTTGGTCAACATATTTCTTTTCTCTATTTGAGGTCTTATTTCTATTCTTCTTACCCATAGTACTCCACTTACCAGGAACCCTTAAGTTGGTTAAACTTCTTGCAAGATTCTAGCTTTGATACCACTTGTTGGAGTACAATATCACTGAGAGGGGGGGTGAATCAGTTGTATACTAATTTCAACAAGACCTTGAAACAAGACTTTGAAACAAAGGAAACCTCTATTGAACGAAGATGAGGCATCATATTAACTATGAACATTATGAATTATGTTAAGTTAAGATAGGCATCACAACAACTAAAGCTGACAGATAAATGACAAGAATGCATCAACACAATAATATGAAACAACCTATGATAAACATTAACTCATGAACATAAGACTTAAGAGTAAGGATGTTCACATATTAGACACACAAACAATAGATATCATAACATAGAGATTAAATTGTAAAGTTTGACTGACCATAATGAAGATGAGCAGAGAACATTTCAAACAATGATATATGATGAATATGTGTTCGTGTAGACCAAATAAACTTAGGATAACTTTAAAAATGAATGAAACATGATAAGAAAATGAACATGAGAATCAAGCACATCAGTTATAATAACAACCCATAACACAAATATTTTCCTGAGTGGAAAACCCTCATGGGGAATAAAAACTACTTGAATTTCCTCACTGGCTTTAATAAAAAATGCCACACTGACAATGCCTCACTAGCAAAATAACCTCACGGGTTACAAGCCTCACTGGAAAATACAATATGCCTCACTGGAAATGATCAATCTGTCTCATTGACTTAATCATTTTAACTTCACTATACATTTCTGAACAGAGAATAATTCAACTACAAAGGATCACTCTGTTTCACTACAAATCACATTTCATTTTCAATCCAATACACTTAGTATCCTAAAGATTCATTTACTGAAATCTTTAAAATATCAAATGTACTAGTTACAATCTGCTTTGCATAATGTTTGCAAAACTCTTATTACAAAAATCAGATTATGCCTTCATTCCTTCTGTAAAACCTTCAAACACATAACAGTGTCAAAGCACTGTTTAAATAAACAACTATATCACCTCATATGTTGCCACTTATCAACAAATTTAATCATCAAATAAACCACTTTCAAACCGTATCAAACTATCCCATATCGAGTCATCAATGTGACTTCACTTGTTAAAATCATAAAAATATCTTTTAATCCATGTATGATCAATACAATGTATGCACTTTAAACCCAAGATATCGAAACCTCAAGAAGTATTATAAATGACAACACATAACAAATACAAGCCCCAACATGTCGACACTACATGTCACATTATCACATATGCATTTCTTTTGACAAGACATAAATACCACACACATACCCGTGCATATGTATCATTTCACTTGACTATGCATAATAGACTCATTCAATGAGTAAAATGTTGAAACCTAAATCACATTGGACCGGATCCTATCATGGTGAAACGCACCCACATGTATACATAATACACATACATGATTCATATAACAAATCAGTGTACCCACAAGAGGTAAGCAACTCAAGATATGTGACTTAAGACTTTTTTGATGAAGAGGTAACCAACTCAAGATATGCGACTTAGAATTTTTAACAACCAAAAATAAAACCCTACTCAAACAATGAGCATACACAAACAAAATACCCTAAGAAAACGAGTCAAACAAAACATTCAAAACTCCATGTATGCCGAAAATGGAAACAAAATGACAGGGTAACTGTCAAACCATTTAACTAAGGAAGAAAAACCATTTCTAGTAACACCATAAATTGAGAAAAGTATGGATATAAGTTACCACTGAAAACCGCATCAAGATCCTTAACCGTCTGTAGAAAACCAAAACCATTTTGATATTGATGCAACCGCTAAACCACCTTCTCATTTGAATCCTCCAATCTATGCAAACCCTAGCTCAACCGAGATAGAATTCCTTTGAGTTAAAGAAAATTATGACATAATTATTGTGTTGGTGTTAACAAATAAAACATTTACATTATGTCCTCAAAAACATTATTTCAGCATTTGCATATAATTTTCCTCACTATCATGACCATCATAATACCCGTGTATCACCTTATTATGTGTGTCGATCACATACGGTAATCAATCACTTACACCTTGTCGGTCTCCATGAATGTTTGCAAGTTTACCTTATTCTTTGCAAGAATAATCATTGCTTTCAAAACCTTATATCTATGCAATGACATTAAAAAATGTATTGCACCAAAGCAATGTCAATATACTAAACCAATATATATATATATATCATTAAACAATGAATTTTTCAATGAATATGATATCAAATAAAGATATACAAATATGTTATCCCCCATGAATGAATACCAATGCCTTATAACCTATGAATGTAGTGAAATCAAACTGAAATATAAGATATACCTGAGTGTGATGAATGTAAGTATCACCTTGTACCTCTTGACTTCATGTACCTTCATGTAACATCCTTTAATTTCAATGAACACAACCTTTGACATCAATGACATACTTGCATGCCAACAATACTTTGGGTGGTTGATGGTCTTTTCAAGGTTCTTAAGTATCTTGATATTTATGACATTGATTTCCATAACCTGGTGAATGTGGTTAATTAGAATATATTTCCCTTATATGTAAAGGCCATAATTAGTCTGAAATATAAGATAAGGATTTTTCTTTTTAAAGAAAAGTGAGAAGACTACAAGAAAAAAATTGCACTATTATTTCTCTAGGGTGTATGCTCTATGGTTACGAAAGTATGATGATCCAAGGTGTCTACATTACATTGATAATAAATATCCTTATTGTAATGGTAGTTGGACTCTTTATTCTCCCATTTATTTTTCTCATTCCTCTTTTTTATTCTTGTTCAACCTTTCTTGTTGGATCTGGTTCTACTACTATTTTAATAATGGGATAATATAGAGTGAGGTTTGAACCCCCCTCCTATGTATTCATAAAAAAACCAAGAGATATGGGCCAATTTAAGTAATGGGAGGTTGCAACATTTTGATTCTATAAGAGGATTCAACCTTGCTCTCAATCTAATTTTCCCAAACATGGAACATGGGTAAGGTAGAAATTGCTAGTGTGGATTTTGAAGTCATTAAAGGGAATATTGGTGATACTAAAATCCTAAGTACTAATAGGATGAAGGTGATATGAATGAGAAATAAAAAATTGGAGTTCATTGATTTATTTCTCACTAGTGAGAAGGGAAGAAAAAAACGTGCCTAATATTTTTCCAAAGATTGTGCTTGAGATTTCCCCTTCTACCAAGAACCCTAAGTTTCACCTTGGGAATGAAAAGTGAACTTGAGAAAATCTCCACATGCCTAGATGTGAATATGCCTATGTTTTATAAGGAAACTCATATTTTTGCCACATTTGAGAGTCTCAAAAATGATTTTGATATGAGTTATAACACTCTTTCACACTCTAGTATTGTGGGGAATGGTGGCAATTATCAAAAAGGTAAATATAAAATCAACTTGGCTACTAGTAGTCCCAAAAGTGTAGGCCCTTTAAAGAGAATTAGAGAAAATATTATTGTGGCCAAAAAATATTCTCACCTTATTACCTATCAACTCAGATCCAATTTTGATCTCCCTATTGATGAGGTCACTCTTGTGGACTCAAGTGAATGTGATGATGATTTATGTGTGCCCAAAAACCCTAAGAGGGTGGATTCAAATTTATATTTTAGTATGATAACTAGTAAACATTTCAAGCTATCCTTTCCTTTGGCTAAACTTTCAAATTTTAAGCAGTAGTGGGAGCCCTTGGGGTGGGTGGGAGGAGACGTGTGGATAGATATTAAGTCTAGGTATGGTAGGGATTTCTAAATTTTCTCAAACGAGGGGTAAGATGGAAAACAAGAAAAAATCCTCTACTTTTATTGAGGGGAAGGAAGAGACAATCTAAAAAATCTAAACTTAATGTGAAGCACCCCCTCCAAAAAATTAAAAAAAAAAAATCCCCCTAACAAGTAGGAATAAATTCAAACAAATTATTTTGGTAGGGACAACAAGAGTAATGTATTTAAGAAAATTTAAAAAAAGACACTATTCCTACATCACATGTTATTTCAACAAACAAATAATAAATGTTCTTGAAAACAAAATGGACTCATTAGAAAGAAATTTGGAGAGTTGGAGGGATCTAGAAATCACTAATATTATAAAGTTGCATAAAAAATATTTGGAATGCACTATCACAAGCATGAAAATACTTGAAGAGGATTTATCTAGGGCCAAGGCATAGAAGAAGAAAAACACTATTATTAGTGAGTCTAGTAGTGAGGTTGATTCCCTCAAGGAAATTCTACAATAGTTGTCTAAAGAATAGGAGGTAGCTCTCTATCTTTAGGGACTGTGTCATTGTCCTTTCTATAAGCTTGTGCTCATGGCTCCATTTGGCTAGTGTACATCCTCTATGTTGTGGTGTAATATTTTTATTGTTCTATTACTCTATTTTTTGTCTATTTAATGGTTATTTTGTGAGGTTTTCTTATTGGGACCCATTTTTCCTCAACTTTTTGGCTCTTATAAGAGTAGGGATCCTTTTTTCTCCCTTGTAATTAACCAAGAACAAGTTATTATGAAAAATTATATTCATATTCTCTATGATAAAGAAGGTTTAAAAATGAATACACACAAAATATACAATTAAGAAAAAGTTAGTATTCTATCCTAGATTTATTCACTTAGTTACTTGGGCCTGTGACCATCTTTGCAAGTTTTTCCTTTAGTATAATTTAATAAATTTCAAACATCTTTCTCCCCATGCTTATGGTGAAAGCCAAATGAATTTAAATCAAACATTTTTTTTTATCAAAACACATTTAAAATTAAGTGTTAATCAATATACCTATAAGGAAAAATATCCAATATGCACCTTCCATATCCTATAACTTTCTTAATAATATATTCAATGTAGCTAGATAAAAGCACATATCACTATTTCCTTAAAGTGGAAATAGACATAGTAAATTTCTCACCACTAACCCTTAGAGGAAAAATAATGCAAGTTTTATATGTATGTAAATTTCAGTGGCATAATGGTATGCAAATCAAACTTTGAGAACATTGAAGAAGAAGAAAATAAACAAAAGAGAAGAGACACTGGTATACATGGGGATAACCCTTTTGGGTAAAAACTCCACAGTCCAAAGAACTGAACCAATGCATTAATCTACAACATTAAATATTTTATTACTTGCAAGCTCAAATCCTTAACATGGATATTTACATATTTCTTCTCTCGAGGAAAACTAATAACATAAACCCACATGAAAAAAAATTCTCAATCCCTCAATATATAGACTCGTGTAGGACCAAAATACCACCAAAAGGTATTACCATGAGCCCAGACAAGCTCAAAAAATACCATGATAGAAATACATATGAACCTAAATTTTATTCAAATTATTTATCAATTATTTCCTTTAGAAATATGCTATATGATGTTTCAAAACATGCATCATAAGTGGGTCAAGATTCTTGGCACACTTTCTAACTCTATATAATCATGATCTTATATGAGTCATAGAGTTTACCATAAGTAGCCGTTAGATCTTATAATGTCATAATGGAATTAGTTTCTCTTACAAATTATTACACACATCATAAGATTCTAACGTATGACAAGAAGTGCCACCTCAAAAATTTAACACACTATTATGCTAGAGCACATATATAATATAATATAATATAATATAATAATATTAAAATATCTTCAAGAAAATAGTAATTAGTAAATAAATAATTCCATAAACTTGCAAGGTTGAAACACCTTCATTACCAAAAGTTTCCACAAATTTTAATCAAGTATATACAAATCAACACTAGTATGCCAATCATACACATGCAAGTACCAATTGCATACACAAACTCAATGGAAATAAATTGATGAACATGTATTACACTAAATGAACAACCAATCAATCAATGTCTATATTGTTGAAACAATTTCAATTGAATTAAATAATAAGATCATAGCCAACCATTCATTAGAAAATAAAATGATAAATATACACTACCAGAAAAGATCATAGACTCTAAAGAATCAAAAAATAGGAATGTTATTTTGTATTTTGTGTTGTTAAGTATTAATGTAATAAAACTATGTAAATCGAGTATTTTCCTACACTAACACCTAATAAGAGGAGCTGAATATAATCTATTACTAAGGACACACACATAGAAAATAAAAAAATGGCAATAAATATTCATTGGTCTAGGAATTATGAAACAAGAAAGAAAATAGAATAAATGCACCTATGTGGACTAGGAATTGTTGGAATTATGCTCAAGATTGTCTCTAAAAGCTTCAAACTATTTTTTCTATTTTTGTAGGAGCTGAAAATTAGCTCTATCCTAGGACCACTTGCAGAAACAATGAAAACCTTCCACAAGAGAGTATGCAAGAAATGAGCTTGCTTGATATTAATATTTATCAAATATGATGATGAGGTATGCTACAAAGTGTACAATAACCTTGCTTATATAGATAAGGTGTGATGAAGTACCAATATTAAATGACTATGTCATTATTAAATGACATGCGTTAAAGTTAAATGATCTAGAACTCTAATATTTAATAAAAGCTAAAAATCTAAAATCTTATCTAAACAACTTGAATATGCCTAGGACCTAAGTGAACTTAACATGTAAATAGAAACCCACTAATAACTAGCTAGTAAAATTACCTATTTAGACCAACACCCCCCTTAACTGTAACTTAGGGAGAAACAATTATTATGCAAATTATACAAAGATGTAATGATGGGTCCCGACTACGAGGTCATTTTCAGTACCCATGTACAAATGAAAAATGCACTCTCTCAAAAATGGAGAAAAGGAGAAAAACCACATGGGAAAAAACCCCTCTCCAAAAGAGATATTAATCAAGTGATGAAAGATGGAGGACTATATGATACCTCCCAAGTACAACATCCATCACATATATACATTATAAATTCGCCCTCATAAGAGGGAAATAAAGAGACCATATAGCCCCCCATAATGAAGTAGCTCCACAACCACTGAAGAAAGTTTGAAGACAAAAGAGAATCCAATACTGACAAAAAAAACATATCTCCCCTTGGGAAGAAAGAAATCCAATGGCTGATGTTAAAAAAAGCCTCATCTCCATGATGAAGAAAGTGGGAAGAAGCCTCATGAATGATATCTCTGAAGATGCATCAAGCGTCTCCAAAGATGTCTAAACAAAATTAGGTGTGACATTAATCAAGGAAGAAGACAAAGGATGTGGAAAATCAAGAGAAACCTCCAAAGAAGATGTATGATCAAAGAGGAGAGCGACCCCTTCAAAAATGTCCTATAAATATACAAAAGAGGAATGATAAACCAAATCTGATATACCTATCATGAAACCATTCTACATAGAAAAATCTAGAAAATAAAATGTGTCTTGCTCATCTAAAGTCCTGCAAACCAAGTCAATGCTCAAATTTAAAGGAGAAAGATATGATAGAACCTTATCAAAGGGATGATGAACAACGGGTTTAGAAAACCACCAAAACCACCATCTAAAAAACTACCCACACTTGATCTAGGAGAGTGGTCCTTAAAATATTCACCATCAGGAATAAAATGAGTAAAGAAGTAGATTTTTACATCATGATCAGACCTACCCATTGCAAAAAGGTGTCTACTATGAAAATCATGAATGAATATTAAATATGGAGTGAAATCAATGGATTTACCAGTGTGTGCTATTTGATATATAGAAATAATATTATGTTGAATATTAGGATGCAAATAACATGATGAAAACTACCATTGGGAACATCAACAAATCCTTTACCAAATACATCCAAATAAACACTATTAGCCATCAAGATCTTCATGATTGAAGTATGCTTCAAGGATGAAAACCTATTAGGTTGTCTTGATATATGATGTGAGGCTCATGATTCAATAAAACAATCTCTAGATTGTTCGATGTGTGTTATAACAAGAGCATGACCCTTCATCTTACTATATTTTACTTTATCACCCCATTAGAAATTCTTGTGGTACCTGTGTGTGTAGAAGATGAAGGTTGTGAAGAAGAAGAAGGTGAACTTGTAGATTTAGAAGGAAAATAAATTTTCTGTTCTTTTAGAATTTTCCTCATTTCATCTAACTCTTTCTTATAGCAACTATGTTCACTATGTCTAGGTCTTTTACAATAATCACACTTGGGTTTCTCCTTCTTAGTTTTGTCCTCTCTAGGAGAGTTGGGTGTATCACAAGAATATGTCTTAGGATTTATCTTTTGATTCCCTTTACCTTTAGGTGATGATGCAATCAAAGCATGATTCTTAGAGTGTGTATAATGTTGACTAAGTTTAGCTTGTTTCCTAGTCAACCTATCACAAAATTTCTAAAAGAAGGCATGCCAAATGAATAACCTAATACATCCACTATAGAATAAAAGGAAATATAGAAGTATGCAAACAAACCTTTCAACTTAGAAAAAATCAATAATATGTATTCCTTATCAATTTTATCCTTACCACAACCTATCAATTGAGATTTTAATGATTTAAATTTTACCAAATAGTCTTCAATGGTTTTAAAATAATCTATGGAAAGTGATGCTAATTTTTCCTCTAATTTCATAACATGAATCTCACTAACTAAACCAAATAATTCCTTGTACTTATCCAAAACCTTCTTAGGAGTAGTACATTCCTCAATATAGAAGAACAAACTATCAAAAACATGCATAGAAATCAAACCCATAGACTCATAAAATTTGTTCATATGAAAAAATATTTCATATTCTCTAGTAAAATCAAGTTGTTCATCATCCAAGGTGGACCACAAGCCCCTAGACCAAAGTAATGTACTCATTCTTTCTTTCCATGTATGATAATTATGAGGAGTTAGGACTTCAAACCCTAATTCTTGACCATTAGAACAACAAGTACTAAGAGTGAAAATTATATAAATATCTAAATCAAGTTGTTGTGATACCTCCCAAATATGAAATACAACTGAAAATGAAGCCCCCCAAAAACATAACTTCTTGAAGAGACAATATGTCTAAGTAATCAGTGAATATGCCAAGTATGCAAAAGCTAAATAAATTATACCTAGGGTTGAATCTAGAAAAAGTGCATGAACCAAATGATAGAGCTCCTAAATACCTTTCAATTGCCACTAGAATCAAGAAAATTGGATAAATTGATGAAAAGTTATGAGCTTGGAGGTCTAAAATGGAAAAGACACTTAAGTTGGAAATAAAATATACTTGTAGAAAAAATTGGAAAAATTACCTACACCATTTTTGAAGTACACAGAGCCATCTTTCTGTTGATATCTCATTTGCAAAATTTTGATACTTGGGTGAAATGTTATACTTCGATGAAAAAAGGCTCAATTTGGGCACTTGGGGAGCAAAGGGGGTCAAAATTGTAGCCCTTGGCGAGCTAGCTAGTGGTCACACATGACTGTGTGTGGAGGAAAATAGGCGTTGTAGAGTTTAAAATTTGTGTCACTTGTGGAGCAATGGGCAAGCGGTAGAGGTAGGTGGTGTCGCTACACTGGGCAGCGAGTATCCTACATTGCCAACCAGCTTAGCCCTAGGTTCTGAGTGAAGAACTGTGGGTTGGAACCTCCAGCCACAAAATTTAAACCATCAACACAATAAATAAAATATTAAAATTAAAATTAAATTTGCTAACCACCATACCATGATATGATTGTCGCACTCACAAACGCAACCCCAGAGTACCAGAATAATGTAGGCACTATGTAGATGCTAACATATATAGAATATACTACACCTTATCTTTTTACTACATAATGATGCCAACGACGTAATAGATCATTCAAATCCATACAATACAGTAAATTGCGACGAGGAAGCAAAAAACCTTTGAGGTCCTGAGATAAAGTCTCCAATTTTGGTAATTTGATAGGTGTTCTTAAGGTTTTTGGTTGTTCCAAATGTTAGGAAATATTGCATTCAACCCAAATCTTATTCCATTTCCTACATAACCCATGAGAGATAAAAATGCATACAAGTAACATAATGAATAACTTAAATAAACAAGCCACAAGATATACCCTGGGAAAACCCTCAAGAGGGAAAAATCCAGCCTCCAAAAGCATCCATACTCCATCATATTATTCAACAATAAATAAGTACAAGAGTTACAATGAATACCTCTTAAGCATCAAGCCTCTCAATGCATCTCCATGTGTCCAAGCATGAATCCACACATGCCATGCCATGCTTCACATATGCACTCCTTAGAAAGATTCAATAATAACAACCCTCTCACTCAGCCAACCTTAAGCACTAAACATGTGCTTGTTTTTATAGACTCAAGCTCACACAAATACAACTAGTGGTAAGATAAAACCATGTACCACAACAGCATGAATACAAAACCACTAACCCCTTATTTAATATAGGGTACTAAGACTTCACTTTATTTAATATTTACCCAATATTAAATTATTATCACATGTCTCCCACACATTAAATAATAATACAATGTTACAATACAACATAAAGTGCCCCCCCAAATAATTACCTTGTGTGACTAACCACGCCATCAAGGTGCATCACAACTAAATAATTATTTAATTACAACATTATAATCAATAATTTTATGCAATGGTGTACAACACCATATTCCAACATTCTCCCACTTGTTGTATACATTGCATAAGGGATCAATAAATGAAATGCATCATCATAGCCATACATGAAATCACATTAACCTCTACAATGTTGTCATGCTCCATCAAGATGTCTGCAATAAGAACAAAGTGACCACCATCTCAAGAAATAACTCATCTCATCCTCAAACGTGCGACTTATGGAAGAAAATGAACGTGCCAAGGTGAATATGCACCAATCGAAGAACACAAGCATCAAATCCAAGTGATAACAAAGGCTCTAAACAAGCTTCTATCATGAAAAAACCCACATGATTAGAAATAACATCCATAACATATGCTAATACATCAAATCATCTGTACCTCCAAGGTATTGATACATCAGTAAACTCATGCCAAGAGCATATACAACCCATAAACCACAATCAAGCTCCTTGTATAAAACCTATCAATGAAGAACATGCATATCTAGGAACACCCACTGCATAGGTAATATCAACTCATATCAATTATACCAATCAACGCTATATCAAGGTGTGATAAGTAAATCAAAGCATGAAGTACCAAGAATAATAACAATGATCCACACATGCAGCCCAAATAGTTGCATAATATCTCACAACATGTTACCACCATCCTCCCAAAACATGAACATCCAAGAAGGAACCATGAAGAGAGAAAAACCTATAAACCATAATGTCCTCCTACCAATACCTCAAAATTGTAATGTTGTGTCAATTATGATCTCCTAACAACCCCAAATAATAAGCCTCAACAACATCCATAACACTCAATCTCATAGAACAAGTACAACATATGAATCATGTAACAATGTCTACATGGATGCAAGCCTCTAATCAAGAAGAATAAACTCAAGGTAACCATCCCCAAATCTGGAAATCAGCCCATAAACCATTTCCTAAATTCCTCATCAAAGAATGATATCATAAACTCAAATGAAAAAGGAGATAACCATGCCATAACATCCCTTAAAATGAATCCTCCAAAAATAACTATTCATAGCTCATGACCATGTCTATTAAAGATAAAGCACATAAACTCATACTAAACAATCCTCAAATGAGTCTCCAAAATCAATCACCATAAATAAACTCAATCCCATGAGAAATAAAATAATGAAACATAACACACCTAAAAGATATAATGGGAAAATACCTCTCAAATGATAAACTACCGAGTAGACCAAGAGTGGGGAATGAGAATGCTCCTCCAGCATAACCAAGTCACCATGAATCACTCCAAGAACAATATCCTCTATCAGTCCATCATAAACTCACATCCATATCTAGGTGAAAGATCCTTGGTCTTCCTGCTAAACCTCCAATGAATAACCATATCAAGCAAATGTCTCTAATCACAAGAGAAATCCAACCATCACCTACATCTCCAAGTATCCATGAGCACCTTTAATTTATCAGTACATGCCAAAATCCAAATGCAACAGAGCATAATCATGAAATAATCAAGCAAATGATCAATATACTCAATACAAAGAGAACCACCAAGATCAATGTCAAAAGCTCCAACTGTAGAATCAGGAACCTATCATGAAATAATGATCTAGCCATCCCCTCCTAGGAGATCACATGCATCAAAACATACATCTTGGTATCAAGAGAACATGTAATATACCAAATTCTAATCTAGAATCAAGAGTACATCGTGACATCATAACAAATACACTCTAAACCAAGAAATCAAATCTCCGATCACATGACAATAACCATAACCAATGATGCGTCCATGTCACTACCAACAACTCCCACTAAACCATGATACCGAGCTACACATGGCATCATGACAACCATCACCTCCATGAAGATCATCTAGGTCTACACACACTCAACTATAATGTCAATAACATACAAGTAAACCAAGATCTCCAAGCCAAAGTGTATAACCAATGAAATGAGAAAATCTATCATGACATCATGATCAAACTGCATGCTACAAGTCCCATCACTTGACTAACCAAATACTCTAACCGTCCATCCTCTCAATCCCAAAGAAACATACCAATGTACTAATGACCACAGATAAGGCCAACTAATGAAATATGCAACAACAATGAATCAAACCTGGTGGATATAGATAGTCCACATCCGAGTCATCCCACTACAATTAATAGGTTACACATACCTACCAATCACATAACTCGTAGATCCAACCACTAAAACATGCAAACTCATCATCATATTAGTAACCTGCAAACTGAGATATCAAAGAAGATAATCATGTAGACATCAAGACTCAAACACCAAATCAACCATAAATTTGATTTTCCAACCATGTCCACAAATGAGTAATCATAGTCAAGGAACCAAATAAGCATCAAGAAGATAAGAACAATCTCCTAACATCAAACCATATCACCACCAAAAAACCACATACATGATCATATCGTGTCAATGCATAAATATACCTTCATACCCATGACACCATAACCATATCCAACGTTGTACATGCACTCAACTATCACCCATACAAGACTTCAAGTCTCAAACCATGTCCTCAAAATGGAAGACAACTTGTGTACCTATCACCATCAAAGTACAACTCTGAAAAACATGTAAACCTATATCTAGAAGCACCAAACTAATAATCAGTTGTACCATCATAAATATCATATAAAAATATGTACTCCCTCAAGGTTTTTCCTCTTGAATCATCTAGATAATCACACAATCACACCCCAAATCTTAGGCACCTACAAGCAAATAAACAAGTACCAAACTCATCTTTCTCCTCAAACTGATAAACAATCTAAACCACTATGTAGTACACTACAAATGCTCTCCAATGCCTCTTGGAAATTGAAAATCCAACTCCGTATGCAAAATTTATGCCCAAAATAGTGTAACCAAGAACATATGTGTTTAAGACTTCAAAAACATGTCAAAATGGTAAAATCATGGAACTGAACTAACTCCACAACGAAGAGCATGGAAAGATCTTTTTGACGACTACAAGAAGTCGAAAAACGAACATAGTGGGCAAAATTTATGCCCCCAAAAAGAAAAATGCTCCAATCTGTGTATAGGCACATGTAGGGGTGACGCTTTGGTGGTGGCCCGGTGGCTGGTTGATGGTTCGCCAGTGGCAGCACTGCCAGGGGGTGGCAGATTTCAAAAAAATATCAAATTTTATTTATTTTTATTTAAAATAAAAATTCATCGGCCCCCTTCTGAACCCAAAACCCATTTAGAATATGGTTTAATGCAATTTTTTAAATTTATGGGGCATATTTTAAATTAATAAAAAATTATTTTAAAAATTTAATGTCAGCGGTTTTTATTTTTTCACCTGTTGGCCACCAGTAATTGGCCATTGGGTGAGCAAAGCCCATCGGTGAATGACCACTGACTGACCGAGGGGCCGATAGGGTGTACTATCGGCAGAATCATACAGTACCTCAATAAAGAATGGGTATGGGGTCTGTAGATCCTCCTAATTTTATATATATATTTTTAATAAATTTCTAACCTTTTTTTTTATTTTGCAGGATTTTAATATTTTTCAAAAAATGCCCCGACAAGAAATTTTCTACAAATTTTTTATATAGATATGAATTTATTTTAAAATATTTTATTTCCTCAAACTGGGTCGTATGGCCAGATTGGCTTTTTTACTAAAAGTAAAAATTACTTTTTTTTCAACTTTTCTAAAATAGGGAAAATTTTATGTCATTTTTCATATCTCAAGCCTCCTGGATCCAATGGTGAGGTTCGTTTTGTCTCAAGAAGTCATCTATGAAATTTTCCCTACAAAACCCTCATATGAAAACTCAAACCAAGAAACCCTCTTTGACCCAACTTTGGAAAACTTCAGATTTGCAATAAACCTAACAAATCTTGACAACCCAAAAGCTCAAATGTGCATGCAAACACCTGCAACATGTGTTCCATATCTTATAATTCCTCAAACCCTACATGCATTTCCATGGATTCAACTTTGCAAAAACCCTCAAACTAGAGTTATAACAAAAATTCTTCAACCATGAAAGCTCTGATACCACTTGTTAGGGAATATTGCATTCAACCCACAATCTTATTCCATTTCCTACATAACCCATGAGAGATAAACATGAATACACATAACCATAATGCATAGTTTAAATAGACAAGCTACAAGATAGCACAAGATATACCTTGGGAAAACCTTTACGAGGGAAAAACGCAACCTCCAAAAGTATCCATACTCCATAATATAATTCAACAATAAAGAAATACAAGAGTTACAATGAATACCTTTGAAGCATCAAGCCTCTCAATGCATCTCCATGTGCCCAAGCATGAATACACACATCCCATGCCATGCTTCACATATGCACTCCTTAGAAAGAATCAATAATGATAGCCCTCTCACTTAGCCAACCTTAACCACTAAACATGTGCTTGCTTTTATAGACTGAAGCTCACACAAATACAACTAGTGGTAAGATAAAACCATGTACCACAAAACCATGTGAATACAAAACCACTAACCCCTTATTTAATATTGGCTACTAAGACTTCACTTTATTTAATATTTCCCCAATATTATATTATTATCACATGTCTCCCACACATTAAATAATAATGCAATGTTACAATACAACATAAAGTGGTCCCCCAAATAATTACCTAGTGTGACTAACCACACCATCAAGGTGCATCACAACTAAGTAATTATTTAATTACAACATTATAATAAATCATTTTATGCAATGGTGTACAACACCATATCACATCGTACATAATGGTAGGGTCAATTTTGGACCAAAGTGCTCCAAAAATTCAGCTGCCTCTCAAATCTGGTAACCACTTCCCAACTTGAAACCATCATAAATTTGGAAAAAAAATGTCAGATTTTGATCAAACAAAAGCTAATCTTGACTTTCTCAGACGCCCTGAACTCATTGGTGAGCTCAAATTACCTCCAACATGTGCCAAAATTAACCAGCAATAAAATCCACAAAGAGGAGCCCTCCAAAATTGGTTTTTTTTCAATTTTTTTGATTCCATAAATCACCATAGGGTACAAGGGAAGAGCATACTCAACCTTACAAAAATTAACCAAGATCTCTCATTGTAAATGGCTTTACCCTCAAATTTGAGAAGGAATTTGTAATGTTGTTCTTTGATACCATGTAGGAGTTGAAAATTAGCTCTATCTCAAGACCACCTACAAAAATAATGAAAACCTTCCACAAGAGAATATGCAAGAAATGAGCTTTCTTGAAATTAATATTTATCAAATATGATGATGAGGTATGATACAAAGTGTACAATAACCTTGCTTATATAAACAGGGTGCAATGAAGTACCAACATTAAATGACATGGGTCAACATTAAATGAACTAGGACTATAATATTTAATAAAAGCTAAAAAGACAAAATCCTATCTAAACAACCTGAATATGACTAGGACCTAAGTGGACTTAATATGTAAATAGGACCCCACTAATAACTAGTTAGAAAAATTACCTATTTACACCAACAATTTTATCACAATAACTTGGCTATAATGAATGGGTGGTCCCACAGGTAGAGAGAAGTTTATGGTTGGGAAAAATTCCTTAACATCACATGAAATTCAAACTTTCTAGGCTTTCTTATAATTAAATTCTATTTAATACTCATTATGGACACCTAGATCATAAAAATAAAAAAATAATAGAGTAAAATAGAAAAAGATGTATCAAATAAATTAAGATATACTAGAAATAAAATGAAAAATTTATCAGGACCCCTTGGAGGTAGGATTTGGAAAGACCTTATCCTCTGTTGCCCCCAGCCTCAAGACCTTTGTTGTCTGGCTCGGTCCCTCCAGGTGATTCTCTCTAGCACCAGATTTCCATCCTATGACAGAGAGGATGAGTTCTTTTGGACCTTTGACAAACAAGGGGATCTCTTTATGAGGTCGGCTTACAGACTGCTGACAAACCAAAATACTGCTGAGGAACCCTAGAAGAAGATTTGGAATTGCCACATGATCCCTAAAATAAGTTTCTTCTGGTGGACGGCCTGTCATAACAGGATTCTTACCTAGGACAATTTGAGGAAAAGGGGTTTTTGTATTCCCAATAGATGTTTCCTTTGTAAGAGTGGGGAGGAAACTGTTACTCACCTTTTATTACACTACCCATTTTTTGTTGAAGTTTGGGGGCTGAAATTTGAGAAACTTGATGTCCCTTGGGTTATGAGCAAGGATCTCTTATCATTCATTCTAGGTTGGTATGGTCCCTATTCCGACCCTTTGCTTGGTGAAATTTGGAATCAGGTCCCTCCTGTCTTGGGTTGGTGTTTGTGGAAGGACAGGAATAACAGGGTCTTCAGGAATGTTGAGAGGAGACCTAAGGATTTTTTCGGCATTAGTGCTCGGCTCATTGAGGAGAATATCTCTCTCTTTAATGGGAAACTCCAGGAGAAGGGGCCGTTGGATTTCAAAATTAGAATGGCCAAGGCTTGGCATAAGGGATTAGAGGCTAACTCTTTTGACAATTCGAAACTAGATAGAGGTTGGTTTAAACTCAATTTTGATGGGGTTGTTAAGGGCAACCCAGGCAGGGCAAGTATTGGTGGAGTAATTAGAGATCCCGAGGGGGCTCTAGTAACGGGATTTGCTGGAGGTATTGGGTTCCAGTCTTCTATAGTGGCGGAAGCTCGTGCGTTGCTAATGGACCTCAAAATTGTTGTCTCTTTGGGGATTGCTAATCTCCACATCAAAGGAGACTCTAAGTCTATTACGGATGTTGTGAATAAAGACACAATAATTGGCTGGAGTACTAAGAATTTATTGTTGGATGCCAGATTCCTTGTATCCAAATTTAGGGATAAAAATGTGACACATATTTTTAGAGAAGGCAACCAAGTGGTGGATGCCTTGGCTAATCTTGGCTCTTGCTAGGATTTCACTAAATGTTGGAGGAAAATGGAAAGGTTACCGCCAAAAATTCAAGCTATCATCGTGAGGGAACAAAGCAACCAAGTTTTGTAATGATTTTAATTCTATGGATGACGGGTACTGAATGGGGGGTCCACCTGATTTTATTGGGGCTCTGGTGGATGAGTGTTAACACTGAGATGGCGTACAAGTGGAGGGAATCTAATTTTTTGGCTCACTATAGGCTTAGATATTTTCGTGGGTGGGGCACAGATTGGAGGATCCACGTGTCTGTCCTTTGGACTTGGTGGATGGGTTCACTTACTAAGGTGAAGGAAAGGTGGCGAGGTTTAAATTTTAAGGATGGTAATACGAATAAAAAAGGTGGTTGGATGAAGGAAAGAAGGAAGGACATGACTTCAATGAATCTGAGGAGCCGTACCGTGCGATCTCTTCTCTTGGGGATCGTGAGATATCTTGTTTTATCACATCCTTGCATCCATTTGTTTGAGAGTTTTAATAATGATTTGACTCTTCATTATGAAAGAATGCCTCCTTCTAGTGTCTTCATGCTAGCTAGTTTAGTGCGAGTCTCAATTTGCACCCTTAGGAATGTTTCTATTTTTAGTCATATGGCCAAGTTGCCTTGTTTTTTGCACATTTTATCCAAGAAGAAGGAACCCTACATGCCTATCAATTCTTGTCTTGTTGGCCGCAATCTTCCCAAGATCCTCATTAACTCTATTGTCAAGTCACCCTGTGGTGATTTTCCCTTCCGCGCATGTGACTTGTACGCTGGCGTAATTACCTATCGTTGTAGACCTTGCCTAAATGAATACAATGTGGTAATTATCTGTTATCCTGCTAGCTTCTACATTTGGTATCTTTTCCAAACTCTTGGGCTTCCTGTGTAAGTTGGAAAAATGGGTGGCGAGCAGGTGAGGAATGAGCCAGATAACTGTGATGAATTCTGGAATAATCCTTTAGTTTGGCACATCTATGTGGAAGGTGGCATTACTCCTCTTATGGAGATATTGGTTGGCCATGACCCTAACTTGTTTGGCCAATTTTCCAACTCGTGGAAGGATCGTAGGGTCTCTATAGGAGGTATTTCATTTAAAATCAGTGAGGAAGTCATAACGCAAGCCATGGGATTACAGTGCACTGGGAAAAAATACCCCAAACACACCAAGAAAATTGGACAAAAAAATTTTGAAAGCTTTTTTCAGAGGAGATGAGGAACTGGTGCGAAACTAGTCGGGTTTTGAGAGAGAAGCTCTCCCGAAGCCCTGGGATCAGGTGTGCCTGGCACTGATGAAGTACGTCACCTTGGAAGGTAGGTTTAAAACCTTCTTTTTTTATCACTTCCCCCTATTAAACCATTTAAGACATAAGATGTTGCTTAGTTTTCCTTTCTTTCTTCTAATGGATTTGGAAAACTCAGTTGAAAAATGCAAAGAGTTAGCCAGCCTTAACCTAGCGATCTCTCACCGCTCCCGCTCCATCAGGGGCTCATTCTGAGACTTTACCACTTCCACTTGGCCCTCTGTCCTCCTAAAGCTATTACGGTTGTGCGCATTGAGGATATCGAACCCCTATCGGCTGCGAATATCTCCTTGGCCGAGTCTAAAAGCCCTCCCCGGAAATCCAATATGGGCACTGCGGGGAATCCCAAAGCCAAGATAGCCACCAAGAAACTTAAGGGTGGTTTGAGTAAGGCTCATGCCAGCCCGGTGGAGGGTCTTTGTGAATTAAAGTCCACTCTAGCGAAATTGGCCTACAAGGCCACCATTGCTAAAAAAGGAAGGAGAAAGGTACGTCAGACCCGATTGTTAGGGAAGGAAAGGGCAAGAACATAATAGGGAAAGACTCCAGAGGAGACACTATTGTGGGGACTACTATGATGACTGGTGGGGAAAATAACAAAAGTAGATCTGGGAGGCTTGCAAAGAACAACAAAAAGAGGCAGATAATTGAGGATGCAGAGGAGGAGCGGTCTGACAGCAAAGAGTACAAGGAAGAGGAAACTAAGGATGATGAGGACGAGATTATGGAGGGGCCCCAATTTACTCCTGAGGACAACAAGGTTCCTAAAGATGGCTCCACCTCTCACTCTCTGCATCCCCTGGCCAAAGAGCTTGGAGAGGTCTTGAGGACCATGGAAATTGGGGAGGATCCCTATGATTTGGAGAAGAGAATGGACATGCTCGACAATAGGTTTCGTGGGTTAACCCACTTCACCATGAAGTTGGACCATTTTGTCACTAGCACCCCATCAAATTCTATTAAGGAGGAGCTGGAGGGAAATAACACTTAGGAGAACAAAGATTGGGTTGGTGATGAGGTCGTGGACCTCCTACTCAAAAACTGGGACAACGCCAGTTAGTTGTTGCCTGTGCCAGTGTTCTATCTTTCAACTGCCTCTCTATGGTTTTTGTGCTGTCTATGGGTTGTCTATGTTTTCTGTTTACTTTAATGTTTTATTTTTAATCTTGCTCCTTTTTGGCCCTTGTGGCTCGATGTGAAGGGTACGACGCCCTAAAAATGTTGCTTAACATTTCAAAGACATGAAAAATTTAGAGTTATACATGGATTTAGGGTGGGAAACCACTAAATTGGGATGCCTAAACCACCAGGAGGCTACAAACCAAATTTTATTGAATTTTGAGCCTAAGACTTGACCACATGGAATTGGTGTGCCCACGAATGGGTAGAAGTATAGGGGTGCATCCAAGGGTGTGAATAAGTCTAGGGATGCATCTAGGAGTGTGAAGTAAGTGTATGTGAAGGGATAGGGAGAAACCCTCGATCTCATAATGCCTTGAAAATTTATGGAAAGGTTCTTCTTATTATTCTAAAATAGACTTCTTATAAATAAAAAATTCCATACCCTAATATTGTAACACTAAAAAATTATCCTTATTTTACTATCCATTCTTGTAGCATATTTTAGGGATCAATTTAACCTAATCTTGGTATTTTCCTCACTAGATTGCCAAATTTTTACAACATATTTTGATTCTTCTTGTCAATTAAGAGTAGCTATCCAAATTTTGTGTATTTAGGACACTAGCACAATGTGTAGATGTTTGCATGATGTGATAACTTCCCACGAGTATTCAAATTTTGAGCCATTGGTTTCCCACTTAGTTACCTATGTTTTCCTATTGTATCACCTTTCTACTTGAAAAATGCCTTCTACATTTGAATGTGACCTTTTAGCTTCCTCATGAACCTCATACACAGGAAATTTTTGAAGCTAACACTTCATCTCAACTCCTTTATCTTGGCGATGTTGGGTTTAATATATCCCCATTGTTGAAGCTTGCTAAGGCTATATGTTGTCAAATTTTCTTTGACAACTCCATGTACTCACTCCATTATTCTTCATTATGTTGGTAATGTTGTTCCAATAAGTTTTATTCTTATTTTAATAATTTTGTATCCATTTTTATATCATTTCCTTTTATATAAATATTTTGGAAAATCTCTTGGTGAAGATCACCTTCTTTTGATCAATCTAATACACACACTAGGGTATTCTTCTCCATAAACCAGGGATTGATGTTTGTATATTTAATCTATCATTGTTGTTCTTAGTCCTAGATACATAGAGACTACATGTAAACATATTTATATTTCCTCTATATCATTGGTTTATTGTGGAGGTCAAAAAACCAAAATAGGGGGTTTGACTTGAAGGTAAGATCTTATGCAACCACACCTATTTCTATACTCTATATTGTAGGTACTTAGAGCATTCAACTACATGGAGGTTTATGTGTATCTTGTAATTTTATTATGTATTTTAATATTTTTTCTAAAAGTTTGAATCAATTTCAAAAATTTATGTGTTAGTATTTTCTCTATTTTTTGTTTTCTTATCCTCATTATTAGGTAGCCACTTCATTGGTTGACTGACAATTATTTGGATTCTCCTTTAACTCCTTGAAAGATTCAAAGGGTTCCCCATTAAAATGTCAACATAAAACTTCTCATGGGAAGATTTTGTGTTATCCTTTTCCTTACTCTACTCCTTGACAAAATTATTTTCTAAAGACTCATTGATCACCCCTTCAAAGGCACTTAGATCATAGGAAATATATTCATATTGCCTTGAAACAACTATATTAACATAATCCTCCATGGTAACAAATTTAGAGCTAGGATTCCTGGCATATAGACAAGTGAATCTTTTAACACCTTTAGGACTATTGCTAACAAAAAATTACTTTTATTTTTAACACTAGTTGACTTTGTGTTTTTCCTAGATATAAGTTTCTTCCTAGAATATTTATTAATATTAGATGAGTGTTTCCCAAATATTCCAAATTCCACAATTATTTATTAATACCAAATTATTTCCCTTTTTCTTTTTTTGTATTAAAAAAATAAGGGGCATCGACCTCTATATTAGGCTACATAGCATGTTTTGAAATATGGCTCACTATTTGACAATAGGATCATGACAAACAACATCAAAAAAAACTTATTTTTATTGGATTTGACAGAAGTAAGGGCTTCAACAATAGGTTTGGAAAGAAGATCCTTCCCCTTCTTCACAATAGGCTTGAGACAAGCAATATCAAACATGTTATGAATAGTGTTGACATGTGAGCTATTAAGGATGAAGTGATGCAAATGGGAACTAAGCCCCTAATGAAGGGGGATTCTAGATTTATCCCTTGTCTATTATTTCCAGTGTTGGGATCACCTTTTTCCCCCTTCTTACATGTTCTTTCATAACCACATCTTATTTTCTTATTACATGCTTGTCAAACTATGTTATCTATGGTAGCTACTACATGATTATTGAGTTTCACATGATCATATATTTTCTTTTATCCCATACTTCCTTGTATGCAACTAATTGGAAGGGAGGATATATTATCACCAATGCTATTTAATGAGTATGATTGAAATGATTATTAGCTTATGATAATGATTACTTCCACCATTCATCATAAATATTATTTTCTTTTTGTATGTTATCAATGTTTTTTTTAGACTGCAGGAATCGGTCGGGTATCCATCCCCTATAAACTGTAGTGCACCTAGTAAAAAAATTTCATGTGACCGATGGCATTGGTGCGACACGCCCTTCGGTACCACAGGGATGGTGGGGAGACTAGACCTTGTGACCTCTTTCCTGCAACATGATTCTTTAGCCAATCGAGCTAGGCCCACCACCCCTTGTATATTATCAATGTTACCAATGAACATTAGTTTCTTTTTATAGGCTACCACCTCATCCAACATATATTAGTTTCTTGTTGTAGGATAACATCATTCCCAATGAATATAAGTTATTTTTTATATCTTTCACCATTTTAAATAAATATCAATATCTTCTTGTTAGCTCCTCAACCCTTGTTAGACTCTTTTTGCATTTACCTTTTGTTTATTGGAATCATCAAGCAATTGCCTCAATGCCTAGTTCATTTTTTATTAGATATTGCTCATAAAAAATTGAGTTTGCAGGATGCAAGATGAACACTCATTACAAGGAGTTGGGAATAGTAATCCATATCTATATCTTTCTTAGGACATTTAATACTTGTTTAATTTAACATTTATCTTCACAGTAGTTGACATGTTGATCATAGTGGAGGGAAATATAAGAATGGAAAGTATACACTTGGCACTTCCTCCCTATTTTAGACTCATCTTGATCTATTTTTCCCAAGTTCATGTAATGAAGTGTACGCATGGAATATTTATGCGTAATCATTAGAAATTAACCAAATTAACCTAAATCTAACTTCACACATTCCAAGCGTCTAGACTAAATATTTATCCAATCCCTCTACTCAGGTCAAATCCATAGGTCTAGAAGTGGACTTGGTTTGGTCTAGTTTCGTATTGTAGAATTGACCTACAAAATTTTAAATTCAAATTTAATTTTGGGACCTATAATGTTGTAAATTGCATCCTATGCAATTTCACACTACATGCCTTCCTCTTTAGATAAAATAAGATAATTATGTTCTCCCTCAACTAAAAACCATTTCTCACCATCTGGCATGCTCCATTCGTTGTCTGTTAAGTCGGATTTTTTGGCGGACCAATGTGCACCATGAAGACATATGTGAGTCATGATAGCATCCCACAACAATCTGTGACTAAGGTGGTCATTGAGATGTTACACCTGTTGTGTTTTGGCAGTGTAATGCCTCTGCCAGCCTACAACCATGTTGAGAATCGCTCAAGATGGTTGTTTGAACCAAAATGTCCAAGTCTCTTTTGTAAAGACTGGAATTCAATCTTCATTCTTGATGCATACATTCTTTATTCTTCCAATTTGTCTCTCTTGAACACACACACAGATCTAAGTTATTCTTCTCCATTCTACAACACTTCATATTTTTCTCCATCTTTCTATACACACGTCTTGCAAAGAGATTTTCCACGACTTTTAGAGGAAAATCCATTATTGCAGCACGAGTTCATCTTGCAAGAAAACCACTGTCATCTTGGAGGTTCTTATTTCTACTTTGTTGCATCAGCAAGCCTCGCTTTCTGTGCTTAAATGAGGTCTCTTCAAGAACCTTTATTGAGCATTTAATCTATGTCTCTAATTAGCATATGGTTTTCTTTATCTTTTTATGTCTAATATTATTATCTTGTCTAAGGTTGTTCGTGGAGGTGGAATAACCAATATGGGGCATTGATTGAGGCAAACTCCTAAACAACAACCCAAACATTTCTCTTTGGTCTTATGCGTGTAGGTACAGGTGGAAGAACTTTTTGAAGCAAGCTTGAACCATCGAACATTCTCAATGACATTTAAAACCTCTCCTTGTCATTTTCGTTTCATTTCCATTTAGCATCTTTATTTTTGTACCTTTAATTTTGTTCATTCATATTCTACACTCACTTTCATGTCTAGAAACTTGTGCATGGTATTCTATGTCTTTTTGGTGACAACTCTACTTTTTGTCCATATGAGACACCAACACGACACACTGTTGTTAGAAAATTGTGTTGTTGTCTTGGACAGAGGGCTTTTCGAGCTGTCCAAAAGACCTACGTATCCTACACTTTCAGTTTCTAATGTCTGAAAGGTCTAGATAATCTATGTACTCTATTAAAATTCACACTCCTCCATTTCCAGTTCACTTGAGTCGTATTAATTGAGCTAGTGGAGAGATAGTTTTCTCCTTGAGATCTCGTCATCTTGAGGGTAGCAAATTCCCTCCTCCGGAAGACCAAGCCAAACCCTTTCCTACTAGTTATTACCTACCAAATTAAGAAAACAACAATCAAACTTGGGTTTTGGGGTGTTGAATGAAAGGACAAACATAATATCATTTTATCCATCTAGTAGTTCTTGTTTGTCTACTAGCATCACCACTTAGAGAGAATCATAACATAACACTACAACACTAGCTTACATAATATAATTCTTTATCAAACCCATTGAACTGAGGTTTGATCAATTAGAAGATCTGTGCAAATAAAGCTCTAAAAGATGTCCATCAACACTACTAGTTATTCATTGTAGGTTTAAATACTAAGGAAAATAAGTTCCATTTATCATAAGTGTGCATGCCATTTATGTAGATAGAGTTTTATTTCTCACACAAAGGTTGAATCCATAGGCATAGAGATCATTTATGCCCTTGTTGAGATCATTTATATAGGTGTGGAATTAAACTAGAGTCAATAAAAAATCATCCACCAATTTGTTAGAACACACCAATCCTAAATCTAATCACAAAACATTAATCAAAATCATTAAGCATAATCCTTAATAAAATATTATATTATCGCTTCCAAAATTAAATCCGTAATCCCTCTTTTATCATTTAAAAAAGTTTAATATTATAATTATTTCAACTCTTATATCTAAATACACGCTTTTATTATTATACATTATCTTCAGTTTACCTTAAATATTTTATATAAAATAATTATGTTTATTAGTAAATTTTTAAATCCCATATTATAAAATTAAACCTTCAAATAATAACACATATATTATAGCATTGCAAAGTATCTCACCCAACATTTAGTTAAAACCGTGTTATTGTAATGTTGAATCAGATTTATGAAGTAAATCGATTCAAATTCAAATCTACAATATGTATGTTCTAATTAAAATTCAAAAAATAATTTGAATTGCTGCAAGCAATCAATAATTAGTATCACAAAGTTTGTTGAATTGTCACAAGTACATATTCACATGGTAGGTAGTTGGATGTAAATAATTGAAATGACTTAATTTGGTAGAATGTAACAAACATAATTAATTATTAAAGTCAATAGATATAGGGGGAAGACTTAAAATTGTGTATTTTAATTTTGGTTACAATTTTGAATTGTTTTTCAAATTTTTATAGTAAATTATTTGATAAATTTATTTTTTTAATTTCGCGTCATTAATATAATGTCACATCAATATATGTTTGTTGAGGTGTCATAAAATAGAAAGGACATTTATATTATTGGGTTAAATTGTTTGGTAGTTTTTCATCGATATTTTAGATCACGCTATGTGATTTATCATGAAAAGGATTGCACTTCATGATGGATCACGAGGTGGATCTAAAATATTCATAGAAAAAGCTACTACACAATTTAAGTGAGAAGTACTCTCTTATTGTCATGAATTGTAAATATCTTATATCTCTGACCATAAGATTTATTGTTCTTTAAATGTAATAAATATATTCCATTCAATTATTAATAATAATCAACATTTATAATTTAAAATCCCAACGAATAATACTATACTATTACAAATAATAATCTATAAATCTATAAATATTATTTCAACTATTAAATAATATAATATTAACTCCTTGGCTATATATATAAAATTTGTCCCTCTCATGTTCCCTATCCACTCCTATAATAAACACATTTAGCATTTCCTTCCTATAATAAATTAATAGCCAAAGGTATTTAGCATTTCAATTGAAGAAATAAGGAAAAGACTCATTCTAAATGCATTCAAATCATATCCTTAGAGTTTTGACATTTTTTAGATTTGGAAGAATGTTTTTTCATAAAAATTGATTAGTTTATTTTATTTGGTAAATAATTTTTTTGTTTTAAATAAAGATAAAAAATCTTAAAACAAAAATAAAAAGAAGGATTGTCATTACAAAGACAATACGATATATTTTTACAATTTCAAATATTATTTTCTTATTATTTTCAACTTTTTAATTAAAAAATTTACATCTCCAAAACCTTATTGTTTATTGTCACATCTTTATTTCTATTTGAGAAAAACTCAAAAAATATTAATTTAAATCAAAATAAATTTTTGACTATGACTATGTTAACATGTTAATAAAAAAATTGATCCTTGAATGAGAAAGCATAAATTCAAATCTTACATAACACAGAATATATACACCTTATAATAACTTGCTTGAGATCATAATCTAAAAAAACCCTAATTTTTCCTTAGCACATCATAAACTATAAAAATACCCTTTTTTTTTTGTCTTGTAGCACTCGGCATCATAAACTATAAAAAACATTTCTTTTTCCTTCGCCTTGTAACATTCACATCATAAACTATAAAAAAATCTTATGTTTTTTTCTTTCACATCATAAACTAAGGGAGAGGACCTAGTAGTTGTGCACCCTAACTTTGCGCTTCTCAAAATCCTACGTGGAAATTTCAAATCACTCCAATTTTTTTACAACAGCTTACATGGCAAGTCCCCTGCTTATAACTTTCGTTTTAGGGCCACATCATCAAATATGATGCCACATCAACATGCTTTTTGTCAAAGTGTCAAAAAATGCCCAAAAAAAACGTGCTATCAATACTTGTGCATTCACATCATGAGTAGTTGAGCGTTGATGTGGCATCACATGATTGGTTGCTTTTTAGATCAAAGGGATACATTTTGTTTAAGCTATGGTACTTATGTCACAACTATTGGACATTATATAAACAACTACTATCACAACTATTGAACATTATATTAACAACTACTATCACAACTATTGAAACATGCTCAACTACTCGATCCTCTCCCCTATAAAAAAACATATTTTTTTTTCACCTTAACACTAGACATCATAAACAATAAAAACCTATATTTTTCTTTTACACGGTAAAAAGACCTTTCTTTCATCTTGTAACACTTAAAACATCATAAAACTACAAAAAAAAAACCCTTTCATTTTCTTCCTTTCATATTCACCTAAAATTCCACACATGAATGACCATTTAAGTTCAATAATTGAAAACTCCTTTCCGCGTTGCGTGCCCTTCCACAAAACTCTTCAAACAAAGTACGTTGTATTTAATTTAAACACATACAACCAATGTAAACACGTTCTTTTAAAAGATTCGGCTAAACGAATTTGCATACGTAAGCATGGATAATAGGTAGGAATGGGGTCTCACTTCAGAAATTTTTGTTATTTACAATTATTATTTCAAATGGGATTCGAGGTGATAATATATATGTTTAATTAAAAAACTAGAAGTTCATAATTAAGGTTTATTGACTACCAATTTAAGAAAAATGATTAATGGGTTTTTTAAAAGTTTTTATTGTAGTGGTGTAAATTGTATATTTATGTTTTTTTAAAAATATTTTAGGTTTTGTTTGATTAGATTATTGTAAATATAATTATTAATGTAAAAGTGGCGTGTCCAATATAAACTTGATTTATATTTTGACTTCTATCATCATTAATATCTATACTTTTATTGTTGATTCAAAAAATTATGATTCTCCACCGTAGATCAAATATATGAGTGAAAACTTGATCTAAGTAAGTTTTACAATCATATTGAAAAAAATGCGAATTACAAAGAGTTTGCAGTAAAAAAAAAACTGCAGAAATGTCAGGAAACAACAACAACAAAAACAGTTACAGGAGACTTACAGCTGAAAACAACAGCAAAAACCAAACAAACTACAACAGGAATGAGAGCTACAACAGGACAAAAACATAACAAAAGCAGCCAATGGCAACCAATAAGACCAAACACGGACATGAATTAATCTTGAAAGTAAGACTTTAACCCCTGTGCTGCAATGACCCTTCTTTCATTGAGTAGCTGATTAACTTGGAGTTTGATCTGCTGGATTTGAACATCAATCGTTAAGTTCTTCTCAGCCTCGACCTGTAGATGAGAAAAAAGAGCGATCAGACAATAAAAAATGTATGAGTAAAGCCCTAAAAATACAACTCCCTGGTGATCCTTGCGGTTATCAAAGACAGCTTTGCACCTGCTTCTCCATAAACAAGATAAAAAGGCATGCCTGACACCATCAACAATAACATTCTGATGTAACCCAACCCCAAGAAGAGCTTCTTTCCAATTTAGCTTATGCCCAAAGATAGAAGGTAAATCTTGGAAAACCATATTCCATTGTCTTCTAACGAATTGGCATGCCCAAAAGATATGCCTTAAATTTTCTTTCCTTTGACAAAAAGGGCAATTAACTGGTTGGATCATCATACATTTCAACCTGTCATCAATAGGTAGTTTGCAATGTAGAACCTTCCAAGCAATTAATTGAGAATCAATATTAGCCTTTGATTTCCAAATTTGGGCAGATAATTTACCCCAAAAAATTTCATTGAACCTGCAATTCCATTTGGAGTTCAATCTAGAACTTAAGAGCAGATTTGGAAGCAACTGAAAGTACACCTTTTTTAAAGGAAAGAAAAGAAAAGGATAAGATGACAGCCATAACCAATCTTTATAAAAGTTACAATCATACATTTAACCCAAATACTTTTTAAATTCAAAATGTGAACTCCTACTTTGTCAATTATTTCCCTTGTCATTGTGTGCTAGCTTAGTGCATGTTATGATGATTTGTGAGTGTGTTTGTTCTATTTAACATGCATTCATACATTTGAAATCATGTGTGAAATCACCTTGCAATGTGAGAAGAACATCTAGATCTAAGAACTTAAAGGAGAATATATTTTGCACGTGTCTAATTTTGACCTCATCCTAGGTTTGTTACATGCTTGCTTGTTTTCAAATCTTCACTTATAACCATAAACTTGTTTTATCTAAGGATCTAACCTAAAAGAACATAAACCTTGATATTCAACAATTTTTTAAGTGTTTGTAAGTACTATTGCTCCTTACAAATATTTAGATATCAACAATCTAGGCAAACAAGATTCAATAGCGAGAATTTAATCATATTGTATCCACACATCATAGATTCAAATCCATGGGCCCAAGATCAAGTTCACATTTGTGTAGGTGATCTAAAGCAACATATAACCAAATGCCAAAATCTCAAATCTTTGTCTAAGTCCCATAAAAAAACTAGAGCATTAGAAAATCATTTTTTCATATCTATTATAGCACTTCTCCATAATCAAAATCTAGCTAAACTTCACATTTATTTATATATAACAATGATTTTACATTTACTTACATTTAATTGCTTGATATGATCCAATATCGTGTATTATGAGGAACTTAAACCCTTAAATTTTTGGTCAATTTGACTAATCCTACACCCTCTAGAGATTTACTTTCTAAATTGGAGATTTTTAGATATATATTGTTTGAGTGATATGTCTTATTTTTAAATTTTCTTAGTGTTTAATTTGTATTTCTTATTGTGCTCTATAGCCTATTATTATGATACGTAAATAGGATGAATACTCAACTTTGTTCTTAGTAAGCACACACAATGATGGAAGAACTCAATAAATAGCCTCAATATGTACTCTTAACCACTTGAAGTGTATTTCAAATTAACAAAGACAAGTTTCTATCAAGAAAAACATGGAGATCTTATCAACATGTGGAAATAATAGATATGAAACATACATAATAAATTGTAAAGATTCTAGTAGACAATTTTGTATAGCTTTTCATGTAGCTGTCTACCAAAATCTTTATAATTTATGTCATGGGCTATGTAAATATCATATATTTAAACATACATAATAAAGTGGAAACATGAACTCCCCTAAAAGAAAAACTCTTATCAGGTGAAAAACTCTCTCTAGAGAGTGCATACTCCCCACATTCCACTACCAAAAGGTTGATTGCAAATGTTTACAATACCACCATATTATCTATGAGCTCACACAACTTCTTTCTTCTAACACACTTATAAATTTTGTGAACAATAAATATGTAGAAGAGAAAACAAGGACTTAAATAAAATATTCAAACCCTATTCTGCATCTAATTGCACCTCCAATTAAGCTAAGGAATTGAATAAAATATTAAATAAAATAAGTGTTCTTTCACCCCCAACACATGGTTGCACACACAAGATGTGTGTGGTTATGCTACAATATATTTGTGCTTGAGATATGATATGTGGTTTCTCTTCAAACCAACAACATAACTTTGCTTTCAATAGATTGAGAGGATGATTGATCAAGAATTGAGATTGATCCAAGAGATCAATGGTTTAGGTTGGGTGAGAAGTTGGAGGAAGGAAAAGCCTCAAAGTGGTACCTTGTGATTGGTGCAATTGAAGGGGGTTGAGATCAAAGAGATTGATCCAAGAGGGTATAAAGAGAAGATAGAGAAGGCTATCAAAGAAATTATTAACATGAGATTAATAAGACCTAACTCCAGTCCATTTTTATCTTCAACTATTATTATGAAGAAGAAGGATGGCACTAAGAATGTGTATTGACTATAGGGCCTTGAACAAGAAGGCCATCAAGAATAGATATCATATTCCAAGGATATATTAATGCATAGATGAATTGCATGGAGCTATGTAATTCTCCAAGATTGATCTAAGATCAAGATACCATCAAATCTGCATGAGGGATAAAGATGTTGAAAATATAACAATCATGCATGAACAAGGTATTTAGTAAGTATCTTAGAAAATTTGTTCTATTTTTCTTTAATCATATTGATCTACAACAAGACTTGGAAGGAACGTTTGGAAAACCTAGACATAGTTCTAGGAATTTTGAAGTAGCAATCCTTCTATGTTAAGTTATCCAAATGTGAGTTTGGATTATCTAATATTTTGTAATCGGGTCATGTAATAAGTTCCAAGGGTGTCCAAGTAGATCAACTGAATATTTAAGTGATCCTTGGTTGGCCTCCACCTACCAATCCAACTTAGCTGAAAGGGTTTCTTGGATTATGTTGTTATTCTAGGAGATTTGTGAAGGGATTCTCTCAATTGGGTACACCCTTGACTAATTTTATAAATAAGGGATCTTTTGTATGGTCTAAAAATGCTCAAAAAACTTTTGACAAGCTAAAGGAGGTAATGAGATCACGCCCTTACTTACCGTACTTAATTTTTCATTAAATTTTGTTGTTGAATGAGATGCTTCCAGAGAAGGTATTGGAGCTATCCTAAGTCAAAAAGGACATCCAGTAGATTTTTAGAGTAGAAAATTAAGCAATTTAGAGAATGGATGTTTCATTTATTATAAGGATATGTTGGTAATCATGCATGAACTAGAGAATAATAGACAACATCTAGTTTGTGGAAAATTTGTTGTGAAGATTGATCATAATAGTTTAAAGCTCTTCTTGGATAAAAAATCACCAACAAAAATGGGTAAGCAAGTTGCAAGCTTATGATTTTTAAATGTAGTACATGAAGGCAAAGAGCAATGTAGTAGCTAATGCACTTTCTAGGAGGCCCAATCTATGCTTATTATCTACTCTATCTACTAAATGGAGGGTTTTCATTATTTTTTAGTATGCTAAGAATAAATTTATTGTTGACATCCTTGATGAGGTTGTGAAATATGAAAAGTCTATTTTTATGGAAGGGTTAATCCTCTAAAAAAATAGAATCTTTTTGGTAACTAAGTGTAATATCAAGGAGAAGATTTTGAAAGCCTTTCATGACACTCCAATACTAGGAAATCAAGAGTATTATAAGAAATACAAGAAATTCCATGAGAGGTTTGCATGCAAGGGTTTAAAGGAGGATGTCTATAAGCATATTAGAGAGTGTATGACCTACCAACAGAACAAGGGAGAATTTTTTTTTTTTAGTTGGCCTGCTCTAACCACTACCAATTCCTAAGCAAAAATGGGAAAAATTGTCTATGGACTTCACCATTGTAACCTACCTAAGGTACAAGGTAGAGATTATATTTATGTTGTGGTTGATAGATTGACAAAGTATTTACATTTTATTTCTATTGCTTCAAATATCAAGGCACCCCAAGTAGCAAATATATTTAGATTACATGGTTTTCCCAAGAACATTTTTTGTGACATGGACAATATATTTCTCAATAGTTTTTGGAAAGAATTGTTTCACTTGCATGTACATAAATCACACCAAGTACCAGCTACCATGCCCAAACTAATGCATAAACAAAAAAAGTGAATAAATAGATCGAGGGATACTTAAGAAACTATTTTTTTGACCAACAAGCCACATGGATTAAGTGGTTGCACTTGAGTGAATATTGCTACGATAATTCACACCACATGTCCATTGGGATGAAACCTTACATATGGCTCTATATGGGTATGATGCATTGTATTTCACTATTCTATTGCTTTCAAATAGTAGGGTCTCGGTAGTAGGTGACTTGATGGGTCATAGCCAAAATATATTGAGGGCACTATAGGATAACTTACAACAAGAATAGAATCAACAAAATTCTTATGCATATCGAGAAAAAAATAAAAATAAAAATTAATGTGGGAGATTGTTTTCTTGAGATTACAACCATATAAAAAGACTTCTAGTAAGAATAGTGGAGTTGAAAATATCAAAGCATGATACTATGGACTATACAAAATTGTGAAGCAGAATGTTGAAGTGGCCTATGAGTTGGAGCTTCCAAAGAACAAAAAAAATAATAATTTTTTCCATGTATCCTATTTGAATAAATTCATTGGTCAATACATTATACCCTCAAAGGAGTTGCCAAAGACATAAGTTAAATAAATGAATGTAAAACTCCAAAAATTAGGTTTTAAAACAAAGTTTAGCTCTAGACTAAATAAACAAAGGTAAATAAAATATAAGAAACCTCATGTAGAAAACATGAAATGTATAACAACTAGAAGAATCAAATAAGCAACACCAAATTCATAAAACTCAAAAAAATTAATTGATAAAATGCTAAAATAATCTTAGATTTTTTTTACTAAAATTTAAAAATTTCAAAGAAAAAAAGGGTGCTAGATTGGATGCACAAGTTTGTATGTGTTGTGGTAACAATTATCTCTAACTAATTTCTTCACAACTCATGCTTCAACCCAATTCAATAATATCTGTAATATTTAGTAGTTAGTTTCTTAGCAACTAACACAATTTAATCAATCCTTGCAACATGGTTTGAATTTTCTAATATCCTATATTTACTAGTATAAGATTATTCAATCTAATTATATTTAAAAATTTCACTCTTCACGAAAATTAGAGGTTAAATACTTACTTCACGAAAATTAGAGGTTAAATACTTTATCAAAAAGAGATCCAAACATTCTAAGACTTGTGGAATCTCACTATTTTTTTTTAAATCATGAAGACAACTATAATTTAATTTTCATGGTACATCCCCTAAGAAACAAGCCCTCCTTGACATTACTACATTGATCACATAATCCCTTATAATCAATATGTCAAAAGATTAGAAATTCTCTAATGGTATAAAATTCTTATCTACCCCATCAAAAATATTTATAGACCATTACTTCTTCCTCTTGATTGTGATTAACTAATTAATTACAAGTGGCACTATTCTTTTCCAAACTCTAAATGGTAGAAATTTAGTACCTAGGTTGTCTAGTAGTCCAAAGTTGATTCCTAAGCCCTAGAAGTTACTCTATAATATTCTACCCATCCTTAATATTTTTCATATAATGATACACTTTATGTTATTATGAGTATAATAAAGATTAATTGTTGATTTTTTGATTAATTATTTGATAATTATTATATTCTATTATGATTAGTAAATCAATTCTTTTTTTTACTCTATTTTGTTTGGTGAAGAGTGTCAATAATTTTTTATATATATATTGAATAAGGGGTTATCATGGATGAGAGAAATATCTTACAATTATAGATCCTATAAGAGAGAACCATTAATCATATAATGTCACTATTTATGAATAAAATTAATTGTTATTTTTATCATGTAACTTCTCTTGTTTAGTTAATATATAATATTGATTTCTCCTAGAAATTCATTTTGACTATCTTTTTGATTAACTATTACTTTAGTTTGTTGAATCAAAATATCATAATGACATTAGTTAGATTAGATTAGATTATTGTTATACTCAACATCAAGACTACTCTATAAATCATGATCTTTAACTTATCATATATCTTAATTCATAATTATTTAATATTATAATATGAATTTATAATAATAATTTCTATTTAAAATTATTTTAATGGTATTCTTTAAAGTCTAACTTTATATATATATAAATAAACCTTGATTGATATTGTTAAAGAAATTATCTTTTAAGTCCCTAGATTGTCTTACTACGTCTAAAAGACTATAGTGATTAGTTATCATTTGCAAGGGGTGACATTGTAATTTTAAAATATTATTATAAGACTATATTACTCTAGGAATGTTTTACTAAAAGGTCGATATTAGAATATGTTTCAAGGAACTAGAGTTTAAAATAGATATTGAGTGGTTGTTAGAGTCATTGCACTTGTGCATGAGCTATTGAGGATGCATATACTAGCACTAAAAGAATTTGCATAGAGAATCCAAAACACTGGTATACAATCCATCCAAATCATAGGTTAAAAGTATGAGTTTAGGGTAAGTTATAAGGTCTTTGTGAGTTACAAATGTTTAATTGTAGAATTTTTATATTTTAGGAGGTGGAGGCCATGGTGAAGCCATGTTACAACACTAGTTTAGTCCACTCCCATCTATTTTGGATCTTTCATTACAATTATGATTTATATGAGTTTAATTTTTAAATTTAAAGAAGCTATACAAGTTTATGATTGTGAAGATGGGGAGATTATTTTTTATTGATTGTGGGTAATATATTTTAATCTTCGAAGTTATATTCAAAGGATTTTGTATGAATTTGAGTTATTTTTGGATGAGAAGATTTTATTATTAAGGATTTTTGTTTTTTATCTTTACACACTGCTTGGATGATCTTGGTTGACTAACCTTCTAGACAGATTATATTATTTAATCTAAAGAAATAGGATAACTAGCATTTATATATTAATTTACAAATAATATATATAAAAACGTCGAGAGATATCCTTCTTGAGGCATTTATTGTTTATCAATTAGTCACATAAAAGTGCAATAGACACCTCAAGAAGGATATCTCTCATTGTTTTTATATATATTATATATAATTTATATATATATATATATACTAGTAGCATTTGTAATGCGACATGGAAGACACAATTATTAGGGTTAGGGTTAGGATTATGATTAGGATTAGTGTTATCATTATGAATAGGGTTAAAGTTACAGTTAGGGATAGGAATAGGATTAGGGTTAGAGTTAAAATTGGGATTAGGGTTGGGTTAGTATTAGTAGTAAGATTAGGGTTAGGGATAGGGTGATGATTATGATTAGAGTTAGAATTAGAATTTGGGTTGGGGTTATCATCACAATTAGGGTTAGGATTAGGACTACACATAAAATTAGGATGAAGGGTATGGTTAAGGTTAGGGTTAGGTTTAGAACCATAACCCTAATGGTAACCTTAACCCCAAGCTTTATATTATATTATTAGATCTAGAATTAGGATTACGATTAAGATTAGGATTATAGATAAAATTCAGATTAGGGTTGGCATTAGTGTTAGGAGTAGGGTTAAGGTTAGTATTAGGGATTAGCTCTAGAAATAGAGTTAGGGTTGCAATTAGATATATAATTTGTTTCATGGGAAGGGTTACATCCAGTATTAGGTTTTGGGTTAGCATAACTATTAGGATTATGGTAAGGGTTAGGGTTAGGAATATAATTAAAATTTGGGTTCGGTTAGAGATAGAATGAGGATCAGAGTTGGGATTAGCATTAGGATTAGGGTTATGGTTAAGATTAGGGTTATGGTTAGTGATAGGATTAGGGATATGGTTAGAGATAGAATTTGGATTAGGGTTGGGGTTAGTGTTACTATTAGGGGTAGGGTTAGGGTTAGAATTATAGATAGAATTAGGGTTAGGGTTATGATAAAGATACAATTTGGATTAGGGTTGGGGTTAGTGTTACTATTATGATTAGGGTTAGTGTTAGGGTTAGGGTTATGGTTAATGTTATAGATAGAATTAGGGTTTGAGTTAGTATTAGAGAGAATTGGGGTTAGCTTTATGGTTAGGGTTAGGTTTAGTCTTAAGGTTAGAGATAGAGACAAAATTATAATCAAGGACAAGGTTAGGGTTAGGATTATAAATATAATTATTGTTAGAGTTATGATTATGATTATGATCAAGATAAGAGTTATGGCTATGGTTAGACATACAATTAACATTAGGCATGGGGTTAGTGTTAGTATTAGTATTAGTATTAGGGTTAGGGTTAATATTTGGGATAGAGTTAAGAGTAGGATTACAATTAGGGAGAGATAAAATTAGGATTAGGGTTGGGGTTAATTTTAGTATTGGCATTAGGGTTAAGATTAGAAATACAATTAGAATTTTAAGGTTGGGGTTAGCATTAGAATTATGATGAGGGCTAGGATTACAAATAGAATTAGGATCAAGGATATGGTTAGGGTTAGACAATTTATTAGCATTAGGGTTGGGGTTAGTGTTACTATTAGTATTAGGATTACAAATAAATTTAGGATTAAGGTTGGGGTTAGTGTTACTATTAGTATTAGTGTTACAAATAAATTTAGGATTAGGGTTGGGGTAGGGTTAGATATACATTAAGTATTAGGGTTAGGGATAGAGATAGACTAAGGGTTAGAGTTAGGGTAAGGGTTAGGGTTAGAGATATAATTAGAATCAGGGTTAGGCTAAGCATTAGAATTAGGTTTAGGTTTAATATTAAATATATAATTAGGATGAAGGGTGGGGTAGGGTTAGGATTATAGATATAATTATGATGAAGGGTAGGGTTATGGTTATGGTTGGGGTTACACATACAATTAGCATTATGGTTCAAAATAGTGTTAATATTAGTATTGGGTTTAGGATTAGGGTTAGAGATAAAATTAGGTAAGGCTTTGGGTTAATGTTAGTATTGGGATTATGGTTAGGGATAGAGTTAGGTTTAGTAATAGGGTTGGATTTAGCATAACTATTAGGATTATGGTTAGGGTTAGGGTTAGTAATAGAACTAGAATTTGGGTTGAGTTAGAGATCTAACGAGGAATATAGTTAGGATTAGGGTTATGGTTAAGATTAGGGCTATAGTTCAGATTAGGGTTATAATTAACATTAGGATTAGGGTTATGGTTAGAGATAGAATTGAATTGTAATAATAATTGTAATCTTATTTATACCTCATAATTAACCCTAAACCCAAGCTTTATTGTAGAACCCTATCCTAATTGAAATATAACACTAACCCTAAACCTAAACCTAATTGAACTCAATCCTAATTTAAAGCTAACCCTAACCTAACCTTAACCCTTACCCTAATTAATATCTAACCCTAACCCTAATCATATTTGAAGCATAATTGTAATTCAATCCTAACCCTTACTTGAAGATTTATTTTATAAGTATAATTGAACCCTAACTAAACCCTAATGCTAACACTAATCCTTATTGAACATTTATCCTAATTAAACCCTAACCCTAATCTAATTGAACCCTAATATTAACCCTAACTCTAACCCTTATTTAAATTAATCATAATCGTAAATCTAATTGAACCCTAACCGTAATTAAACTATAACCATAATTGATCCCTAAATCTAGCCTTAATTGCCGGTATTGGCATGGTGTGATGGTTTAAAGGTGGAATTGTTGTTCTTCCCACCAAGGTTCAAACCCCGTTGGGGTGGTATTGTTGAATGGTTGTATTCCGGTTCATAGCTCTGATCAAAAGTGTTTAGCCCTTGAATAAAAAAAAATCTAGCCTTAATTGAACTGTAACCTTGATTTTAATTAAATCCTAACCTTAAACCTTATTAAACCCTAACCCAAATTGAATGTTAACCATAAAATTAGCCCTAACTAAACCTTAATCCTAAAACTAACCCTAGTTAAAATCTATCCCTAATTTAACCCTGACACTAACACTAACCCTAACCCTAACCCAAAGATTTATCTTATAACCCTAATTAAATCCTAATCGTAAACCTTAATGAATCATAGCTCTAACCCTAACACTAAAAAAACCCCAATCCTTATCAAACCTTGAACCTAACATTATTAAACCCAAATTATAACCCTAACTATTACACTAATCAAACTATAATCCTAACCCTAGCTCCCATAATTAAATCCTAATATTAATTGAACCCTAACCCTAGTTTTATCATAAGCCTACATAACTTAATTGAACCCTAACACTAACCTTACACTAATTGAACCCTAACCTTAAGCCCGAACCTAATTGAACCATTATTAAATTATAATCCTAATTGATATTGAACCCAAATTGAACACTTATTGAAGGTCCTAACCCTAACTCTGTGTGAACCCTAAGTGAACTCTAACCATAACCTTAATTAAAACCTAACCTTAACCTAATTTAACCCTAACTATAACCCTAATTGAACCTTAACTATATCCCTAAATGAACCCTAGCCCTGACCCTAATCCTAATTAAATCCTAATCCTAATTAAACCCTAACCCTAACCTTAACCTAATCAATCCCTAATTAAACTCTTATCCTAACCCTAAATCTAATTGGGCACTAACCCTAATTGAATTCTAATTGAACCCAAACCTTAATTAAATCCTAATCATAATTGAACCCTAATTAAATTGTAACTCTAATTGAAACCTAACCCTTACCCTAAGACTCATTATGTATGGGCTTCTTATATTAAACTAAATATTGTAGAATCCTTTGTCATTTCATTAAATCAAGTAAAGGTGGTGGTTTTGAGTCATGAAACCTAATCAAAACATTAGGCTAGTAGATTCATAAATCTATCATGCAAGATAACATCATCGAATTTAATGACGAAAATTTATATAGCTAAAGTGAGATGATTTTATTAATTTTATGTCTTTAGTAAGTCTTACTAAGTTTGTGTCAAAAATAGTGTTTTATGCAATTATATATTAATTATCCTACACATATAAATGATTATTATATTTTGTCTAAGTACTTCTTAGTGAATCAAAAATATGGTCTAAAACATAAAGAAAATAAAAGTTAAGAATTAAATAATAATATAAAATGACACAAATGATCATTTGAAAACTATAATATTTTACATTAAATGTCTTTCCATTAACGATCTATTATATGATCAATAATAAAATTTCATATATGTGCATGGAAATCGGGACCAAAAAGGGGTCAAAGGTGGCCATTTTTTTAAATAGTAAAAATTGATACTATATGAGAAATTGAAGATAATCATGCTCAAAATATAAAGATGTGACAAGAAAAAGATTTGTAGTGCTCAAAATTTAGTTTCTAATCTACTATTTTTTAAATGGTGGATATTTAGACATTCAAATAGGTAGAGCACACAAAGTTCTCACATTTTTGTTAGAAAATATAACATAACATCTAATGTGCTCCCCCTAAAATGTTGACTTTTTTTAAGTATTTCACAAATTGCTTTAGTGCAAAATTAGCTAACATTGTGTAGTCTATGACTGATTGTTTTACTTTTTTTTATTAAGAGTGGTAAATGATTTTGACTTGGAGGTATGAATCAGAGAGGTCACAAACGAGGGACCTCATCCCCAATATAAATTCTCAACAAATACACCCCAATGGAGTTTGAACCTTGTTGACAAGAATAACAACACAACAACTTAACCATCACACCATGCCACTATTGGCCCTTCAAACTGATTGTTTTACTTAATTTTAAATGAATATATAAATTTTTACTCATTTTCAAAGTGGATACATCTTTAAAATGAAGAGTTGAGTGTCCACCTTGCTATTTTTTGAAAACTAATTGAAAGTCAAATTTTCTTTATTTTAATGTGTATAGAGTAGAGTCTAGAATATTAAAATATGTGTTTTTCAAATTTGGATGGACAAATAAAAATGACATCAAAATTACTATACATAAGTTTTTGGCAAAAAATGAAGATAATATCAAAATATATTAAAGATTAAAAACCTTAATGTATTCAAAATGTGGAAAAATTACATGTTTAGAAAGGTAAGAGAGAGCTTGATGTTACTGTGGCATTTTTTAGATCAACATCAAAAAACATGCAAACATCATGGAGAGCATGTTCAACATTTAGTTGTTTTTTATATTTTGAAAAACAAATCTTTCGACATTGACATGCAATTATAAACCTTTGGGTTGGATGCCCAAGAAAAATCCAACCCTAAGGTTCAGTAATTTTTAAAGAAAGTTAAAACACAAGCATGTTATAATGCACTCACATCTTAAAAATAATTGTTATTTTTTCTAGCAAAACATGAGTGCGTCATAATGTGCTTGCATTATAGGTAGAGTGGACCAAAATGTATTTTTTCTTTTTTTATCACTTTTTGGTCTCACATCTTTGTGCACATATCCAATATTAAAATATGGAACTTATGTATCCAAACTATGCTCTATGCCCATCAAGTTATAAAATATATATATATGAATTTTGTTAGTTAAATCCATTTTTAGTGATCAAATATGTCTTAGGTAATGATAAATTGTCATGTTGGTTGGTGGTATGAGACACCGACCAATTTGTGAGAGTGTTTATATCCAATAACCCTTTAATATTTCACAACAATCTAAATATGCATGCTTATTTTTAGTGCAAATTATTGTATTTCTTGTGCAAGTTAGTTTTTTAGTTTATCTTTGAGTTGGGAATCAAGGATAATAATTAAATTTTTGATAGATATAATTCTATTGTATATGGATCAATCAAATATAGCTCCTCTCAATCCATAATAGGTTATTAAACTTGTATCTTTTATTTAAGACACTAGCTAGAGGAAACTATGTACATTGTTTTTCTATAAAGTATTTGATAATATTATAATTTGAACCACATAATGGTTCCTCATACATTACTAGTCTTTTGATATGCATATAAAATTTGGCCAATAATATTATGGTCGAAGTTAGTATCCTAGTTCATCACTGAATTTCATGTCGGGAGGATTTCTTATGTATATGTATTAGTTATTATGTGGATATGTTATGTGATGTGATGTCAATTCAAGTTGGTTTTTATGTCAATGACTCATGATACTCTCTCTCATATGGTGATTCTAAATGATGCCTAATATTAAAGGAAGGGTCATATTCTTTTCATGACTATAATGCAAGGTATCTAATTAATTTATGGTTCAAGTAAAAGCACCTTAATGATACTCTTTGTTCCCCATTCAAGTTGCTATTAGATGTTGGACAAAATAACTATTACTTTTTATCCATATTCTTGGCCCATTATTGTAATGAAAAATTACGTAAAGAGTTGAAAAGTGTTTATGATAAAAATATTTTTATTTAAAAAAGGAAATGCATAAATTGGAAATATATAACAATCTTATGTATTGAGGAGTTGATGTATTGATTAGGCTAGTTTTATTTTGATAGCATACATTATATGTATAGAAAATATATTGTTATAATTATAGTTGTTTTTGGTAAATTTATAAGGACTATGGTATATATGGAGTATATTTTTTTAATGAACTTGTTGTAGTTCATTGCAAAAAATAAAATATCCCTTGGTATCGTAATAAAAAAATAGAAAACATAAATAAATGCCAAAATCAGTGGGAATGTTTTGAAGCCAAATAGCCTTATGGGAAAATTTGCATCCCCTAATATTTGGCCTGAGTAGAAGTATGACTAATAGATTGTCCAACAAACATGACCAAAATAAAGAAATAAGTTTTAATAAAATGTGAACTTGTGATATTTAGAGTCACCCCACCAATATAAATTTGTACATCCAACCAAGTGTATATCAATTTCTATTTTATAATGAAACCAATAATAAATATTTCCCTATATACACTGGATAATTTATATAGATACTTTAAAATGCAACTCATTTGGCTCATGCATAAATTAAGGAAGTGTGCCAACAAAATATACTATGAGGATGCTAACAAGATATCAATATGAGATAACATCAACTAAAGGTGAAGAAAATTCTCAAGTTTGAATATAGAAAAGAAGGTAGTTAGTGTAGGTTTACAATTGGCCATGAGGAATTATGAGAGAAAATCAAGTGCATCATTTGATTGTGTAATATTAATCCTAAAATAAAATTGAGATATATTAATCATGATAAAGTAATGTAACAAACCCAATTCAATCATAGAATACTTATCACGTATAGTATATTTTACTACCACAATAGAGGATAGAGAACTCATCATAATTATTAAGCCATCAACATACAAGAATAAAATCAAGAGTGTATCAACTTATTATATTTTATATAGTTTTGGATTAGAATGGTATCTAGAGAACCCAGGTGTGAGAAGTAAGAAATCCATCTTGGCATACCATGCTTGAGGGACCTTTTTCAATCTATATATAGATTTACTATATCTAAAAATCATGGAGGAATTTTGTACAACCCACGTGCTTTCTCCACATTGTATATCTCCTCAAGATATTTATGAAGAAAGCCACTATTTATTTCCATCTAATGAACCTCCCAATAATGTGTTGTGACAATGGAAAATGTGAGATAGATGTAGTTCATATTTTTAATTGATACAAAGGTCCTTGTCTAATAATTACTAGGAGCCTATAAAAACCCCTTTATTACCAATCATGCTTTAAACTTATCAATCGAACCATATACTACATTTTTTATAATATATGTTTAGATCAAGCAATATTCCTTTCCATATATACATTTCTTATGTCAAAATCATGGGGGAATCTTGAAAAAAATTCCTATAGTGCTTCATACAGATCTCTTTCTCAATATATTTGTGAATAAAATCACTCTTTGCATCCATCTAATGAACCTCCTAATGATGTGTTGTGGCATTGGAAAATGTGAGATAGATGGAGTTCATATTTACAATTAGTGCAAATAATTCATCATAATCAATAGTAAGAACCTATAAGAACTCATGTATGACCAATCATGCTTTGAAATTATCATCTAACCCATCTACTATTTTTTTTTATATATATCCACTTACATCAAACATGCTTCCTTCCCATAGAAAGGGGGAAAAGATACCAATTATGATTCCTCACCAGGGAACTATACTCCTAGATTGTTACTTCGCACTCAAATATTGTAGATGCCTCTCAAAATGACTATGGAATAGAAATAAAGGTAATGAAAACATGTGGAAACCCCTAAAACCATGATCTCATCTTTCTAGAGTCTAAAATATACCTAATAAATCACATGTTTCCTAGACTTTTTATATCCCAAAGTGGTGCTAAAGTAGGATATTGAGAGGATATTACCTAGCCTTAGAATAATGAATATAATAAGAAGGAGGTGAATCATTATTATCACTTTAATAAGTTAATTTAAAGGAAAGATAATCTATGCCTCAATGGATCGAGTCATAAAAAATGTCACAACTGCTAAGGAAATATAATGCGAATGTAGATGGTGGAAAATTATCCGAAGAATAACTCAAAGAGATCTCATAAAAATATTATTCCTCTCAATAAATAACTTATGAGTGATAGGATGAAGAAGCCAATATCCCTTAACACAATCGAGATTGATCTAAAAATGTGACCTAATTTTTAGATCCATGGACTTATGTTTCTATAAAGGATTGTGGGCCCAAGCATAAGAACCAAAAACTATAAAAAATTTCATTGTTGGATTTATATTTCACTAATGTCAAAAAGGAGTGAATTCTTTAAAGACTTTATGGGTAACATAATTCAATATGTAACTTACATAGTTAATTTGAAAGCGAGCTAATATAAAAAATTATTTCCTACACTAATATATAGGAAGAGAAGTTTATAAAAAATACAATCAAATAATTAGAAGGGACTAAACTATACATAAAATACCATTACACGTGATATACCCTAAGAAAACTCTTTTAGCAAAAATTTAGTCTCCAAATATTGAATTGCTTATATTCCAATAATACCAATGGTTATAGTACAACTTCAAGGTCGATCCTTCATAGGAGATAATACCAAAAATAAATTTGGAGAGTTTCTATAGATATAATAGTAACTACAATTGGCCTTCATGAAACCTCAATCTCTAGCACCAATAAATAGAAGAAGAACAAACCACACAATTAATGGTTTATTGAAATCATGATCCAATCCCATGACCCAAAAATGACACCAAAATCACAAGCCCAAAATATAATTCCCTTATTCCATGATGAGTCAAAATGATAGCTTTTAGTAAATTCTCTTAAATTTCATAATCTCTCATAATTTTATCATAGTTATCTCACCAACTTTGGTGCTCTATTATCTCTATTTAAATATTCATAGGATGCATCATAACATATATCATAAGTTGCTCAATAATTCAAGAATAAAATAAAACCCCTCTTACTTGATCTAATGTGCATCATATGCTCTTACATCTCTTACTGTTATGCTAGCATACATTCTCTTACATAGAACATGATAATATATTCTCTTACATGGTATACCAATTATGAGGGCCACACCGCCTGAAACCATCACAAATCATAACAATAGATACCAACACAGAAGATACGAGACACAAAATAGCCCTCTTTCAATTATTTAGAAAAAATGAAATTATAGATTCAAAACTTATAGTGATATAGCCTCATGGGCTTGATTCATTACAACAAAATCAACTCTAAAAACAAAATATATTATTCAAAGCCACAATCTGCACTAATGGAGCCACCTTCTACAATCCCCACAACCCTTTTTATTTTACCCAATAACCGCCTTAGAATGTTCTAGAAAGTGTAACTTTCCCTTTTTTTAGGCACCAAAAGTCCCACTATTTGATTTCTTGCCTAGGAAGATATTTTAATGAAATTCACTTTTTAGTGGGGTAGCTTCGCGAGGCCATAACTTTTGATCTGGGTGTCTGATTTTCTCTTATAGTATATCGTTGGAAAGCTATCGAATAGAGCTACAATGTCAAAGCCATCGAATATTGTTTCATCTACTTTCGATCTGTTTCAGGGTTTCTAAGGTTTTCATATTTGAATTTGAAGCTACATTTGAGAAATTCCTCGAGATGAAAACTTTAATATCTCCCAAACTTTACAAGGTATTGAGATGATTCTTTCGCCACCAAAAATATTTTTCAGTTCCACTCCTTGGGTAAAATTTGAGTCCATACGAGCCCATTTAGGACAACTTACTAAAAATATTAAGTGACCTTTTTTCACTTTTTTTGACTTTTGACTGTCTTACACCCCTTAAGTTCCATCATGGGACTCAAAAAAATAAAGAAAAATAAGGAAAACCATTTTTTGGGTGATACAAGATTTCCCTACACCATTGGATGTTGTTGCATCAACCAAACTACATACATGGCCAAATTATCATCATAATGGGATGGTATTTTCTAAGAGGTATCATAAATAATTAAAAATTAATAAATAAATCATTAGGATTGATAGGTGTATAACACACATATCCCAAGATTATTTCACTTTATATATACCTTGTAAGAGAAAAAGGGAACACAAACACTATCAAATATTTTCTAGTGGATGAGAGATACACGTATCCCAAGATTATTCCACTTTTTATATACCTTGTAAGAGAAAAATGGAACACAAACACTATCAACTATTTTACAGTGGATGAGAGCCCAATAGACTCACTAAACCACCTAAACTTCTATGTGCTCATAAGCTTTGTAAGTTAATCTACAATATTCTCTAAACTATTAAAAATTTCAAGCATCACTCTTCTATTCATCACCAACTCATGAAAAAAATTATATTGAACATCAAAATGCTTTGTTTATGTGTGAAAAGTTAGATTCTTTGCCAATTTGATGGTACTCTAGTTGTCACATCTAATTTGAACTGCTCTAAGACTCAGTCTAATATTTAAGAGTGATCTTGGAAGTTATATGGCCTCCTTATAGGAATGAGTATCTATTATACACTCTCCATCTATCGTAGACAAAGTGACCATAATATATTTCTTACTCATCCAAATAATAGCACCATTAAATAATTCAAAAACATAATTACTAGTAGATCTCATGTTGTCAATATTCCCTAGACCTAATATAAATCCATGTATACCTAAAGTTCCATTAAGTGTTTTAGATGATCTATAGGACCTCTATATATTGATTTCTTATAACATACATAACCTTTATAGGTATCACCACCACTACTATAGGAATTCTCAAGATGACCCATATTACCTTTATAGGTTGGCTAGAGGTAACTTGTAGTACTTTTATAGGTTGATTGTAATTTACTTGTTATACCACCTTAATAGAAAATAGAATACGTATTAGTGTCCCACAAGTATCTAAAGACTCTCTTCATTGTTGCACTATGATACCCACCAATATTAGTTGTGAAATTACTTAATACTCCCAAAATTTGCGTAATGTTTGGTTTGGTGCTAACCATAGAATACATAAGACTACCAACTACACTAATATAAGAAATTTGAAACATATCCTCCATATCACTAGGTGTTAATGGGCATTAGTCCACTGGTACTTATTTCCCACTAAAATAGGAACACTCACTAGTTTATATTATAACATACTAAAACACCATAACATAGAGTTTGCATACTTAATATAGCCCAACCAAATAATTTTTATTATGTTACCTCTTCTAATCAACATATATATGAAATTAGTAGCCCCTAATTCCTTCATATTAAATTGTGTAGAAAGTTGAGATTTCAAGTCCCTAATCACATCCTTAATTTTACTAAAATAACATATTATCAATATAGAAAGTGATAATAAGGAAAAAATAAATGTATCATCTATAATAAACACAGTGATTTGATGTGGGCCTAACAAATCCCAATATCAATACAAAATACATACTTTTGATAACAAATTTTGGGTGACTATTTGAGACCATACAAATATTTTTCCAATATTTAAACTAGTGACTTCTTACCTTTTATAATGTAATGATAAAGATGTGACATATAAATCTATTCCTCCAAGACATCATGTAGGATTTTTTTCACATCCATCTAGATTCTCTCTCTCAAGATAAAACATTTTTGCAAAAAATAATAAGTCATTGGACATGCATGGATTTGTGGGTACAAATTGGTCAAGTGATTTGTATGGTAAAAGGTCCACTAGTGGTTACATGTTTTCTTGATTTGGAAGTCTAGTGAGTTGGATGAGTAAGGGACAAATCATGGTTTATTTTCTCACTAACAAACATGAGTATACTACTACAAATGCCTCTAAGGAGGCAGTTTGTTTAAATAAACTTTTTACGAGTATTTATTTTTACTACAAGGTTGTTAAGATTGATTTTGATAGTAGGAGTGTTATGTATTTGGCTAGGAATACTATTTATCACACTTTTACTAAGTATGTTGATGTACAATATCACTCTATGTGAGAGATGGTAGAGAATGGTAAGGTCTTGAACTACAAAAGGTTTACACTTAGGAAAATAATGTAGATTCCCTCATGAAGACAACAGTCATGGATAAGTTCTCTTGGTGTAGGAAGGCCATGGACTTTGGTTCTTGTATTTAATTTTATTTGGATGTATTTGAAATCTATAATGTCAAGTGAGATAATGTTAGGATAAGTGTGTCCATAACTTTGAAAATCTTATGTATATGCTATTTATTTCCAAAACTCTTTGAAGGTGTACTTAGATGCCTAAAGTGTAACCAAAGAAATACTTTGTATTTAGATTCTCCTAGAAATATTGGAATTAATTATATGTATTCAAGAGGATGGTAGGAAACAATTAAGGTGGTTACATTTAACTTTGAAATCATTTAAGATTGTTGTCAATGCCAAGTTGCACCCCTAAGAGAATGATATTCAAGCTCTCTCACTTGTTGAAAAGCATGGAAACACTCCAAAGCATGTGGGTTTCTTGTAGATTGGAGTGAGTCTCTAGAGAGGGTTGGTTCCCTTGGTACTTCACCTAACTTAACCTATACTATTGTTGTTCTACTGAGAAAAAGGATGGGAAATAACATGAAATAAACCTAAACTATATTAGGTGATGCACCAAATTTTTTTAGACTTATGTTGTTTTTACATACAAATGTTCAATAACTTAGTTGTTGAAAGGAAAAATTTTAGTTTTTAACATACTTATGTATGAGTGTTTTGTAGAAAGGTTTAGGTTTTGAAAATTTTAGAAGGAAAAGAACAAATAATTTTCACAACAAATGGTTGTTTTCATAATAATGAAGACTACAACCTAAATTAAATATGCATTTTTATTTAAAGATGCTAAAAATGGGACATGAATTAGAGGATTCATATTATGAAATCACAAAAATAAACATCAACCATTAAATTACACACAATGAGACATTTCTACTATAAAGAGATTGCAGAGCTATAATACTTAGAAAAATCTTGCAAGAACTAACTCTAAATTGTCCCTAGGGGTCTCATATTGACTTGAGTCACTATCCTAACATCTAGTAACATGTTCTTAGGAAAAAATGATATGTGTTAGATGGTTCAAATCTCTTTGGATTCCCAACTAATTTAGCTCCTTCTTTTTCTCCTATAAAAGCTTCACCAAGATGATGGTTGAATGAAAATCCCTTGAAACTTTGACCTTATCAAACAAAAGACACTCCTAGATGCTTGGGGATGAGTATGGTTGATTAAACTACCCCTATATATCTTTAGTTGCTCTTATATTCTCTCAATATACCTTCCAAATCCTCCAATTGGCCCCAGACACCCTCCAACTGCACATAGCTAATCATAGTTTCTCCAAAATTGTTGTAACCCCCATCTAACATGTTTTGAGGGCATGTGTGAGAGAGGTTTAAAATGGTTAGAAGCTCCCTAATTCATGAGAGAAATTCTAGGGAAAGTTCTTGATACTTGTCTCATTCATTAAAGCTTCCTTTATATTCATACCTTTAGCTAGTATAGGTCTAAGTCACTTACAAATTATAGTTACCTTAAATAGTTCAACATATTCATGTATAGGTCTAAAATTCATGGAATTTTTATCTTCATGGATGAGTTTGAATATCACCTTATGCATACTAAGCTTACTCTCATACTCGTCCTTTTGGATTGATGTGTCTTTTCATGAAGCCTAAGTGTCTTACATATTAAAATCACTAGTTTCATTAGCCCAAGTATATTATTCCTTCCCTTGCACTTTCCTTAACATTGTATAAGAAGTAGGATTGTCCTGATCTTATTGACTATCTTGTAAGATATCAACATGAGTGGTTGTCCTTTCTTTTCTCAGTGTGTTCTCTTCTTATGACCCCTACTACAAACCTTTAAACTTTCAATATTCCTATTCATGTAATGTCATAATGCCTTATCTTAGGTTACAATCTACTACTCCTCTTCATGTTCTTCACCACTGTCATACAAATTTTCTCTATCCATTTATCACTGTTTTTACTACACTTGGGACTTGTTTCCATGGTGACTTAATGTGATCTTTTCCCTCTTCATTTGACTATAATATAACAATTAGCTCCTGAAATGTTTGCTTACATGGTATTTTACATTCATAGTTAGGCTTTGATACTACATGCCATGCCCATATTAAATTGTCCATTTGTTCTCAAGGTCTCTTTTTCATCACTATCTTGTCATGATATAATTCATTTTAATTTTTTGTCTTCACTATAGACTATCATGCATGGTTTGTTATAGGGTTTATATGACCTTCAAGATGATTATGACAAGGATTTATATCCTTGCAAAACTACCTTTTGTGCCTTTTGAGTCCACTATACTATCTCCTTTAACCCTAAGACATCTTTACCATTGTTCACTATTTTGTTGGTACTATCTTCAAATGTTTCATATCTTTGTCCTATTGTGCTTGTAAACTAACATTTGTGCCTTTGATATCGATACAAAACCTCCTAAACATAGTCATTGCCTTCATTATTTTTCTTCTACCATGACTAATTTTCAACACAACAACCTTAAAGTTCATTGACATTGTCACCTGATCTTGTGAGAATTTTAATGTAGATTTTATAGCTTTTCACCCTGGTTTGTTGTAGTTCATTATTACGCTTCACTTGTTGACACCATTGAGGACTACTCTCTCTTCCTTTTGACTTCAACGATATCTTGTAACTTCTTACCTCTATCATTATCACTATCAATGTGTCTTTTAGAAACTCGTCCTTCTCTTGGTGCCTTTGACCTTACTAATGCAAAAAATATTATGGGTTTGTGAAAATAACACATTTGAGACTAGTTTATGAATTATTGGCACCTTGTTAATCATTCCATCACAAATTCTCTATAAACTATTTGTAGCATGATGCCAGATTCTCCTAACCACACACAATGACTCTTAAGACTTTGTGCCAATAGGCTTGTCCTTTATCAATGTATGAAACTTCTATATTGAGCATGTCACAAGGCCTCCTTTTGACACACTCTCACCATTTGATCACTTACAGGTTTGTGACTTGCACATTCATCTAGCATATCCTTGTTATTTGTTTCTTATTAGTTGTCATTTCAACATGTTAACTATGCTTGGGTCTCTCTTAGCTCATTTTTATGTTCCTTCCAATATCTTTTCCCACTATTTTATAGAATTGGAGACCCTTAGAGACCCTTGGTTGATTTTTATTCTCGCCATGAACTTCATGCACTCAAGATGAGAATTTACATATTTGATAATCCTTGTGGCTCTATGTGCCATGGTTTCATAATTAATATTGACAATGTGACATCATTTCACTATATTATTTGATCTCTCTTGACTATTTATCATTTGAGACTAACATATGTACTCTTGGTTAAAGGGGAATGGTTGATGTGTATGACACTCTTCAAGAGATTATGACACAAAAATTATTCTTTTCTATTCTACTCAACATACCTCCCTCTTAACCTCTTTGATGGTTGTCCTTAGTGATGGTTTTGTGGTATTAAATCTTTTCATAAGGTTGTCCTCATGGATTTTCTCTTCATGCTCTTGTTAATTCCTTTAGGGTTGTCCCTCTTAGATTGTTCCTTAATTAATTTTATCGCAAGTCCAACCCTCCTTATTAGGCTCTATATCAATTAAAGTTTTTTCTCATTTACATAATAACCTTTTTTCTTATATACTATCACTTTGTACTTTGTACACTTTTGTCATGAACTATCCAAAGTGTATTATAGCATGCCATTTCTATCTTATTAGGATCTATACACAGTTAAATCTCACCAAGTAGATAATTACATGATTCACCATTAAGACAATGAACAAACATAAACCAAATTTCCATATGCAATGAGACCACCTCTTTTCCACTATATATGATTGTCCTTAGCACTAAAATGAGCATAATTACTCCCTTGCAACTGTCATAACAAATGAAAACATTCATATTGTCATACCTTATTCCACACAAGTGTCATCTCAACTTGCTTAATATTGTCAAGCTTTAGGACTATCCTCTTGAAAGAATCATGGCCTTTGTCATATCATCATGCTGGAGACACTCAAACGATCTCTCATTGATTTTGTATTTATTCTCTTTTTATTCCATATAATTCCATATAAATTTTCATGTATCTGATGTCTAGGACTTAAAATTCTCCCATAGATTATCCCTCATGCTTAATACTATAATCTTAAACTCTGTTAATTTCCATCTATCTTCTTATTCATTCCTTCACTAATTTTTTATCATAACTATATTTTCTCACTCTTTTCCTTAATACATGACTTATTCATTTTGAGAATACTATCTCATGTGGGCTAGCTTTTATCCATTATCACCTAGGGTTTTGAAACACTAGAACAACCTCCTCAACTTTAGGCAATATGTTCTCTCACTATCACAATGCATATTCTTTATAATCAAGTCACAAGAACTTAAATTGCAAGTGATTTGACCCTTGTTCACTTGTGATCTCTTCAAATTATCTTGTGGAACTATCATAGCAAGTGTCTGCATCCTTTGAGTTTGGATGTGTCTACCAATCTATCTACTATTTTGTAAACCCTTAACTAATATTGAGTCTTCTTCTTTGCATGAGTCTATAGGGCAATATGAAGATTAAATTTATGTATTTGTAACCCTCTTTGTCTTTGATGACACACTCATGAATGCATGATTTATGCATGTCCCTAAGCTCCTCTATAAAATTGTCATTGATATTTCTCCTTAATCTTTCCATCAAGGTGTTGATCTTTTGATACCTTTACGAGGTCTTACAAGAGCATGCTTATCTCCTTCCAACTTTGACAAAGAAAAAAAAGGAACATACTAAAACTCATCGCATATAATGCTCATTGAAATACATAGACTCGGTACCTGATCATGAATGCATGAGATATTCTCAAGAACTTGTAGAACCATATCTTTTCTTTTTATACTAAATGGTGACTTAAAATTGAAACACACTTTCTAAAGAATATATGTAAAGACAAAAAATAATGATGACCCTTCTTCAACCTTGAAAGGTTAGGGTTTTAACACCTATATATGCAAGATAAAAATGAAAGGTAAGTTGGTGGATTGTATATGAATAATTGAAACTTATTTATACATGAATGAATATATTTTCTTCACAACCCTATGCACAAAACTAAGATGGGTTATTTTAACTATGTGTGGGAAGGCTTCTAGTGATGAAAACCCACTTTGTCCATCAAAAACCATGTATGCATGCTTGAATGGCTAAAAGACACTATAGAAAAATAGGCAATTAGCGCTGACTTTAGCACTAGATTTTAGTGTATTTGAGACCATCAATTGGAGCCATCTCACAGCACAAAATTCAGCATAAAAGCGTTTCTTCGTTTCGACACCGGATTTTGCGTTGTCTTTAGCATCCACTTTAGCACTGGATTTTATGCCAGAAATTTGGTGGCAATTATAGCATCCTCTTTAGCACCGAGAATAGCATCAAAAAATGGCATCGAAAATAGCGCCTAAATTGGCGCCCAAATTGGCTTCCAGTTTTGCTTCCATGTCTGCTCCCATTTTTGCTTCTAGTTTTGCTCCCAGTTTTGCTTCCACTTTTGCTTCCAACTGTGCTTCCGGTTTTGCTTCCAGTTTTGCTTCCAGGTTTGTTTCCAGTATTGCTTCCAATTCTACTTCCAGATTTTCTTCTAGGTTTCCTTCCAATTTTCCTTCTGGTATCTCTTCCACTTGTGCTTCTAGTTTGGCTTTTAGTTTTGCTTCTAGTTTTCCTTCCAGTTTTGCTTCCAATTTTGCTTCCGATTTTGCTTCTGATTTTGCTTCCATTTTTGCTTCCAATTTTGCTTCCAATTTTGCTTCCAGTTTTGCTTCTAGTTTTCCTTCCAAGTTTGCTTCCAGTTTTGCTTATGATTTTGCTTCCAAATTTGTTTCCAGTTTTGCTTCCAGTTTTGTTTCCGGTTTTTCTTCTAGGTTTGCTTTCGGTTTTGCTTCCAAGATTGCTTTTTATTTTCTTCTAGTTTGGCTTCCATTGTTGCTTCCTTTTTTGCTTCTAAAATGCTTCTTGTTTTGCTTCCATTTATTAATTTAATATGTTTTAATTCAATTGAATTAGTTAAATATACGATGCCTCTTAAACTCATATGATTATAGAGTAAGTAATTTAATTATTTAACTCATATGATCAAATAACAAGATAATTACGTATAAAAAAAATAACAAGATAATTATTTTATTTTTTTGCTAGTTAAATCACTGCTAAGGGGTAGCACCCTGTATTTATTCATAAAATATTTTACATGAATTCCCAACCAAAACTTACTTGCAGGCCTTTGACAAAATGACCATGTGTTTCAGACACCTTTACCCTACCTACCATGCTGATACATTTTCAGTTATAAAATGGCCTAGTTCTAGACTCAAGCAATGCCAACCGGGACTGACTCCTATCTGCTACTACTTTCCCCTGTTTCTACTATATCATGTGTATACAAAAGTATAACTTTTACCAGGCTAGGAATTCTTCAATCTTTATCATCATCTATCTTTGTCTGCTTCCTGTAGGCAATGCAGTCTGCAATCACTGGGAAATCAACACCACAATTCTGGTGGGCCAGACCTTTAGCTTTTTCCCCTAGGTCCCTGATGTTATCCTTGCACCACTCTTCTCTTGAACCAAAGTCCCAGTAATCGTTGTTGTCCCCTACCACAATCTCATCCACCAACCCTTCATCCTCGATATACCGGATTGCCCAACCTCATGGATGATTTGTTAATAGATTGGCTACTATGCATAGGAAGAAGACATTTTGGTCATGCTCGTCCCACAACTTCTCAAAACCCTCTAGGTCAATCGTTCGAACCAGAGGGAATTTCATGAAATCCCTACCATGCATCCGAAGCATGTAGTAGTTCTGGGGCATTGGTATTTGTTTATTCTCATCTACATTATCCAGGATTGCATCAATATCCCCCAACCAAGCATGGACAGAGACCATCTGTGTGAGCTTCTTCCCCATCTCTTTCGACACACCCATATGTAGTAACACTACCAGGAACATGGCTAGGATTTCTATTTTTTCCCTGAACCTATGATAGGCCCTCATGAATTTTGGCCCGAAAATTTTCTTGGTCACCCAGAGAATCAATGGATGAGATGACGCCAATAAAGCTTGCAGTCTTTTGTCTACGATCTCACCTTTGAAAGATTGTTGTTTCTTCTTAGTGTTCAAGAATAATGGAGCTCCATTATTCTTGTTGCTACCGCTTTTCATGCCTTTCTGTTGCTCGGACTTGCACTAGTTCCTCCGCCTTCAGCTCCATCACCTACTTTTTCTCACACCTGCTTCTAGAATGCTCCTTTGTGTTTGTCAGAAATAACACTAGCCTATTCCTTTTATCGACGGTGACCTTAGTTCCTTTTTATGTGTTTTTCATGCCTTTAAGGCATGTTTACTGGAAATAACAAGATAATTACTATAACAAGTGAGTCAAATATCTATAATTTAATTGAATTTGACAGCATCCATCTTGAGTAGGAAATTAAAATCATCATACGTAATAAATATCCATCCAAAATTAATCATTGACCACTATTAATATATATAAATTGACAAGTCAATATTGATAAGATTATCATCATATATAACTAAAAAAGGTGAAAGTCAAATATGCCAGTAGATCAATAACATCTCAAAATGATACATGTACAAATGATAAATTATGTAACTCAAATTGATACAAGTCAAGCAGGGAAAACTTTAAGAAACCCCCCCCCCCCCCTCAGCGAAGGTGTAAAATATTGGCGAATCCTGTATACTTCCTAATAAAAATATTAATTTTATGGTTTTTTTTTTGTTTTTGGGAAAAAAAAAATCCCAATTGGCGAATCTTTTATAATCCCTGGAAGTCTATGGAAAATCTTGGTGAATTGCAATTTTTTTTAATCAAATAAAATATTTTTCATTGGCGATTAAAATTGTTTTTCAAACCAGAATGTTTTTTCCATTGGCGATTAAAACCTTTTTTCAAAGCAAAAAATATATTTTCATTGGCGAATTAAAAAGAATCTCAAAATAATAAAAAAAATCTAGTGGCGAAATAAACAGATATGCCAACAAAAAAATCATAGGGGTCGTTCGATGAATGTTTGATGGACGACTGTAGTTGCATTTTGGAAGTAAATCTCTAAAGCACTAGACTTGTGATTTGAAACCTCCAGAATAACACTAGAACCGTTAGATTTCTAGAAATCAATGGTTGAGATTTTATTACCATACAAATGGTTATAAAGTTATGTTTCTCAGCGATTGGGCGACCTCGGCGGGATGCACAACTTTCGAAGTGTCAGCTCATTTAATGAATTGTAAGGTGCCATTAAGGGATGTCTTCTCAAATGCTTTCAAACACCAACTTTAGGTTTAACGTAATATTTAAAATCCTCTAAAAGGATAGATCTTAAATAAGGAGGTTGGAGAAATGGATTTAGTAGCAGATTGTCACTTCCTGTTGGTAAAGTTAAGTGAGCCTGCATCTACTTTCATGGTTAAAGTGACAAATCTGTACACCAACAAGAAAAAAGAGTTGCATTCTGGAAGTAAATCTCTGAAGCATTAGACCTGCAAATTGAAACCTCTAGAATAACACTATAACCGTTAGATTCAGACATGTGGCGAGATAAAGGCCCATCACTCATCACTCATTTTGTCTTTTCAATGCCTTGACATTGTACATTTTGTTTAATTGAAATTCTTAATCTTTTTGAAGAAAGTGTGGTTGGTGTACTACTAGTGCTAGTGTTGGTAGTGGCAGTGATTAATTCCATATGTGATATGAACATCCGAAGCAATTTCTTGGACAACTCATAGCTTTAATGAAACAAGATTTGTAATGATTTCATATCGTTTGAAATTTGAGTGGCACTGGTGAATCGGTAGCTTGTCAGCTTGAGGTACATTTGGCATGTAGCTAGACGTCAATCAAATTAAACATTTTAATTATACAGGCTAGTAGCGGCACTGGTGGCCCATAAATAAGGATAGTGATTCAGTGAATAGTGGATAGTGCCATAAGGGTTTTTATTTTCTAGGGTTAATAAGGATTCACGAAGAAGATGATGCGGTATTGGGGATACTGTAAATTCTCCTGCCTACAGTTATGTAGTTATAGACTAATCAGTAAAAGACGAATTTCCTTCAAGTTTAGAATGGGTGGAATTGGAAGGAAGCTAATTTGGTTAACTTGACTTCTCAGACAGGTTTTGAACCAGGATGAGGAGCTCTGATGGAGGTAAGTGCTATACCAGTGCATGGAAGCTACATGCAAAAGATGGGAGCATATTTGCTTCTCCTCTTGTATTTTAATAGCTCCCATTTCCCTAGCATGGTTGGCCAGGCAAGCCCCATGCATTTATTTTCAAAGAGACATTTGTATTACATCTTCTATATGACTCTGGTTCTCGAAGGGGATAAGTACATTTTGTATCTTCACGACTCCAATATCCCTAGGATTGATTAGAACCCCCTTTCCCCAACATGGTTGGCAAATCCACCAATAGAAACTTAGAATCATGCATTTATTTTCAGAGCCACATTTGTATTACGTTGTCACCAATAGAAGCTCAAAATCATGCATTTATTTTTAGAGTTACATTTGTAGTAAGTTTTTAGCAACAAAACCTTGGAAATTGGAATCAATTTGTAATCCATTGTAACGAGCAACAACTTGGAATAAATTATTAAATTTTGTCTATGTAAAGTACTAGAGTGACACACTGACATATGTTATTTATACAAAATAGGAGCTTGCCCGATCTGCAACTACTCGTCTATAAAAAGATATGTAATAATGTGACATTGAAATTCAGTTGCAATAAAATAAATGGTTGTGTTGTGTTATTCTTCGTTATTCATTTACACTTAGAGTAAAGAGTTGTTTTTTGAGTTCAGAACTTCAGTGTCTATTAATATATTCAAATCAATTTTTTTCTTTTGAGAAATTAAGTAATATACTTTATGCAATATGCAATTGATAATTCATGGTTATATCGGGCCATTGGGGGAATGCAATCATTTGTTCCACCGATGTTTATGTGTTACAGCGATGTGCTTACTTTTTTTGACTCTATCGATATATCAGGGAGCACACCTTATGAGTCTTCGCCTTCGGGCCATCGGCGGGGATGTGATGGGGGTTCCACCGATAAAACATTGTTAGGCTGATGCCTATGGTATTGATTTTTGTTAGGAATGGGGGAAGGACTACGAGTACAGGATTTCAAATCTGTTTATGGATGCAATGTAATTATGTAGGCTATAATATGGATCTTGTCACACAAATTTCTACAATTTGCATTATGTAGGCTATAATAAGTCCTTTGCAACATTAATTTACCGGCCCCTTCGCCTTGATGCCAATCCTAGCGCGCAAAATTTTAAAACAAATTTAAAACACGTGTCATGTTTATTTTTTAAAGTTAATATCATAAATTACTCAAGTTTCAACCGTTGGATGAACATTTGATGTATGGTTGTAGTTGCATTATGTAATGAAATGCACAGAGCGATGAGCTTGCCAACTTAAACCTCTAGAATCACCTTATAACCGTTAGATTTAGAAAGATCAATGGTTAAGATTAAGAATTTGTAACTTGTAGACCTAAGATGTTTCATTCACTTTAATGTTCCAATTTCGAGAAACAAAGCATTTAAAGCACTTTGTACTGCTAAGTGTCAATTGTCAAGTGATTACTTTTTTTTAAGTGAGAGAGTCAACACACGGTGAGATTTTTTCAAGTCCTTTGCAATTTGCAATGTTAATTTACCGACCCCTTGGCCTTGATGCCAATCCTAGCGCACAAAAGTTTAAAGCAACTTTAAAACACATGTGTCATGTTTATTTTTTTAAGTTAATATCATAAATTACTCAAGTTTCAACCGTTGGATGAACATTTGATGTATGGTTGTAGTTGCATTCCATAATGAAATGCACAGAGTGATGGGCTTGCCAACTTAAACCTTTGGAATCACCCTATAACTGTTAGATTTAGAAAGATCAACGGTTAAGATTAAGAATTTGCATCTTGTATACCTAAGACATTTCATTCACTTTAATGTTCCAATTTCGAGAAACAAAGCATTTAAATCACTTTGTACTGCTAAGTGTCAACTGTCAAGTGATTACTGATTTTTTTAAGTGAGAGGGTCAGCACACGGTGAGATTTTTTCAAGTCCTTTGCAGTTTGCAACGTTAATTTACCGGCCCCTTGGCCTTGATGCCAATCCTAGTGCACAAAAGTTTAAAACAACTTTAAAACACATGTCATGTTTTTTTTTAAGTTAATATCATAAATTACTCAAGTTTCAACTGTTGGATAAACATTTGATGTATGGTTGTAGTTGCATTCCACAATGAAATGCACAGAGCGATGGGCTTCCCAACTTAAACCTCTAGAATCACCCTATAACCATTAGATTTAGAAAGATCAACGGTTAAGAATTTTCAACTTGTAGTCTTGTAGACCTAAGACGTGTCATTCACTTTAATGTTCCAATTACGAGAAAAAAAGCATTTAAAGCACTTTGCACTTTGAAATTGTACAATGATTTTTAAAGTATTCACTCTTCAGATTGCTACTTGCAGTCCACCACCCTGTTTTGGATTCCACTTCCAACAACGCCTTTCCAGTTTTCAAGAGCCGGGACTCAGAATCTGGGTAAGTGAAAGAATTGTCGCGACTACGTTTCATCGTTTGACATTTCTTAAAATCTTATTTTGTCAAAGTTTGAAGTTTGGGTTTAGAGACTTAAGAATTCATTAAAATTAAGGAGGACTAATAGGTATTAGGGAATTCAAATTTCACAACTTCACATTTGTATAAGCATGTCTACCACCAGTACCACTAGAGCAATGTCCGATAAAAAAATATATTATGCAGAATTGCTTAAAACCCCAGGTTTCACTGATGGGTACCATGATATTTATGATCCTGAAATCTATGGTAGGCGTACCTCAGAACTTAGATTTTCATCTTAGAATAAGGTTGCAAAGCAAACACAATTTTTAGTTAATAGTATCAGTGCATCGTCGGTAATTGGATTAGGGCGCATGATGTTACATGAAGTTTTCCCTTGCCCATAATTTATCATGGTTTGTGCCAAAAATTATGATTATAAGAAAAGAGAAATTTTTAATAAAGATATCCAAGTAGAATTGTGATCCATTAATGCAGAAGAACTTGAAAAAGTGTTGGGGTTTACAACCGAAGAATTTGGAAACCACCACATTGACCTAGAAAAGCTTGCTAGTGATTATGAAGCAGTGGAAGAAAGACAAAAAAATAATTTCTCAAATAAAATAGTTTAGGATAGAAACAAACTGAAAGGTTATCATAAGCCTCCTTATAATTTGGATATTTTTAAACCATGGGTTCAGGATACTATTTCCATGCTAGCATTTTGCCTCGATCTGGATAGCAATTTGGAAGTGGGTGCAAACCTCCTTGAAATGGTATATAATATCCATTATGGTGATGAACATGTCAAATATAATTATATTCAACACATTGTAGAATCCATGCATAAACAATTTTTAATGATTAAAGTAGGTTCCACCAAGACATTTAGGTTCACAACCTACTTGTGCTATCTTTTTCTATTCAAATTTAGAGGAAAGTTTCAAACCAACAAGCTTCAGATTCAGCCCTATAGTAATGCAGAGGAAAATAAAATGGCTTCAGTTTATGAATGGACCATTGAGATAAGGATGCATGATTCTCAAAGGAACCATGGTCATTTTGTAGACTACTTTTTGGCTCCATTGCATCAAGCAATTACAAATAATCCAATGCCTAGATTGCCTATGTCATGTAGAAACTGCATGCAACTAGGAAAAGAAATACAATTGGCTGATTGGTACTTAATGGAAGAATATACTATGCTAAGATTTTATGGATCGGGAGTACAACCATACAAACTTCCAATACATGTGAAAAAAAGGGTTTTAGCATTGGAATATGTAAGGTAGGTGTAGAGTGTTGATGAACTACACTTTCTCAGTCAGCAAAAGAAGACCTTATTTCCTTCTTTACCTTTTTCATGTGGAGGGTTCACATTCGAGAGAAAATCATTTAGTGTGGCACATAATCTTTTGAATTTTTTTGACTTTGATGCTATCTGTCACTGGCAGTCTAATCCATGTGACATCACTAAATCAATGATTGTGGCCAATAAGAATGTTGCAAGTAGAATTCAACATCAAAGTAAACCCTTGCTAGAAAACTTGAGAAACAAGGATTCTTGGGATGAGGTCAAAATAGAAATGGAGAAAAGTGCTGTTGAGAATGGTATTTCTTTTGAACATGTGTCAGTAGAAATTATGGCATTGCACCGAAAGACAATTAGGACATACAACAATTTTTATGAAAAAGTGATGAAAACATCTAGTAGAGTAAAAATTCCAAGTTCTCTAGAGAAGGAAGTTACAGATAAAAACCGGTCACGATAAAAAATTACTACCTTTTGGTCTATGAGGAAGGACCTAAGTGATCCAAGAGCTCTTGCAGAGTATGGAGCTAATGAAGAAGATAAAGAGTTTAGCAAATTGTGGAATATAGAGCATCCTGATGAATGTGGAAACAAAGGAAGTGATGATGAATCTAATGATGATAGTGAAGAAGGAGAACAAAGCCATGCAAATTGTAAACCTGGTTTAAGTGAGGCCAAAAAAGAAGCATATGCTTCAGCATATACTTGAGGAGCAACCATACTTGAAAAAATTGGTTATGGAGGTGGTCCTTTGGGGTCCAAAGACTCCAAAAGACAAGGCCTTTGGATGATAACAGATGTTGAGCATAGAAAACTAGTTGATAAATCTGGCCTTGGGATTGGAGGTGAAAAAGTAGACCAAGGGCATACAAGTCAATCTCAATTTGTTAGAGCTTATAATCCTCATCGTCATGGTCAGATACAATCACAACTAGGACATGCCCTTGGTGGATAGCTTAGTGCAACTGGGAGTGCGATTAGTGGTGATGGTATGGGTAGTAGTACCAGTAGTGGTCAACATGTGCTACAACAACAAATTACACACAAGAGGAAAACAATACAAGATACCACAGAAACACCAAGTGATCAAGGCAATCAAAAGAGGCAAAGGATTTTGACAGGTCCAAGTCACACTATCAGTGGATCCACCACAAAGGATTTATTTCTAGGCACTCCCCCAATTCCAGTTAATGTGGCTACGACATCATTAGCGACTACAAGTACTCCTATTCATTCGCCATTCAAGCATTCCATTGTTCCTGCCTCCCCAGGTTATGATTTCATTGAAGAGTTTAAAAAGAAATCAGACTTGAATAAAAAAGAAAAGAAGCAACTGATGGAGAGTGTGTCTATTGTAGCTTTAGAGCCCACAACAACCATGGTATTACCCACATTTGACACAAATAAAGAAATCATGGAGTACACAATTGTTGTTCCCGCTGTTCAAAACAAACCAACAAATCAGATGGATTGATTTGAATACTAGGTAACCAATTTTCAATTGGATTTTTCTGGCCTAAAAAATACTAACAAAATTTATGTATCAAAGAAGAACAATGAATTGGTTTACACATCATTGCTAAAGCAAGATAGAGAGAAGAAAAGGTTGCAGACCCAAATAGAAAAGTTGTAGGCAGTCCTAGCAAGTGAGAAAGAAAAGAGGGAAGCAACAGATAACAAGAGCAATGAATTAGAAAAAAGAATAATAAAATCCGCCTCTACATCAACAAGCAAAGAGGATAAACCAAATGAGAGAGAAGTGAATGACCTAAAGTGAAGGCTAGATAACAAGAAATATGATGAGGAAAAATCCACTTCAGAAAAGTTAAGACTAAGCATTGCAAATGGAAATGCACAGTGGGAACAAAAATTGGAGAAACGGAGAAAAACAAATGAAATATTGGAGACAGAGCTGGCGAAAGAAAAAGAAGAAATTAAGTCTTCTCAAAATAAGTTATCTGCATTTTGTAGAGATACAGTGAGGCATATAAAACAAAAGATTTGGGATGAACTAATGCAGAGGTTTGATCATTTGTGTGACATGTTTCAATTGATTGATGCTATCAGACAACATTATAAGAAGCTCAACAAATATTTAGTGGACAACAAAAACGTGCTAGAATTAGAGAAATATGTAGATCAAGTTCTACAAATAGTCTACAAGCCAGTGACAATGATTTGAAATCAAAAGGGATTACTAATCTGATTGAAACCTCAATGAAGTTGTCATCTATCATTGAAAAGTGTCTTAGAATGTGTGGAACAAAGGAATATTTGCATTTGGTTGCAAACAAGATGAAGGTAGTGGATGAAAAGGTAAGGAACTTCACAAAGCTTGGTTTTCCAGAGGATTTTGACACAAATGAGCGATTCATTTGAAAGGATGGTTTCACAAAGAAGATGGAAGGTGCAAGGAAGATTGATTTGGACCAATTTCCTCATAACCCAGATGTGAACTATTTGGATTCCATCATAACACTGATAACCTTAGATGCAAAATTGACTGAAGAATTCAAGACATGTTCCACTTCCAATTACAATCATGAAATGTGAACAAAACTTCAAGTCAAACAACATCAGTTAGAACAAATGGAAATTCCACCACCTGAAGAGTGGAAGTTGCTAGAAAAGGTGATATAGTGACTTGATTTTTTATTTTCAATCTTTGATAATATGAGTTTCCAAGTTCCAACTCAGCTTTGTGCAAACTTGTCTTTGGGCATTGGCAAGATCTTGCATTGCAAATGCCAATATGTACTCCTTCATGTGAAAATCAATTAAAAATCTCAAAATCAGACTTTAGTAATGTGATGATGTTCAATTATCTGTATTATTTATTTTATCATTTGAACTATAAGGTGATGAACTGTTAGCTCATTATATTTACTTCTTGGTAGAGCTTCCAAGTTATGGATGTTGAACTGTTAGCTCATTATATTTACTTCTTGGTAGAGCTTCTAAGTTATGGATGTTGAACTGTTAGCTTATGTTATGTTTTGACTAAAAATCCTGATCAGTATCCACCAACTTACAGTCTTACACCTCACCCACATCCCATATACTGCAAAAATACACTACATTTGATTTTATGATTAGCAAAAATTGTAGATATTTGTGTGACAAGATCCATTTTGTGGCCCATATTACTACTTGATCAATGATCATGTCCATAAATAAATCTAAAACCCCGTGGTCACAACCCCTATTCCTGAAGAATTCAAATTCAATGTACTAAGAAATTAAATGTACTTCCACACACTCAATTTGAATAACATAAACAACCACTTTGGAGACAGCCAAATAAGTTAATAACTTATAAGCATATGAATCCATAACAGTTGAACACTCGAAACCAAATCAGTAATTATGTGTAGCCTTATCCATTGTATTGATCTTCAAATTTCAAATGATATGCATTATAAAAATAGTTTATGATATGAGATGGATGGGCGAATTGGTGCAATCTATTATCTATCTTCTTACTATTTTCTACTCTAAAGTCTAATTAAAAATGATGTGATGATCCATTGATCTCCTATTCGGGTCTTGATCTCTCTTATATATGAGGCAACAAGCTACAAACCCCTTACAAAAAGTCATGACGTTTGACAACTAAATATAACTCAAATTATAAATAAAACAATGTCGCAAGTGAATGCACTGATCCGTTAATCTCCAAGTAGAAGCCTGTGACCACCTAAGATCTGTTCAAGGCTTCTACTCCATGATAGGGCGCTCATCATGTTGTCGGCTGGTGTTCTCACTTTAAATCTGATGGTTGTCCCATTGGATCTGATTCTGACAGATCTATAGTTTGGCCAATAAACAAAATGGTTGTGGAGAGGTGATGGATGTACTCATGTTCAACATAGGTGTGCATGTTAGAGATCGCCTCTTTCATATCATATTCCATAGACATTATTTTTTCGAGTTGCTTACAAGTTTTTTGTAAAACCATATCCTCATCATTTATTTCTTGCAACGTAGCAGTTAGAAGCCCAACAAGCTCTTCCTTCCAATCATCATATTCTCGTGGATTTCCAATGCCATTATGAAGTGTCAGGAATGGGACTGAATCAAAGCAGTCGAAATCTTCCCTAAGCCTGTTATGATATCCATTATGTGATTCTACCAGCTTGTTATATGTCAGCAATATTTATCCTTTCCTGACATTCTTATCTACGAGCTCCTTTTTTTTCTCCATCATTCTAGGCTGCAATAGTTCAGTCTCCACCAATGCAATGCGTGTCTGTTTGAATACTTTCCAATATTCATTAGCACATTTCATCATTTTGTTGAATCTTTCTTTTATCATTTCAGATATAGTGTTATATTTGATGGTTTTCATTTCTTTCTCCAATTCTTTGCATTTCCCCTAGGATTTCAGATGGCAATTCTTCCAGTAGGTTGCATCAGCCAATGCATCAAGCACTCTCTTATCTTTTTCAAGCCATGGGGAGTACAACTCTAATGTGGAGGAGGAAGATGTTCTTTCTCTCTGATTTTCTAGCTCCTTCTTTAGTTTGTCATTTTCCTTAATTAGTTTTTCGATCTGTGCTTTGGTAAATTTTGCCACATTTATGTTCAATTATGTTGTCTCCATAGGGTTGGTATCCACTACTCATTGAACCAAGAGATGACCAAACACTTGGTTTGGATTACTAATTATAGAAGGTCTTTTATCATGGGGATACAATGACCAAATAAGCAAGGTGGCTTTGTTTGGTTTGTACCCAGATCCTGAATACATTTTGTCACTTGCTTCTTCTGTTAAGTTCATTGTCTTATCCCCTCTTTTTCTGAAGCTATCAAATACAATTGAAGAGCTAATATCCCACCCTGGCAGTAGCAACACTCCAGCTTCTTGAAGCAATTCCCTTCCTCTTTCAAGAATGATGGACTCCATTTCCTTTTCTACCTCCCTTTTCAATTCATCTAGAGCAGTTGCCTCATGTTCATGAGGGATATCCTGTATCTGTTGTCTCATTTTTTTGCCTTTATATTCATAAACAAATGATTTAGATTTAGAAGATTTAACAAAATCACAATAAGAAATAAACTGTTGTCTAGCCCTGGCCCTCACACCATCAGATAGTTCATTTGATGCCTCAAATCTTACAATATTTTTCTCTTGAGGGGGCTCATACTGTGCAATCATAGGAGCACTGATTTGTTTGACCTGCTCACCCTCTTCACCACCCTGCTCTTCTTCACTTATATCAGTATCTACAGAAAAACATACCTCAAGAGTAGGCTATGAAGGTATGTAATCCAAGGGCTCTATGTCTTCAACTTGTACTCCTGAATAGGTTGCATGAGATGCATCAAAAAAAAATGGGGGAACATCCTTTACCAGTTCATTGACATGAGCCATGAGTTGCTCAATTCTTGTTAAAGGATAATGTATCTCACCAAATGCCTTTGAATAAGATGGGAAATTTTTTCTCTTCCATTCCTCTGCAAGCATAATCTTGTTATAGGAGGCCATTCTTTCCTTGGTGGAAGCCTCATCATGGTTTCTTATGACATATTCGATTGAGAACAAATGTTCATACCCTGATAGCCCCTGCGATAATCTCGCCTTGTGAATAAACCCTTTTGCATCAAATTGTTTCCTTACATCACCTAGAGGTAGGTTGTACTATGCTAATTTACCATCAATTTCTCCATATCCTTCATTGGAAACCAATGTAAAGTCTCCAAAACATAAGTTTTTGGGCATAATTGATTGTTTTTTATGTCCTTTGAGGTGTTTGGAATCAAATTTTTCCAATTGCCTCAATTTCTAAATAAGAAATTCGGTCAGGAACTACTCGTGGCATCAAGTGTGGAGCCCCTTCGAACCCATAAACCCTTATCATTGTATAATCAGGGAAAGCATACCAGTCTCCTTAGTTATGATTCACTTTATTTCTCCAGTCATTTTCCTTTGGTCTTAGAAATCTTTGTACTTAAGGATAGGTTATAATTGCATGGATACCCCAACAACTTCATCAATGGTTTTACAAAAAAATATTCAAAATAAAGGTAATGAGACCTACCAAATCGGCTATCCCACAATGAAGTCCACATTTGTACAAGTTTAAAATGTCCATTTTCATCTATATCTTTTATCCTTAATCCTTCACTCCAGACCCCTCTGACTTGTCCCTCATACAATAGCAAATGCATAAGCAGATAATAGTGTTCAAAATTAATATTATCACTATTATTTTAATCTTTTCAAGCCCTTGATGTAGGGCATTGGCAAAGTAGCTAGCATAATCAAATGGTTTTGCATCCTTGCTCTGTATTTCTATAGCTAAGACCATTGGCGCAATTGAAATGAGAGGTGGAAGCTCTACTCCCAAAACCTGACCAACTAAATAATAGGTGTATCAGAAATCTCTTCAAACAAATCTTCATGGAAAGGAGGATTTTCACTGCTAGAGAACCTCTTGAGTTGGCCTCCTTCATCCTTGGGCCTATGCAAAGGAAATTTCCATCTCCTATAGCTGGTATCCATGTGGTGATACTCTGTCAAGAGATATTTGACCATGACTGATAAATTCAATGAACACTCTAACTAAAATACATTAGAAATGAGATCCCTAGAAATAACAAGAATGTCACCCCTGCCATGTGACTAAATAGTTCTTTTCTTGGGGTCATATCTCATAGCAAGAGATTTAATTAGCTTTGCGTTCACAAACACATTGGGCACCACAAGTTTTCCCAGGTTCAACCTCCATGGATTGTAGACTGGTTGAAACCTAAATTGTTTTCTGTAATGGTACATGAAGAGGTCGTACCCTCGTTGCAGTGTCTAAATATCCCCTAAGCTTTTATATTTGTCCCATAGTCGATCCATGGAAGGATTCATTTGAGCACTCCTCTTGGGTCTTGACCTTGACCCAGGGCATTGATCTATCAAGTCTTCATTTAGGAGTCTCTTAGGCTTTTCAATTTTTTGTTTTTTAGCTTTGGGTTTGTCTATACTCTCTTCCATTATTTAAATCTTAAGCTTTTGATGAAAATAGCTTCTCAGCTGGGTCTGAAGTACTTACGTGAGTCTCGCTGAGTTGCCTCCACAGTCCACCGGTCTTTATTGCGTCAGAACTCAAAGTTTTTGCCTTTCTACTTTTGCCCTAAGCAAAATCTTCTAGGATTTTGTAACAACTATGCAATCAACTTGTGATATAACTCACTTCAATTCTGGTTCATAAATGCACTATAGCACAATGCCCCAGGATGTCACGTCAGCCTTTCAAACTTTCACCGATAGCCACCCTCTCCACTGATAGACACCTATCCTTCATTCTATCGATGGGACGCCAAATAATATTTCCTCGATGGACCATAGTTCCCCCGATATACTTTATGCATTTGATAATTCATGCCCATGGTTATAATTCATGGTTACTTTTGTTGACAACTTGACTCTATAGGTATATCAGGAGAGCACCTTAGGAGTTAGCATGATAGAATATTGTTACACAAATACTAGGTTGTGAGCTATTTTCATCGGGCCATCAACGAGACTATGATGTGGGTTCCGTCGATGAAGCATTGTTAGGCCGATGGTATTGAATTTTGTTACGAATGGGGGAAGGACTTACGGCTACGTCACTACAAAATTTCAAATTTGTTTATGGATGCAATGTGAATGTAGGCTATACTATGGATCTTGTCACACAAATTTCTACAATTTGCATTGTTCATAAAATCAAAGTGTGGTATATTTTTGTGATTATTGATAAAATTCGATAGTTCATGCCCATGGTCATAATTCATGGTTACTTTTGTTGACAACTTGACTCTATCAGTATATCGGGAGAGCACCTTAGGAGTCATCCCTATAGAGTATTGTTACACCAATACTAGGTTGTGAGCTATTTTCATCGGGCCATCGACGGGACTGTGATGGGGGTTCCGTCGATGAAACATTGCTAGGCCGATGGTATTGAATTTTGTTAGGAATGGGCGAAGGACTACGTCACTACGAAATTTCAAATTTGTTTATGGATGCAATGTAGGCTAAAATATGGATCTTGTCACACAAATTTCTACAATTTGCATTGTTCATAATTTATGAATCATAAAATCAAAGTGTCATTTATTTTTGTGACTATTGATATGTGGAAGATAAGTGGGGTGGACTTGGTGGAGGCTAGTTTCTTTGTAAAGAAAAATTAAATTTCCTTTTAAGAGATCAAATTTTAATTTTAATATCACAATTTAATGGATGATGGATTACTACATAATTTATAAAATATCATCAACTACAGTTTGACTTTGGCATATGATTCATGAAGTGCAATATAATATAAAATATCATGGATTGCAATATAAAATAAAATATCCTAAACTTGAAGTGCAATGATTCATAATTTATTTGAATACAATATAAAAAATCATCAACTACAGTTTGGAATATGATTCATGCAATGCTTGAGTGCAATATAAAATAAGATATCATGAACTGCAATGATTCACAATTTCAATGTTCATTGAATACAATATAAAATATCATCAACTACAGTTTGGACTTTGGAACAATGGAAATTGATTCATGAAGTGCAGTAAAAATACCTAAAACTTGCTAATTCTCTTCCATTTCCCAAACGGAGTCAGGGTCCTCAAACTGATGCTCATCTTGAGATAAAGTAAAAGAGTCATCTTGATTCTGAGTCTGCTATTCACTTTCTTCGGTCTGTGTCTCAAATTCAACATTCATTATGTGATTTGTGTCAATTTCAATATCATTGTCATCTATCCTAGGCACACTGCCACTGCCACTACCACCAGTACCGGCAACGCTTGGAATTGGAGAGCCTATGTTGTAAAACCCGGTCCCTCGTCTTTCACATGTGGATCTCCAGATTGCGAGTGCCCTTTCAAAAAGATTTTTTTTGACATTATACTCATTTCCTTTTATCCTCAATAAATTTTCCAAATTCTTATCCATTTTTTTCTTAACTTTGATTTCAAAAACCCCAATGTACTAAAAACGTTATCATCCTCCACTGACCCCAATATCATTGTTTGACATAAATCAACAAGTTTGAAACATTCTGACATCGAACCACACAATATTTCACTCTGACCTGAGCTTGTCCAAACAATTTTTATTGATCCTGGGTCAAAGGCCTTCTCCTTGTCGATGGATTTATACTGGTCCCTCATAGCTGTTGCAAAACTCCTACATTGCTTTCTAAGCTTATTTTCATTAAAAATTCCTTCTATTGTCTGCTCATTGTATGTTACCTCTTTCGAAAACTGTTCGATCAAGATTTTTACTTGATCATGAAAATATTTTGGGTTATCTCGGTTTACCCAAAATTGAGGATACACAATACCCATGGCTTCAAGTATTTCATGTCAAGGGAATCTTTCACGAATCTCTAAGGAAAGAGATTTTGCAATTTCCTTCAAATTATCACTAACAGATTTAACAATGTTGTTAAAATATTCCTCGTTAACAGGTACTTCTCTTTTAGAGCGCCTGCTGTCTTATAATGGTACATTGGTATCTCATATCCACGTACACAGATACTTAAGTGTCCACTTGCACTAAACTGTAAATAATTATCAGGATTATTCAAATCAATAATTTTTTGCCACATCAAATAATTTGCACCTTCTTGTGTTAGATCTAGATATAGATGATCGAGGGCCAAGCATGTAAGTTTACGTAGATTGGCATATTCATAAATATACATAGTTCTATCTTGGGCTTTCTTCACAAGATTTTTCATCTCATCTAGCATGGGGAGAAGACTAGCTAAAGTCAAGAGTGTCTCTATATCGCTTAACCTATGTAAGAGGTCAGGAGCTTTGTCTACTGTGTTGCGATGCTCGTACATCACTCCAATCAAGGATTGATATTCTAAAAGAACTTGTTGCACTGGTCCATGCAGGGTGATCCATCTGGTATCAACATCCTTGAGAAGCTTGTTTCCAAGTGTTATTCCCTCAACAAAATGTTGAAATTCAAGGAAACGTTTAGGGCTTCGGCAAAAGTATGTGTGGATCTTGCGAACTAGATTTTCAACTTTTGATATTGTAGGAAACTTGCTTACAATTTTGAATGCTAAATTCATTCTATGGGCCATGCAGTGAATTCCAAGCATGTATGGTGCACAAGTAGTTTGTAACTTTGTGCAAAGACCGCTCCTTTGACCTTGCATCACTACAACTCCTACACACACCAACTTTTTGACAATTGTCAACTCATCCATACCTGCAATTTCATTCAAAGATTTCTTGACTAGTTCAAATAGATTTTGCAAAGTTGAATTGTCCTTCATTTTATGAACACAAAGAAGATGAGCTTGGAAAACATGTTGTTCTATAGTAGACAAATGCATACAAACCCAAGAAGTATTGTCTGTCACAGTAACTTCATCTAAAGATAATGCAATGAAATTTGATTCTTTTACTTTCTCCTTTAAATCTTGCTTTTCCACTACAACAAGATAGTTCACCCATTCCCATCCAACATTTACTGACCAATGTGAGAAGGGAAAGTGGGGAACACTCAAATAAGATAATAAATCAAAGTATTCTGGGTAGTCTGTCATAGGACGCCCCTTGGACAAAATATGACAAACAACACTGATCTAAATAGTTTTTGACAAATTTGTTGCTGCCATGGCTTTTCCAAAATGAGCCTCAAGTGTACCTTCACATTTTTTAATCTTCGACATTCTATAGTTATGCTCTCTAGAATCTACGGCATACTTAACATGAAGGCATTATTCCTTTGATTTCCATCGTACAACTGATTGTTCCTTTCCGTCTATGATTTGTTTTTTGTAAACTTTACCGATATGCTTTTCTATAGTGTCAAGCTTTAGCTGCATCGTCTTGTCTCTTCCACATTTCCAACTAAATTTTTTACATTTGACCTCTGTTTCCCTTTCAATATCGTTTTCGTTTAATACCCCTACTGGTTCAAGGAATGGGTACTTCGATAACCAACCAATTTGAAAATTCCTTGTCATTTCCAACTCGCGCCCCAATTTTGATTTGTCTTTTCTTTTCTTGCTACCAACATCATCCTCATCCAAGTCAATTATCTCATTTTGGCTAACCAGGGTATCCCTTAGAACATCTTCTACGGTATTGCCATCCTCATTTGATACATTTTGATTTAACACAATGACAATCTCACCTTGACCTTCCTATGGTGGTGAGGTATTGTCAATGCCATCTTCAATAATATTTGGTGGAAGAGTTGATGGTGTAGCTCCACCTTGATTTGATGGATTAGAAGCTTTGCCAATTCCAAAATAAGACTGTATGGTACCTCCACATTTTGGGCGTTTTGATGGCCTCCCAATCTCTTCATTACCCTCAGGAGTCTTACCCTTGTTGTTTGACATATTGATATCTCACTTCGAATAAAAGCTAGAAAAAAATGTCTTCTTGTTTAAGAAGGACAGACCAACAGAGAATATAGATCCCATTCCCTACTCAAAATCATGTTTAAGATTGAAGCAAGAATGGAAAATAGATAAAGAAATCTTATTAATATAAATAATAACTAATAATAGTATGAAGAAATGATCACTCGCCTTTGAGTTTACATTTTCGGGTTTCGCTGACTTCTGAATTGAGAAGTAGAACCTCAGAACCGAACAAAATATGTAAGAACAAATAACAGTTTCAATTGTATTTATATCATCCATATTTGGTGAATTCCGCAAGAATTTTAAATGGTATGTTAGAAATTTGGTGAATCATGCGTGCTTATACAACGATACCTTGTAATTTTCAAGGTGAAACGTGTCCTCGAATGTAATTATTTTTAAATATTATTGGTGAAATAGGTCCTCATAAGAAACTATTTATAAATTTTAATTGGGGAAATGGGTCTTCACAAGCAACTATTTGTAAATTTTAATTGGCGAAATGGGTCCTCATATAATGTTGTTTTAATAGTATTGGTGAATATGTTGGTGGTTTATGACACGTTACCTGGGATTCCAAGCAAAAATATTAATTGTTCCATTGGAAATGCGTAGTCTATTATGGCGAATTTATTGCCTAAACATGCCTCGTAAAAAAAATTGTTGGTGAATGGACATGCATTGGACTGATAGTTCATGAAATTCGAGCGATTTGAACAACGGTAAATTCGTCAATTTCGATTTGCCCGATTTTTAGAATTCGCCAATTGGCGAAGATTCGCCACTAAATTTTCCCTAAAGTCAAGATGATACATGTCCAAATGATATAAGTGAAAATGATAAATGTCAATATGATACAACTCAATAATATGGTACTTTAGGCCGTGAAAATGATACATATAACGGTAACCATGAAAAGAGGCATCATAACAATATATTATAAATGATCCATGATGCAGTTTATATGATCATGAATTTCATTGGGTACTACCAGCAACTATCTCATCAACATCAACACTATCATGATCATCATCATCATAACGATATACCAACAATGATCCATGATGCAACCTATATGATCATGAATGTTGTTGGGTACTACCAAAAACTGCCCTATGATCATGAATGTTGTTGGGTACTACCAGAAACTACCCTATCATCATCATCATCATCACCATCATGATTATCATAATCATCACCATTGTGATTATCATCATCATCACCATCGTGATCATCATCATCATTGTCGTCGTCATCATCATTGTCATCGAACTCGGTGTCTTTTGTATCCGTGTCATCATCATGCTCTGCCATGTGATTTGTACCAGTAGAATGAATATTTTTTGGATCTATATCATGATGAGGATCATCTTGATCTTCCGGAAGACCTGTGTTCTACAAAAAAACATTTACAATGAAAAGTTATTATTTATTTCATGCAATAATTTATTTTTTTGTTATATATCTAATATTTAAACATATGATACAAAACCATAATCATATTAAATCATATCAAAGTGCACATACCATAATAAAATTTCAAAAAAGTTACATCTAATATGTGATTCCAATGATGTAAAACATGCAAAAATTCTAATAAATATTAGTAAAGGTCATAAAAAAATTTGTTATACAATTTAACTATCAGTTGTAAATTCTATTACATAACCTTAAGTGCCAACCCTTTGCAAAAGAATGAGAAGACTGCAGGAAGATTGGTTGAAGGGGGCATTGGTATAGGAGATGGACATGGCTCTTCCAAGCCATCCACTAAGATGGTTTCATACACAAATGTGGAAGATATCCTCGTTTCTAGAGAGCTCATGATTCAGGTTGATACAAAAAATGATGTTGTTCTGGTACCCATATATGGCATCATGGTTCCATTTCATGTAGCCACCATCAAGAGTGTTATAAGCCAACAAGATGGAGGGAATTATTATATAAGGATAATTTTCAATGTTCTAGGTATTGGCTTTAATGCCAACTACATTCCAACATTGAAATTACCTAGCTGTATTTATGTTAAGGAAATTTCCTTTAGATCCAAGGATTCAAAGCACATCAACCATGTGGTACAAATGATTAAATCCCATAGATGATCTGTAGCAATGAAAGAGTCTAAAAAGGCAGAGAGAGATACACTAGTGACTCAGGAGAAACTTCAGCTTTCAAAAATAAAGGTAATTAGGCTGGCAGACTTGTGGATCGGGCCAGCATTTGGTGGAAGAGGAAGAAATATGACTAGAACTTTGGAGGGCCACCATAATGGATTTCGGTATTCAATCATGAGAGTAGAAGAGAGAGTTGATATCATGTATCAAAAAATTAAGCATGCATTCTTCCAGCCAACAGAGAATGAGATGATTACTTTGCTTCATTTTTATTTTCATTTGCATAACCATATCATGGTGTGGGAACCAAGAAGACCAAGGATGTCCAGTTTTATGTGGAGATAATGGATGTGGTCCAAAATTTAGGAGGGGAAAGAAGTTCAATGTATGATCCTGATGAAATTGAGGAAGAACAACAAGAGAGGGACAGGAAAAATAAAATCAATGTAGAGTTTCAAGGAATTTTCAAGTGAGTAAGAGATGTATGGGAGTAGCCTCATCTAAAAGATTTTGAATTAGAGTTTGATATACCATTTAGAGAGGCTGGTTTTCATGGAAGAGGAAGAAAAATGATTATTGTGCTTCATTTTCATTTGCATAACCATATCATGGCGTGGGCACCAAGAAGACCAAGGATGCCCAATTTTATGTGGAGGTAATGGATGTGGTCCAAACTTTAGGAGGGGAAAGAAGGTCAATGTATGGTCCTGATGAAGAAAGAACAACAAGAGAGGGACAAGAAAATAAAATCAATGTATGTTTTCAAGGATTTTTCAAGCGAGTAAGAGAGCTATGGGAGTAGCCTCATCTAAAATATTTTGAACTAGAGTTTGATATACCATTTAGAGAGCTTGGTTTTCATGGAAGAGGAAGAAAGATGATTTCTTTGCTTCATTTTCATTTGCATGACCATATAATGGTGTAGGAACCAAGAAGACCAAGGATATCCAATTATATGTGGAGGTAATGGATTTGGTCAAACATTTAGGAGGGGCAAGAAGGTCAATGTATGATCCTGATGAAATTGAGGAAGAACAATAAGAGAGGGACAAGAAAAATAAAATCAGTGTAAATTTTCAAGGATTTATCAAACGAGTAAGAGAGCTATGGGAGCAACCTCATCTAAAATATTTTGAACTAGAGTTTGATATACCATTTAGAGAGCTTGGTTTCCATGAAAGAGGAAAAAGATGATTACTTTGCTTCATTTTCATTTGCATAACCATATCATGGCATGGGAACCAAGAAGACCAAGGATGTCTAGTTTTATTTGGAGCTAATGGATGTGGTCCAAACTTTAGGAGGGGCAAAAAGGTCAATGTATGATCTTGATGAAATTGAGGAAGAACAACAAGAGAGGGACAAGAAAAATAAAATCAATGCAAATTTTCAAGGATTTTTCAAGAGAGTAAGAGAGCTATGGGAGTAGCCTCATCTAAAATATTTTAAACTAGAGTTTGATATACCATTTAGAGAGCTTGGTTTTCATGTAAGAGGAAGAAAGATGAATACTTTGCTTCATTTTCATTTGCATAACCATATCATGGCGTGGGAACCAAGAAGACCAAGGATGTCCAGTTTTTTCGTGGAGGTAATGGATGTGGTCCAAACTTTATGAGGGGCAAGAAGGTCAATGTATGATCCTAATGAAATTGAGGAAGAATGAAAAGAGAGGGACAAGAAAAATAAAATCAATGTAGAGTTTCAAGGATTTTTCTAGTGAGTAAGAGAAATGGTTGAACTCCATTGATGCCATTCCTCAATCTTCGCTTGATGGCATCAAGGAATGACTAAACTCCATGGATATAAAGAAAATTATGAAAGCATAATGAACTTGAACTGGCGGCCAATTTTGAAGACTATTACTAATGATCTAGATAAATTTATTGAAGATGGTGGTTGGGAATTTTTGAATATGGAAGCTAGTGATTCTGATTTTGATAATTCAGAAGAGTCAGATCAAGGATATGAACCCTCTAATGTAGAAGAGGAATCAAAATTAGATGAGGAAGGTTTAGAAGATGAATCTCTTGTGGAGTTAGATGAGGACAAAGAAGAAGAAGAAGATTCTGAAGGGGAGGAAGGTAAAACATGGGATGAATTAGAAGTTGTATAAGCATGAATTTGCACCCCTAACGCAAGTTCCCTTTTAGCCCCTTGCACTTTAGAAAACCCAAGGTGGAGGCTTAATTCCACTAAAGCCCATTGTCCACAATCCTCTTGGCGCCTGTCTTGTGTGTTGATGGGGGCGTTTCTGTCAGGGAAGCCTGTGCAGTGCGTAGACGTTCACGCAACGCGCTTATGTCCCTAGAAAATTCCTATGGTTGGAGACTGTAGAGACATTATACTTCTGATTGGAAGTTGAAGTGTAAAGCCCCTCTTTGGCTGGCCGACCCGAATATGGCCATTTTTCATCTTCTCCTTCATATTCGTCACTCTCTCATTCATTCAGGGAGTTTGGCAAGATATTGAACCCATCTCTTCACACTTTTCACCTTTTTTTCAAGCATCCACAAGCTTTGTAGCAACAATTTTCACTCCATTGCAGTAATCCACTACTCCATCACTTTGATAGTGCGAGCACAGGACAAACACCATTGTAGCAGAGGCTTGAGCTCCTCTCATTTTCTCCTCCACAAGCCTTAAGCGCTTTGGACAGAAGTAGTAAGCTCCTTTAATCTTCTCTATCATCTTTGGTTGAGTAAGAACATACTGTTTATAGTGTTTTTTGTTTATGTAGCTTGTATTTCCCTTCTTTATCTTTATTTCTATCATTGCAAACTTGGCTGTTCGTGGAGGTGGAAACACCAAAACGGGGGTTTGACAAAGGCAAACCCCTAAACAGCCCCAACACTTCCCCCTTTTTCTATATGCAGGTGGAGAGAAGGTTATTGTGTGAGATAATCTTCGTCACCTTTGTGGTAATATAATTCCTTTATCATATTTGTATCTACATTTCACTCTTCTTAATCTGATTCTATCACTTTAGAAACCTCTAAACTAGGTTGTTAGTCTCTCCTTTAGAGTTTGAATCTCGTCTTTCTGGTTCTTTGGTCGTTCGAACACCAGCGCACCTGTGAGATGCCAATGCGTCACGTTGTCATCTCAGAACCATGCTTTCATCCTCAAATAGAGCGCTACCTAAGACATAGAGTTGACTCTAAAGGCCGACTTGTCTAGTCTCTTTCCAACTCTCGGGCTAGTAGAGTGGTCGAAGGACACAAAGTCCTCATCATTCTCATCCCTTCGATCCTAAAATTCCTTGTAACTGAGGTAAGTTAGGGCAGCCTTTTCGCTCTTAGCCTTCTGTGACCTGGGGCCTTGCAGTGGTTGGTCCCCCTCTCTTACATTTTTGGTGAACGCAACATGAACCAACGTCTATCCATTTGTTGGAATTCTGGACTTCTTCTCTTATACCTTTTGGTTGTTGCATATTGGCATGTTGTGAAGGTTTATGAGTGTCACAACCCAGTCTACGACCTCTGGGCATATTGTTAGAAGAAGCCTACGATACCTTCTGATGGAAAAGATGAAGGTCTCCTCTAGTTTCACCACTGACCTTTTCTCTAGTCCTGCGATTGGTCTATCTACACAAGAGCATGTAGCACGAGGTGAACCTAGGTTTCTTGATGAAACTGATCGCATCTCTACCCCTCCTGCATCACCAACCTCCTCATCCATAGATGAGCATGAGGTCATCCGTGTCCCTTCCGAATACATCATCAACCTCGGTAAGGGGTTGGGTGCACTAGAAAATCACTTGGAAGGAAACCCAAAGATGGTCAAGGCTGCTAAGGTTAGCAGTGAAATAAGACATATGGTGGAAAAGGACCAGACGGGCATAGAACTCTTAGCTAGTCTCGCTGGTCTGGCTGAAGCATGCGCCCCCTCGATTCATAGTTGCATAACACAAGGTGGCCTCTTCGAAGAACCTGAGAGACAACCAGAGATGTTGATGCCTCCTACATTTGTATACATGGCGGATGTGGTCCCTTCGGTCAGTGTACCTGCTACTTTCAAGTATTCTAAAACTGTCAAAGTAAATAAAAACCCTTTGGGTTTCCACTTCATCCCTTCTGCCGCCTCTAGTGGTGGAGGATTTGGTGGAATGATAGGTGGGGGATTTGGTGGCAAAAACTTTGGAAGTGGAGGTGGTACTGGCGGAGGCGGTTCCAATGAAAATCATGGTGGTGGCTTTAGAAGTGGCACTAGCTCCGGCGGAGGTCACACTAGTGGTGGTGGCATCGGTGGTGGCTCTGGTAGTAGTCACGACGGTGGTCTAGGCAGTGGTCTGGTGGTGGTTCCAGTGACCCTATGTCTTCTAATTACCCTATTTTGAATACCCTTCTTCAGAATATGGGGAAGATGCAAAATCATCTAGTGAACCTATCCCAGGCCTCAACCCAACCTATTTTCTAGGCCTTTTTACGAAACATCCCATTGTCGGTTGCAATTCTAAACACTCCATTCCTGCAAGGGATGGGGATTCCCAAGTTCAAAAAATATGGTGGTAAAGGGGATACACAGACATATGTGTCTGCCTTTAATGCCTTGTGCACATATTTCTTCCATCATGATGCATTGATGGCTAAACTATTTCCCTGATCCCTCAAACATAGAGCATTGAATTGGTACTGTTCTTTGCCCGATAATTCCATCTTCACATTCGTTCAACTTGTGAACTAGTTCTTGCGACATTTCCAAGCCAATATCATATTGAAAATGACCTTCTCAGACCTTGTTCGGTGCAAACAAGGAGACAATGAAAAGGTTACAAACTTTATACCGCAATACCAAGCGCTCTTCTCATGGATCTCGTATCCGTTACCCAGCTCTGATGTACAAAAGGTTTTCATAGGGAATTTACAAAGACATTGGCAAGAGAAATTCATCCTCATGAAATACCCTTCTTTTGCACATCTGTGTGCAACTTTACAAGAGTACCAGCAGATGGTGGTTCAGTTCGGGGGTTCTCCCTTGTGCTCCCATTCTGAAGGGAGATCTATCGTATCCATCTCTGGGAAAAGTAAAACCATTATGAATGTAGTAGCCATTGTGGATAACAATGGCCTAAGACATGACCAATATTTTACAAAGCTATTGGAATCTTACTCTTCCATCTTGCAGAATTTGGTGAAGGATAAGATCCTTACCTTGCCACCCCCTAAAACAATTAGGGAAGCATACCCTAACTAGTATGAAGAAAATACATACTGTCAGTACCACCAAGTCAATGGACACAATATCGAACGTTGCATGCGCCTGCATCACAAGATAAAGGATCTCATCGAGGATGACATTATCTATCTTGATGGGAACAAACAAAACATGAAAAAATAAGTGGCAAAAGCTAATAGTGAATTGTAGATATACACAGACCTGTTTCCATCACATTCTGCCAACATGATTATCAATCCCACCGATTATGTTTCTTACCCTGAGCCATATGTTAACATGGTTATTGTTACTCCCTCTACTAGTCTTGTGATTAGTTCACCGGATTTAACTTTCACTTCGAAATATGTACCAACAAATGGCAAACCTTCTCCGCTCTACATTCCCGCTCGCCTTAATGGCAACATTGTGACAAGGGTCTTAGTCGACCCCATGAGTAGAGTGAATGTCATCATGAAAAATAAATTACTCTTGAACTCCTTGCAAAGGGGGGAATATGAAAAAATGAAGTCCATCATTTGTACGCATGATGGAATTTCTCTTAAAACTTATGGATCGATAACGTTGTATGTCCTGGTTGGACCCAGAAATGTAGACACAGTCTTCGATGTTATTCCTGAGTTAGACCTGTTTAGAGTAAAGCTAGGCATACCTTGGTTGGCTTCCATGAATGGGATCGCCTCTGTAATCCATAAATTCCTTAAATTCTCCCATGAGGGTGTCGTGCATGTGGTGCATGACACTAGATATCAGCTTGTGGTATCTCGTGGAGGATATTCGTTGGATCACTTTTAGCCCGCTCCCGTCAGTCCGCTCCTGCAAAGAACGAACCTACTTTACAAGAACTATGTGAAGTATAAGATTGGAGGTAAGGGACAACCAAAGTTGACCCTTCCTATGGCTGAGCAGCCTACTGCCTCCTCCTCCCGAAACGGAAAGGAGAAGCTCGCTCCCTCTCGGACTAACTCGTCTACTCCTCTCTCTTCTAAAGAGTATTGGATGAACTAACCTGGGCTCTACCCGCTGAGTCCAATGATGCATTCTCTATGAAGGCCTAAGATCAGGATATCAGATCTCCCTAATGGGTCCTTAGGACCCTGGTACTATCTATATGGTAGAAAGAAAGGTTCATGGATAGAATTCTCCCTCAACCTCTTCATGTTCCCCCGAGTGGAAAAGGATCCACCTCTAAGGTAGTAGAGTCAATTCCTCTCACCATCTCCGAGCTTGCTCCCTCTACTCCCATCCAGAATTCTTCCCTTCCACCGGAAACAACCGTGGAGGACACTCCCATAGCTGAGTAGAATCCTTTCGTTCCTTTGCAAGCTCCAGCTTCTGGTTCAAAGAGCCATAGAAACTGCCTTGCGTGTGAGTGTAAGTGCCAATGAAAGGCCCTCCTAGCTGAGAAAGTCTCCTTACAAAAGAAGGAGGAGGAGATGACCACACCTCCTATTGTGTCTTCCTCTCTCCCCCCTTTTGTCCCTATTCAAACTAGCCCTGCACCTCTTCTAGCTTCCGCTATGAGCGCACATGCACCTGAAAAGGTGCAAGTGTTTATTGCTCCTTTTGCAGAGCCACTCATGTTGAAATTTGTTCTGGATGTCTTGCCTTTCCCAAAGCTTGTGGATATGGTTAAAACTTCGGTCATATCTGATGCGATTATTTTCTCTTCTCTCTTGACCCTCCTTGCTTCGTTTGTGGGGAGTTCACCTCCTCCAATGAAAAAGAAGGTAGAGTGTGGCCCCTCCAACAATGGAGGACATAAGAAGATCCCACCTCTTCTAAAATTTGGACCCACTTTGACTTGTTCTGTCCTAGTGACAGAACCAGCTCCTACCTCCTCTGAGTTTGTCACCGCTCCCGAGACTCTCGGTGAGCCTAGCAGTGAACCTCGGGTGCAAAATCCTCCATCCGTTGAGGTAAAACATGGCACTCCTGTTAAGTGTATGTTCAGCTCAGTGGATGAGGTTCCGACCTTGTCAGTGATCTTCACAAAGTTGTTGACCTCAGACCCACAAGAGTTGAGTGATGGAAACCTCACTGGTCCCTCTGCCTTGGCCCTTGTTGCGAGAGGATCAAAAGCTTCTCCCCTTAACATTACACTGTTGTAGGCTCGTCATCCTTCCTACGATGATCTAGAGTGGCAAGTTGACAACCCCTCGGTCGACCAGTGTTAGGGGGAGATCCTCTTCTTGATCTTTAGATTAGATGTGTGTGCATGTGGTGATGTGTTCCCTCATGATCGTGCTATATGTACCTAGATGACCCTCGTCACCCCTGTTGGTGCTTGGATACAGGTGTGGTGTTTGTGTTGTGAACCTTCCTCTATATGTATCCTTATTCTTCCATATTTGTGATTGACTTTTGGTAAATTGGGGATGATGCAAAGTGTCAGGAGCATTTAGACCTCCTTCCATGTTGACCCAATTTTTTTTATCTTACTTTATCTTTTGTGCATTCTTCTTGATCTGATTGGGGATTGATGATATTTTTCCTCTTACTACGATTACCTACTATTTATAAATAAAGGCAGATCTGACCCCACGAAACCAGATCCCCCCATGCCCTTTGTGTGTGTGATTTCTTTTCTATTACTTTTATTTTTATTTTTCTCCCTTATTTGCTTGAGTTTCCCCTTTCATGAGTGGCAACATTACTTCTAAATCACATGGTCTTTAGAAAACACATTCATTGCCAAATGAATCTTTTCTCAAAAATCCTTCATACAATTCTTTATTAGAATTGCATTCTCGACTTGAGACCCTAACAAAACGTGTTTCCTTCATCATGGGATCGTAAAAAAGGGGCTTGGAAACCCTCCTTCAAAGCGGGAACGATCTCAATCTTCCCCTCGTGTGGGCACCTCTCCTTCCTTTCGAATTCCTTGATGAAGTGAACATCTTTCGAAAGGATCCCTTGATGATGAATCGATTTGAGAAAGAACATGGTAGCTTTTGAAGAGTGTGTCCCTTGAGTGGACCCCTCCTTTTCACACTAGGTTCTCAGGGGAGGCCCTCGAAAGCTTTCAACAAGTTCTATGGAATCTAGCCCAAGGGCAGCCTGCTAGACTGGTTTTACATCTTCACGTCTAGCTCGGGGGCAGCTCAACTAGATCGGTTTCACTTCTTCGCATCTAGTTTGGGGGCAACCCGACTAGACCTACTTCGCATCCTTACATCTAGCTTGGGGGCAACCCAACTAGACTTCACTTTTCAAATAGTGCATCCCTTGAGTGGACCCTCCTTCCTTTTGAAGGGTTCTCGATGGACCCCTTTGAAATTCTTACAGCTTGGCAATGGTCTATGTGACTGTCCGTTCACTGGCCTGTGCGGCCGCTTCCTGACATGTTCTATCTGTGGGTAAACATGTTGCCATCTCTGACTCTACGGAGTCCTCTTTTCCTAGTTTCCTTCATGTGAGAGTTCTTGGGGGATACCTTCCTTGCAGGTTTGTGGATCTGTAAAGTGCTTTTCCTGGTTTCCTTCATGTCAAATTTCTTGAAGGATACCTCCCTTGCAGGACCGTGAGCCTGTGAGGCACTTTCGTTCGTCAACTTCATAGTGCGAGCATAGGAAAAACACCATTGCAGTAGAGGCTTGAGCTCCTCTCATTTTCTCCACAAGCCTTGAGCACTTTGGATGGAGGTGGTAAGCTCCTCTAATATTCTCCATCATCTTTGGTTGAGTAAGCACATACTGTTTGTAGTGTTTTGTGTTTACGTAGCTTGTATTTACCTTCTTTATCTTTATTTCTATCATTGCAAAATTGGCTATCCGTGGAGGTGAAAATACCAAAATGAGGGTCTAACTGAGGTAGGCCCCTAAACAACCCCAACACTTCCCCCTTTTTCTGTATGTAGGTGGAGAGATCATAAGCTGGTGAGAAGGTTATTGTGCGAGATCGTCTTCATCACCCTTGTGGTAATATACTTACTTTATCATATCTGTATCTACATTTCACTCTTCTTAATCTATTCTATCACTTCAGAAACCTCTAAAGTAGGTTGTTAGTCTCTCCTTTAGAGTTTGAATCTTGTATTTTTGGTTCTTTGATCGTACAGACACCAGCACACCTGTGAGACGCCAACGCGTCACATTGTCATCTCAAAACCATGCTTTCCTCCTCAGATAGAGAGCTACCTAAGACGTAGAGTTGACTCTGAAGGCCAACTCGTCTAGTCTCTTTCAAAATCTTGGGCTAGTAGAGTGGTCGAAGAACACAAAGTCCTCATCATTCTCATCCCTTCTATCCTAACATTCCTTGGAATTGAGGTAAGTTAGGGTAGCCTTTCCTCTCTTAACCTTCTGTGACCTAGGGCCTTGCAGTGGTTGGTCCCGCTCTCTTACAGAAGCCGAAGCCAGAAATGTAGATAAGGAAAAAGGAGACGAGTCTGACAAAGAAGAGGAAAGGTGGCGATGAAAGGTAAAAGCTACAGGGATGTCTCAGGCACTTGATATTAGAGATTCAAGAGGAATGTATGTCAAGATGCATAAAGTCAGATGAATTGAGTTCATCTATATCCTTCTACTATTTATTCATGCAGATAAATGGTTCAACTATTTATGCAAATGATGCATATATGTTAACTTGATCAGTGTTGTTAGTTCGATAGTTTGACTTCTATGACAACCAGCCATTAGGCCATTCTGTGCGGGAGCACATTTGTGTTTTTAGTTAGATATTTTGGATAGATCTACTTGGTGTTAAGGACATTCCATTTAACTTTTGAATGTTAAGAAGTCTAGTATTACATGCTTCTCTATGTTGATCAGATCAGGTTGCAAGTTTTTTATTGCTGATTTCTTTATTTATGGAGTTTTTTTAACTTGGAAGACAAGAATTTATTACCTTTTTAAAAAATAGATGGACAAATTAAGTGGTTGGTTAGCTACACCAAGTGATGTAGACTATAAGGATGTGTTAGATCTATAGGATGCCTACCAAGATGCATCAAAATATTCTTACATGTTAAAAGAATGGCAACATCATGAGGAAGGATGACAAAGATGCATGTGGATCACTTAGTAGAATGGCAACATGAATTCAAGGAAGCACTCCTTGAGATACCATGTTTGAGAGAAAAGAAGATAAATCAAATCAACATGGGACTAAGTTTCTCAAATGATCCAACTCATAACTTAAATGAGGACACTTAAGAGATATTAAAAGACAATGGTCATTAATTAAAAGATGCGATGAAAATAACGCATGAATGTCACCCACTACCCTTTAAGGAAAACAATATTTTTTTCCTCAACATGAAATAATGGGACAATTGAGTGGGATCTAGGGCCAACAAAGAAGCACATTTGAACTCATCCTATGCATCAATAAACAAATCAACACAAGAAATACGAATTGACATATTAACACAACAATATCCAACTAAGTTATTGAAACCGAAAGTCAACTATTGATACCTCATTCTCCATCCAGATTAAAAAATCGACCCACTTTTTTCTTTGTAACTTTCCTTTTCAAATTGCTTTGGATGTCGGCCATATTTCTCCTCCTATCAAAATATAGCACATGGACTAGTTAAACTAATTGATATACAATCATTTACTTTTTCCCATGGAATTAAAAAAACTCATTTAACATATTAAATATACTTAGAAATTTATAGATCAAGGCCTGTAAACCTTTTTGGCCACTGTGATGCGTGTCATGAAGTTTTTGAAGCCTAGCCTTGGAGGCCTTGTCCTAAAACATATACTAATTCAATTTAACTATGCACAAATAAAATTAAAAAAATGTTTAATAAATTTGATATAATCTTATGAGAAAATTCAAATACCTGCATACTCTCATCACCAAACTTCCTTTGTGCTTTAGACTTCTCATATGCTTTTACAAGCTCTTTCCATACTTTGACACTTGCATCAAGTGGCCTCTTTTTGAGCCTTAGCTTGGGAGGGATTCTTTTTATCTTCTTGTTTGGTTGCACCGAAATCGCTTGCAATTTTGAGACATTCGTAGCTTTACCTTCTTCACAGACCAACCTGTGCCATATTTAGTCTCCATGTCATTGATAACTACTTTTTGTAGGTGTATGGGTATCTTTGAGAATGGAAAATGTAGATGGTCTTTGAACTATTGAAGGCATGATTCCTTCAACCTATGAACAAACCCTTTTCCAGCAGCTGTCATTCAGACTTCCCCTGAAACCACATCGTATTCTATCTTGCTATTGAAGGTACCAATGCAAGATTGAAAACTTGTCATGGTTGGAGAAGTTTGTGTCCTAGGAGTGGGTGGGACATTGGAAGCCTCTGCTCCCTGTTCTACATTCCTAGAGTTTACTGTTACTGATTTCCTCCTAGATCTTTTTCTCAATCCAGGACTGCTTGGGGAATCAATTGATTCCCTTTGACACAGTTGATTTGGTTGCAATGTTTGAGGGGCTTCACTAGATCGGTTTTCTATGTATCTAGAAAGCATTGTCCAATGCACATCATCCAATTTGTTCACTGCCTCTACCCCAATATGGAAGCCAATGCCTCTTTATCTTTGTCAGTCACATGTCCCTATATATATATATAATAAATTTCTTCTTTTAATTTAAAAATAAAAAACTAAAAACTAAAAATGAAAGAAACAAGGGAAATAGTTACAAATCTATAAATTGACAATGAATTACATCATCGTGGACATAGTCTTCTCCCTTTGTTCTCTTCCCTCTATCACTTGACATTTTGAGGCGACCTAGGGAAAATTATTCTCATCCAGTCTGTGGAGGCAAACGAAGTACACACTGTCAGGTATGAAAGTTTTTGTCCAATTTGTGGTATGAATTTTTTACCTTGAATGAATCTCTTTCTGGATTTAAATGCCTATGAATCAATTTCTTGTGCACCTATACAGAATATAAATATATTTGAAAGGATATAAATATATGCAAAATGAACCAAATGTATTGTAAAAAAATCAACGCTTGTGCAACTATATAGAATGGTAATCTTTGGGGGATAAAAAGAGTGTGAAGTGTGGTTTTATTGAGAGTTAACATAGATAGGTCCCATGCTCAAGTCACATTCACTGATTAGAAATAAAATGAATATGTGCGCACAATCAATTCGAAACCACGAGCTCATTGTTCTGTTAAATATTTATGGGAACGAAAAAAACAAATTGTAACCTTACCTATGGTGTCGTAAACTAAATCAAATTTTTGATCTACTTGCTTGTAGCCCTCCTTCGTGTCGTTTTTCCCTTTTTTCCCCTCTCTTCCTTCTTGTGGCTTTTTTCTCTTGTCATCTCTTCCTCTGCGCGACTATTTTCTCTTGTCATCTCTTCCTTCTTGACACGAGAATTTTTTAATTTTTGTTCTTGGTTCAGTAGTTGATGCCATAGTCGGCATAGCAAAGTGCGCCTAATTTAGCATCGCCTTTCAACCAAAAAATGTAATCTGTTTGGGATGCAAAAGCTGGCGCAAAGTGCGTCTAATTTAGCACCTAGTAGTGCAAAATGATGTATTTTTCTTGGAAGTTGATAAATAAATTGATCCTAAATGACTTCATCTTCATATGTTCCAAGGGAACAATCATGGTTCCCTATTTTATCTATTCCTTATCCCATGTCAATTTTGTGGGTGCAAAACTAATAGAGGTTAGATTTGCAAACTCATAAATGACCCCTACATAACTAGATGAGTCATCTAAACTGTGAAATATATTTCAAATATATGTCTAAGTGAGGTTTTGTGTTGGATAGCATATTCGTTGAAATGATATAATTGGTGTACTAAACATTATTTACTATGTTGTGCTTTATAGGGGCGAGACGAGGAAATGGCAACAAATCGTGTCATGTTAAATGAGGAGTACACAACAGTTTAAGCAGGACATCAAGTACTCAAATTTTGACTTAACTTATGAAAAAATGATTTGATGGCATTTTGTGATACATCCATCTTTTTTCATAGTATTATTGAAATTTATAATGTATTATCCAATATTGACATAAATTAATGCATGTTGTTGATTATTTTAGATGGAGATTGGAGCAAATGCAGAACCTGAGCGTTCAACTAGCAAAAGAGGAAGATATGTACGTGGACGTGGACCTAAAACTGTTAAATCATGTAGATGACAGTGGGTGTTTGAGGATATGGAAATGGATCTTTTAGACACAACAAATGACTGCACTGAGCAAGAGGTTGGTCAAGACTATAGTACATGGGATGAATACTTTGAGAAAATATATGACTAAAGTGAGGTTTTGTGTTGGATAACATATTCATTGAAATGATATAATTGTAGTAAACATTATTTAATATGGTGTGTATTATAGGGGCGAGACGAGGCCATGGCAACATATCATGTCATATCAAATGAGGACAAAACAGATGAAGTTGGGACATCAGGTACTCAAATTTTGACTTAACTTAGGAAAAAAGGATTTGATGGAATTTTGTGATATGTCCATATTTTTTCACAGTATTATTGAAATTTATAATGTATTATCCAATCTTGACATAAATTAATGCATGTTGTTGATTATTTTAGATGGAGATTGGAGAAAATGCAGAGCTTGAGCGTTCAACTAGAAAAAGAAGAAGATATGTACGTGGACGTGAACCTAAAATTGTTAAATCATGTAAACAATAGTGGGTGGAAGAGGATATGACAATGGATCTTCCAGACACAATAGATGATTGCACTGAATAAGAGGTTGGTCAGGACTATAATACATGGGATGAATACTTTGAGAAAATTGTTGTTTGTGGATGTTTTGTATGTTGTGGAAAGAAACAATTCAAACGAGAAATTGTACAAAGACATTGCATATATGATGAGCTTCCAGTCGGTAGTATTCCTCCTACAATCAATTCAAATCCAATAGGAATTGTGGTAAGGAATTTTCCAATTTGATATAAATAACATGTATACTAATTCATTTAAACATTATTTTATATTATTTAAATAACTAATTGTTTTCTCAATGGATACTTGCAGGATAAAGTTCTTAGTTTAAAGTTTCTTGGATCACCGAATTCCAACCTAGAGGGAAATGATCATTTATCAAATGATACATCTAACATAAATATGTGTCAATATACTAGCTCAAAAGATGAGGAATTGATGAAAACAAGTCATAGAACAAGAACTTATTTAAAGATGCATAATTTTCTTAAAGACAGGGGGAAGGTGGAATACATACCCTATGAGAATGAATGTGATGGAGGTGATGACTTGCCCCTGAGTTTGAGATCAATTTACAAAGAGACATTTGATCATCAACTATATTGCACTTGGCATAGTGATCAAGAACTACCTAGAGTGTACGAGGTGTTTCAATTTTGGGGATACAACTACATGATACGACCCTCCAATATTCATGGAGCGAATCTAGGCCTCTTTATTGTCCAAAATGTACATGTGGGATCTAAACATAGAAACAATTCAGAACAAACCACTAGGAGATTCTAAATTTGAATCGAGAAGGCTAGCAGAATATAAGCCTAGCATGTCAGCATATGGACTAAATTTGAATATGTATACACATCGTCTCCAATTGGAAAGTGGAAAAGAAATTAATAGAGGTCATCTTATGTATATAAATGGACGTGCATACACACACAAAAATATTGCAGGATTTATAAATAGTAGTAAGGGAAGGGACCCTAATGTAAGACCGAATTGTTAATTTGTTGAGGTTATAAATGATAAAGATTGAGATAAGGAAAGAGAGGTTGATATATTGATAATGGTTGAGGCTATTAAGGACCTTACCATTGGGGATGAGTTATTTATTGATTACCCCTTCTTAAAATGCACTCCTGCGTGAAAGAAAAGGGAAGAACAAGGTCTCCCTAAGGATGTTTCTAAGGGCAAAAAACCAAAGAATAATAAATGAGTGTTGACTGATGTTTTATAAACTATGTTGTCAAAATTATGTTTTATTTAAATTATTGTATAAAAAAGGTAGTCTATAAAATAATGTTCCATTATTCAATTGATGTATATATGTTCATACAAATTATATTTTTATTTTTTAAGCCATATTTGATTATATTTCTTTGAAATTGATACATTTACGATTTATCCAATTGTTGCCAAACATTAAGTAATGCTTGCATTTGTTGATAGATAGAAGATGTTGATGAAACACATACTAATACCCATGATCCAACTGGGTTATTAAGATTTGGATGGCATGATCCAAACCATCCTTTAAACCATACTAAGGTGAAAAGAGCAGGTTTGAAGAGATTACTACCACCTGAGAAATTTGAAGAGCTGATGAGATCTGCATACACTGATGAGATGCCACCTAGCCTTAATGATGCTAATCATGATAGTGAAAATGCAGTGCATGAAGAAGGATTGAATGAAATGCTTGCAGGTTTCTTTGGGTATGGAAACGATGATGAAAATAATGATCATATGGATGACAATAATTATGATAGAAAGGGTAATTACCACCAACGTAATGTTGATGATAACAACTTGAAAGACTCCATCAAGCAAGCAATGAAGACACCCATGTTCAAATTGGGTGCAAGTAGAACCTCACAACTAGCATGCACATTAATATTATTAGAAATCAAGTCACTATTTAGTTGGTCAGACAAAGGACTCACTACCCTACTGAAGTGAGTTGAAATATATTTCCTACTTTCCATTGTCAATTGGTGTACACAATTCGTAAACATTCATCGACTTCATTTATATTTCTTTAAGGGGATTTTAAAACCATATATTGTATATAAACAGTCCTAGTATAGAATGACATATCAAACATGTTCATCATAAGTCAAAAATTCAATTGATTTAATCTCTAGCAATCTTACAGGGCACTAAAAACTAAAATATTCCCTAAAGAGAATGTGTTGCCATCAACTTGCAGAGAGGCATGTTTATTGTTGGTTGAGTTGGGGATTGAATATAAGCAAACTCATTCATGTAAAAATGATTCTATTTTATACAAAGATGAATATCAAAACAAGGTAGAATTCCTTGTATGCAAAGAGAAGAGATATCGTATAGATGTACAAGGTCCTACAGTTCCAAAGAAGGTTTTATGTCACATACCAATTATACCTAGACTTCAACGAATGTTTCGTTGCAAGTGACTTGCACAACTAATGAACTGGTATGCACAGAACAAGAGTAAAGATGGATTCATGTGAATTCCGGTTAACTCCAAAGAAATGAAACACATAGAGGAAAAATGGCCAAGAAAATTCAAAGATGAACCCTGTAGTATCAGGTTTGGTCTTGCAATTGATGGAGTGTGCCCATTCTCTTTCTTGAGCTCAAATTATAGTGTTTGGCCAGTTGGATTGATAGTATACAATATTCCCCCATGGATGAGTATTAGAAAGGAGCACCTTATGCCGACTCTCATTGTTCCAGGAAAACATCAAGTTAAAAACATGGATGGTTATCTTGCACCTTTTATTGATGAGATGCAACTGCTATGGAAAGGCATAAGAATGTATGACATATCACATCCTCCATCAAATAGGTCCTTCATGTTGTATGGTGTGCTATGTTGGACTACTCATGATTTCCTAGGACTTGGTGTTTGTTCTAGTAAGATAAAATATGTACGTATTTACACTCATAATTTATTTTTATCCCAACTTTCATACTTAGTTTTATACTATTTTTTTGATGTTATTATCATTACTTGTTGAATTTTAGGGCTTCAAAAAAATGGGATATTTGCATGTCCAAGATGTGCAGAACAATTTCAAGGGCAATGTTCTAAAGATCTACATAAATTTATTTACGCAAACAATAGGGTTTTTCTACGACTAGATTATAGGTTTAGAAACTGCCTAAAGAATCAATTTGATGGAAAAGTTGAAAAAAGAGGCCCTCCCATGATTATGGGTCCAGGTGACTGGCTTAAGAAGTATGAAGATGCTGAATTGAAAGCTTGAAGGATCTATTAATATCTCACCTATTAGATCCTATGTACGCCTTCAAAAATGTCCCATATTCTATAATTCGACATATATTAGGAAAAGAGAAGGACACCTTGTCTTCGAGGAGAGATATTGCTCTTTCGTGTACCAAAATTGATAGAAAACATTTATGGCCAAACAGGGAAAATGAAACATATGCAGAAGCTCCATGGATTTAAAAAAAAAAAGAGCTAGACCAACTAAAAAATGACATCCCTTCAATAAGAACACCTACTGGTTATGGGTCATCATTGGCTAAATCTTTTATAGTTGATGGACATATCACCGGATTTAAAACACATGATTTTCATAATTTTATGAAGGTATTATATATCATCATTTAACATTTATTGGCAACATTGATTAAGTACTAAATATATTTTGATATTTTGTTGTGTGAGAAAAAATTACTAATGACCTTTTCATAAATGTGTTTGATAGCATATATCATGCCATTGGCAATTAGGGGGGATTCCTATCTTATAGTTGACTTAAAGAATGCCATAAGTCAATTGTTAGCATTTGCAAGGTATGTGGTTATATGAAATTTTCATGTGTGAGAGACATAGAGATATTATATTGCATTTTAATTTTTGACTAAAGGTTCGTACTAATTTACTATTCTTATATTAGGTGGATGACCTCCAAGGAGATCCACGAATTTGAAGTGCCAAAGTGGAAGAAGGAAATTGCAAAAATTGTATGTGCATTTGAGAAGGAGTTTCCTACAAGTTTTATGGACCTACAAGTCCATTTACTTATACACCTAGTTGATGACATTGAATTGGCAGGTGTCGTATCAACGAGGTGGATTTTTTTCTTTGAGAGGTATATGAAAACTCTTAAAAGATATGTCTGACAAAAGACACATCTAGAGGGTTGCATGGCTGAAGGGTATGTATTGAATGAAGAATTTTTCTTCTTGTGTGAATTCCTTGGTAAGGATTTTGAAAATGGGCCACACATCTGGGATGAAGAACGAGCATCGTATATTATTGATGGAGAAAAACCACAATCTAATGGTGTTGAAGTACAAATTAGTAAGTAAATTCATGATCAATGTGGTTGTTTTTCTTGCAATCATTAATTTACTTTGTAATTTATTTGTCAAATTAACAACATTACATTTGGAGTTTGAAATAAACATGTTGAAATGTAATAGGTGTAGACGAAAGTTCTATACTCAACAATTTCATTCTGTACCACATGGACTTAATTATGAACATATGGATTGATCTGTATGATAAAATGAGAGAAGAATTGTTAGAAGCAAGGAGATAGTTCAAGAGATTGAACCCAAGGAATAATCCACTTCCCATTGATCTGCTTGGGGAATGGGGTAAAGATTGTACAATAGAATGGGTTACTAAACAAATTCAAAATCAAATAGAAGATGCAGGTACAGATTCAGACATAACAGAAGATGAAATCAACATGTCTAGAGGATGTGAAAGAAACGTACAATTGGAATTTTACAAAATATTGTTTCCTTACAGTTTTGACACTATTAACTATTTTAATATTCATCATTATATTTGTTTCCACTGAAATAAATGGTCTTTCACAGGTGAGGAAATATCCAACAATGTGGGCATATGGTCGACATTATCGTGTAGAAAGTGTAGATGTATAGAGACGATCCTTTGATTGTGGCATCATAGTTGACTTCAAGCAATCTAGTCGATCAAGCTCAAAAGATAAGAATATAATTGAAGGGAATCTACAATATGTTCGAAAAATAGAAGAAATTATTGAGTTGGATTACCGCTCTTTTAAATGTTGTATTTTTAAGTGTAGATGGTATGAAGCATTTGAGAGGACACGAAGACATGATACCCATAGTGGATTATTTTCTATAGATTCCTCATGCTTCCTACCAGAGGATAAGGAGCCTTATGTTCAACCAATTCATTGTGATCAAGCATTTCTTTAATTCAAACAAGAAGTGGTAGTGATCATTTATCTATTAATTCATAGTTTATTATGAATATATACATGTGTTTATTAATCAGTAAAATTGTTCTAACATATGTCTAATAAATGAATTTCATTCATGTGTAGGTATTTTTCTATGAAGATATTTTGGACTCAAAATGGATGTTTGTCATACATTATGATCCAAGATTAAGGCATGTACTTGATGATGCATTAGCGGATACTAAGCAAAACAATGATGGCCAACAAAATGAGAGAGAGGAATTAGAGAACATCAAAGAAATTGACATCCATGATGATGTTGAAGATGGCTATGTTCAGGCACAAGAAGACAACAATCTAGAGTTAGATGATGTTATGGAAGACAACAATATGGATGGTATAGAAAATGACGATCCAAATTCATCTAGTAACAATATAGATGGTCTACAGTCAAATTTCAATGATGATGAAGATGATACAGATCAAGATGAGGATGATAATATTAATTACTTGAATGAACATATGAACATTGAAAATGATACACTGGATGACATTGTAGCAAACAATAATGTTAATGACCAAGACTTCTAAATTTCATAGTTATTTGCAATCCATGTTTAAAAAAGGATGATTCTTATGGCCTAAACTTTGAAATGCTTCACTAATATTATTTGTATCGATACAAATTACCTATTGCAATATCCTTAAATTGTTCAATCTTTGGTATGAATTATTGGTAGAAAAAATTAAGATTACTTGGATGCTTCTTCCATTCATTTTGTATCAACATATGTTCGTGAAGACACAAAAGTTAAAATACTAATGCACGTAACTCACAATTATTTAAATAGGCAACTTTGTTAACATTATTATTTTTAAATAGTTTCCATTTTTATGTTGAACATGTAACAAGGAAAAATAAGCTCGATTTTTTTAAAAAAATAGCAGCTCTACCAATATCCACAATAAATGCTTTACTGTATCAGCACATTCACTCACATAAGCACAATATTGAGGCTTAATAATTGATATTCATTCAAATATAAGAAGAAATAAGTATGGAAAACATAAGAAAAATATAGAATGATGACAGAGTCATGGAGAATCTTTGATAATAAGATGTTCTCCATTGCATTGCTTCAATTGATATTATAGTGCTCTTCTTTAATAATCCCAGTGTTATCCCCTCAAGTTATTGTGGAAGTATGAAAGGAATTTTAATTCTTAAGTTGATGGAAACCAATCAAAACAATTTCTCTAAAAGGACTTTTAATCCTTAATAGGAGCCAATTAAAGTAAATTATTTGAAAGGAGTTTAATTCACACCTAACCAGAAATCAATCAAAGCATCCACATAGTAACAACAAATGTAACCTGATAAATCTTGCAGAATTAAATAACTTGAAAAGATCACTTTGGAGACAACAAAGCAATAAATAAGCATGAAAAAGTGACACAACAATTGAACACTGAAAATGGATTATGAATTATAATCAGTCATCTCCATTATATTTCCTTTTAAATAATATGCATTATAACAAATAGTTATGATGTTTAATGACAAATAGTTAATTAAAAAAATGAAAACATAACACTTTGACACATGAATGCATTGATCCGTTAATATTTTAGCAGGTGCCCATGACCATTTAAGATTTGTTCAAGGCTCCTACTCCATGATAATGCACCACCTACAGAGTGTATCTTCCTTATGATGTTGGCTGGTCTTTAAGCTCCAATGGCTGCCCCTACGTATTTGTTGCATCTTTGGTTTGGTTGATGAACAAGTTGATGGCAGAGAGATGACAAGTGTATTCCTCCTCAGCATAAGTTTCCACATTTTCAATTGCACCCTTCATATCATATTCCACATACATCATCTTTTCAAGTTGTTTATGTGTATTTTGTAACACCATCTCTTCGTCGTTTATTTCTTATAATGCAGTATGTAGATACATGGCGAGCTCATCCTTCCAATCATATTTCTCCCTAGGATTGTCAAGGCTATCATGGACTGTAGGATAAAAATTGAAATAGTCAAGGTCCTCTTTGAGCCTATTGTTGTACTTGTTGTGTGATTCCACCAAATTATTGTATGTCTGCAATGTTTGACCTTTCATGGCTTTCTCATTTTGGAGCTCCTCCCTTTTTTCAATCATCTGTCTTTGTAATCTTTCATTCTCCACAAGTGTTGAGTGTGTTTCTTTAAACAATTTCCAATATTCATCAACACGATCCATCATCATGTTGAATCTTTCTTTGATTATCTCAGACACAACATTATATTTAGTGGTTTTTATTCATGTTTCCAACTCCTTGCATTTATCTTGAGACTTTTGATGACAATGTTTCCAAAAAGCTACATCTGCTAATGCATCCAATATTCTTTTGTCACTCTCTAACCATGGGGAATATAATTCTGATCTGGAAGAGGAAGATGTTTTATCTCTATGAATAGCCACCTACTTCCTTAATTTATCATTTTCTTTTACTAGTTTTTCAATTTGTGCCTTAGTGAATTTTGCAACATTTATGTTTAGCTCAGCTGTTTCAATGGGGTTAGTGTCCCCTACCCTATGGACCAAAATATGTCCAAACACTTGGTTTGGATTACTGATGAGAGCGAGCATTTTATCTTGAAGATACAATGCCCAAACTAGTAGGGTTGCTTCATCTGGGTTGTACCTTTATCTTGAGTACATTTTATCACTTGCCTCTTTCGTTATATGCATTATTTTGTCTCCTCTTTTCCTAAAATTGTTGAACACTATTGTAGATTTGATATCCCATCCTGGTAACAGTAGTACCCCAGTCTCTTGAAGTAATTCTTTTCCCCTTTCGGAGGTGATAGATTCTAACTCTATGTCTATTTCTTTTCTCAACTCTTCCAAGGTGGCTGCCTCCTACTCAAGAGTGATATCCTTCATCCTTTGTCTTAGCATTCTACCCTTATGCTCATAAACAAATGATTTAAATTTAGAAGTGTTGACAAAATCACTATTAGAAATAAATTCTTGCACGACCTTGACTCTCATGTCATCAGAGAGTTCATCTGATGCTTCAAATTTGATAATGTTTTGTTCTAGAGGTGGCTCATATTGTGTAACTACAGGGGCACTTATTTGTTCGACCTCATCCTCCTCCTCATCACTCTCTTCTTCATCTTCTTCACTCATGGTTGTATCTATAAAGAAGTTCATTTTTGGAGTGGGCTGTGAGGGTATGCAATCAAGAGGCTCTATGTCCTCAGCCTACATTCTTGAATAAGTTGTCTGAGGTGCTTCAAAGACATCTGGGGGTGCATATTTTATTAGCTTATCCACATGAGTGATGAGCTGCTCAATTCTTTCCAAAGGATCTTGTACTTCATTAAATGCTCCTGAATAGGACGGGACATTTCCTTTCTTCCAGGTCTCAACAAGCACAACTTTGTTATATGCAATCATCCTGTCTTTTGTTGAGGCCTCATCATAATTTCCTACTACATCATCAACAGAGAATTGGTGTTCATACCCTAATATTCCTTGTGATAATTTTGCCTTGTGAATAAAACCCTCTGTATCAAAATTCTTTCTTTCATTACCCAATGGTAAATTGTATTTTGCCAATTTTGTATCAATTTCTTCATACCCTTCATTGGTGACTACTGTAAAATCTCCAAAGCACAAAGTGATAGGCATGATAGACTGCTTATTGTATCTCTGAAGATGTTTTGCATCAGATTTAGCCAATTGTCTCACAATTTCCAAATAGGCTATTTTGTCTGGAACTATTTTTGGCAATAGATGTGGGGCTCCTTCAAACCCATAGACTCTAATCATAGTGCAATCAAGAAATGCATACCAATCCCCCCAATTATGATTTACCTTTTTCCTAGGGTCCTTTTCCTTTGGTCTCAATATTTTTTGTATTTAAGGGGATAGGTTATAATTACATGGATGTCCCAACAATTTCAAAAATGGCTTGAAAAAGTATTCCTCAAAGTACAAATAGTGTGATCTACCATATCTGCTATCCGATATGAAAGTCCACATTTGTACAGGTTTATACTTCCCACTTTCATCTACATCTCTTATCCTTAATTCTTCTCCCCAGAACCTTCTAAATTTTCCTTCATGTAGAAGCAAATGCATAAACAAAGATTAATGTTTGAAATCATGAATGCTATCACTATTTCTTTTGATCCTTCCCATCCCTTGGTTCAGAGCATTGGCTAAATAACCGACATAGTCAAATGGTCTGGCATCTTTTCTTTGTATGTCTATAGCTAGGACCATTGGGGCAATTGACATGAGGGGTGGGACCTCTACTCCTAATACTTTTCCAACTGAATAATATGTATATTGAAAATATTCTTTAAATAAATCCTCATGAAATGAAAGGTTTTCATTACTAAAAAACCTTATGAGTTGGATACCTTCATCCCTAGGCCTGTGTAGTGGTAGCTTCCATCTTTTATAGCTCGTGTCCATGTGACGGTACTCTGTTAGAAGGTCTTGGATTGTAAATGGTAAATTTAGAGAGCATTCCAATTGAAAAACATTAGATATGAGATCTTTGGAGATAATGAGAATGTCAGACCCATCTTGTGATTGAATAGCTCTTCTTTTAGGGTCATATTTGTTGGCTAGAGCTTTAACCAACTCTGTATTAAAAAACACATTGGGTACCACTAATCTTCCTAGGTTCAATCTCCACGGGTTGCAGACTGGTTGAAACCTATATTGTTTCCTATAATGGTATATGAATAGCTCATATCTCCATCGTGGTGTCCACACGTCTCCTAAACCTTTGTGCTTGTCCCATAACTTATCCATGGAAGGAATTTTCAGTGCACTCCTTTTAGGTCTCAACCCTGACCTCGGGCATTGGTCAATTAAGTCCTAGTTTAGAAGTCTTTTCTCTTTTTTTGTTTCTTAATTTTCAATATTTTTGAGCTTTCTTCCATTGTTCAATTTTCTTATAAGTCTTTATAGAAGCAACTTATTAGTCAGTTTTTGTATACTTACTTGGATTTTCTTTCACTAGTTTTGAGTTGTGTAGTAATGGTGAATTCCCAACCTCCTTTACTCTGCTCCCACATCCAGCGAATCCTTTTCAAGTTTTAATGAAAAGATTTGATCAAATTGAGGTATAATTCACTCAGTTCTAGCTCATAAATGCTTCACTTGCTATCAATCTTGTCATCAAGCAGATCATTTATTTTGAATATCTCAATGATATAAAAGAGACATCACATCAATCGAAAAAAATCATCATCGTTGCATCATTGAGACCATGATTCCATTTTCACTTATAACCACCTTCTTCATTGATGAACTCCTTCCTTTCAGGGTATTGGTGGTATGCTAGATAATGTATCCCTGATGTGCCCTATTTCCTTTGATATCCTTCCTTAACATGTACTTGACGATTCATGGTATTATCGGGTCATCGGGGAGACTCTTGTTAGCCTTCCACCAATAAGTGTCACTTCCTTTGATGCCTTTAGCCTTTTATCGTTGCATAGGGAGAACCAGACTTTATGTTGGCTCGATAGCCTTCTGTTCCCTCGATATACTTTCACCACATGTTGAACTTCGTTACTATATAATGTATCGCTCCATCAATGGGACGTTGTGTTCCCTTCCGTCGATATGTTCTAGTGCTGCCGATATTATCTATTTAATATGTTCTAATCCCTAAGATATGCACATAGGACCAATCAATCATGAATTCAGCCAACAAATAGGGTACTACACTTGGCAATAGACTAGGTGCTAAAGTACACTCCAAAGTAGGCGCATAATTAGGTGTTAAATTAGGTGCTATTATCGGTGCTACACTCGATAGCTAAAATTAGTGAAAAATTAGTGCTACGATTGGCGCTAGACTCGATGCTAAATTTGGCGCTAGACTGGCGTTGAACCTGATGTTAAACATGGTGTAAAATTCAATGCTACTTTGCACCGAATTTAGCACCTGCTTGTTCTGGCTGATGCAATAAATGCCAAAAATAGCACTGACTCGACAAATTGCATTGACTTTTTTAGAAAATTGGAGAAAAATACATTGAAATAGTGGGTGGAAGCAAAAAAGGGAGCTAATCAGAAGGATTTGTTGTAGTGAGATAACATTAAGCAAGGACTAGAAAAACATTTTAATACTCCTTCCACTCATCATGGATAGTCTTCCACATGCAACAACCTTCTCTTTAAAGTTCAAAAATTAAAACAATCATAACACCCATGTTGCATACTTGAATACATTGAAATTGAATGCCAAATAGGGTTGGAACTCCATGATTTATTCCCAATATGGTGCTCAAATAGTTTCAGTCATCGTGAAAAGCTCCAAAAACTATGGAGAAGGGCCTAGAAAGCTACCAAAAACCCCTAAAGGGTTCAAAATTTCTTGCTAAAAATCAAACTATTTCAATGTGAGACTTCCCTCTAATGTGCATGAACATGACATTTTGGAGACAATAAGGTTTTGACACTTTTGATAAGTTTAAGGTTTTGGAAACATTATTACATGCTAAAACCTTCTCAAAAGGTAAAACATATATCACTTAGATATACTTCAACAAGAACGAAAGCACCTAGCCTAACACTTGGAGAGTGTTGGCAGATGGTCAACGCTCCCCTCGAGATTTGTGATAAGGGACTAACCGCCTCCCATGCGATCCATGTGTCTACCATTTGTATCGGGCATTGATAGATCAATATTTTGATGCAACAATAATTTGGGGCCAACAATTGGTATTAGAGAATTGGATCACAAGTTTGAATCCCCTCGGGTAATGTTGAGGGGGAGATTGTTGGAAGATGCACTCCCCTCGAGATTCATGACAAGGGACTAATCACCTCCTATGTGATCCATGTCTCTAGCATTTGTATCAGGCATTGATAGATCAATCTTTTGATGCAACAAAAAATTATGGCCAACAGAGAGACCCTTTGAATTATTTTGAAGACCAAGAATTGACACAAGACCTTTTAATGACTATTTGAGCCAAAGAGAGAAAACATGCTGACAAATACACTTTCCCATTCCTAGGAATTAGAGGAAGTAGTGGCGAATATTTTTACGATAGATGAAATCCAAATGAGTTAGTTTACTCTAAAGTGTAGTGTTACACTTAAGGATGCGAGTTATTAGGGAAAAATTAGCCAAAGACATATTTGTGGTTATGTTTTTGATTTGGAGACTCATTGATTGAGGCTATAGAATTGATTGAATTTACAATTCTTGGAAGATGCTTTCCAAGGTGGGTTTGAGGTTTTTGCATGATACCATAGTTTTGGCCTCTCTCTTTACCTATATACTGGAGGTATGAGACAATGATTTGATATCATTATTTATAGGTACACAAATGCTACTAGAATGGTGTCAAAATATAGAGCTGTAGTGTGTTGACTTGTCCTCTTTCTCTGATGGATTTCTTTTTTCAAAAGTGTTTCTCTAAGTAAATTTTGTGTCATTATGGCTTATTGATTTTATTCTTATTTTTTATTTGTGCATACTTTTATGGTAATCCTAGATTATAGAATTAATTTTATTTTTGCATACACTTAGAAGAAGAATTTACTATTGTAGTTTCACCTTGATTCTCAATAAAATAGGGGAGAATACATTGCAAATGTATTAAATAATTTTACATGTATAATTGGATATGCGTGAGAGATAACTTGACATAATTATAAGAGGTATTGAGGCACTAGACGAGGGAGAGGAGATATTGTGAAAGTTGAGTTTACGAGTTTGATTGATAGCCATTGCAAAGTTTTCTCAAGTAAAAGAATGATATTTTTATGAGGATTTTGACCATAAGGTTTTCCCCACATAAAACATGTGTAATGTGTTAATTTATGCATATTTTATCATTTATATTTTAATTTATTTTTATAAATTTTAATCTTTTATGTTTAATGATTGGCTACCTCTATATCCTAATCCCTAACAAAAACCAATACGAGTTAAGCACATATAAACACTAGTGATAAATCAACTTAATGCTCTCTATTTTAAGTGAAACAAAAGTGAAAACTATATTTTCGAAGCCTTCATAACACACCAATGAGATAAATTTTTTTTGCATCATCATCAAAAACTAGCTAATCACCTAACACCTAAAAAATCTAGTGCTCTTGAAAGCAGAAAATAAAATGCACCAGCCTACACACCATGGCTTTGACACCATGTTAGATTTAGGAGAAATAAAATATAACCAAGAACTATTGTGTTAGGGATAGCTACATAATCACTTTTCTACTAATAACCCAAAAATTAAACTAGGAGAGTAAAACATTTGACTAATTAAGAGATAAAATACAAAATAGCAACAATACAAGAAATGTGAGAAGCTAGATGCATAAATTTAAATGTTCACACTATGCAAATAATACATGTGAGTGAGTACATATATATGACATGTAAGAGGGAGGAGGTGACAAATATGACCAATAAGAAGTGTAACTCCTGTTTATCCAAAATAGGAAAGAGTAACTCCTATGAAATATGTTGACAACTCCTCATGATTCACTCCAAGACAAGACTAATCAAGATAAACTTAGGTGTAGGAAAACACCTAACAACCTAAAGAAATGAAAACTCTTACTTATTGTAGGATTTACTCCAAATGCACTCTAACCTTGCTAAGAACCCCTTTAGTATTCAAGATGAACATAAATAGTTGGAAAAGAGCCAAGAAAGAATAAACAAGAAGCTTAAGGAGACCACTATTGGTGCAAACAATCTTTCATAGAATATATGCTCCACAACAAAGGTAGGCTCAATCAATTAAACTATTAGTATTTCTATGACATATACCAAACTATAAACCAAATGGCTAATAATATGAAGATTGATACTAGTACTCCCATTGTAGAGGATTTGAATGGTAGCACTTTGAATGAATATTCTTTTTGTTTGTTTGTTTTAATTACTTGTTATTGCCATATGTTATATTGGCTTCAATCTAATGTACGATCTATTTTACCTTTTCCAGAAATAACACTTTTTTATTTTTTCTATTATCATATATATATATTTTATCTTAAATTAAAATTTTAATTTCTCAAACCTTTATAATCATATAATTTTTTATTATAATTTCAATATTATTCAGTCAAAAAATCAAATTCTTTTAATTATTTTATTCCTAAAAAATAATAAAATCAATCTTCTCATTGAAATGAAATCCTTCTCAACTTTTTACATCCTTCAAAATCATAATATAAATAATTGAATTTCCAAAGAGAACTTTCTACCACATCAATGCCCAGATCACCTTAAAAATCTCTATACTAATAAATTTTTATTTTAATTAAAAAATTCACCCTAAATTATAAAGTCAAATTCTTTAGCTAAACTCTCTAAAAGCTCTTTAATTCTTCCAATACTTTAAAGACCACATATAACTTTGAACCTTTTTGTCACATCAATAACCAAATCACAAACTCTTTTTATTTTGGTCACCATGCCAAGCAACTTGAAAGCTCTCTCACATCTTAAAGTTGCTCCAAAATAAAACCGCGTTACCCCAACTTTCATGCCTCCCCCACGTAAGCAAAGTCAAGTCATATTTTCCAACGGGTCAAACAAGCCTAAGCTTCTCTTTCAATATTTCCTAGTCTTCACCATGTAATATGCTAAATCCCTATGTCAATCCACAAAATCAACCTTGAATTTCCTCTCCAAAATTTTAAAATAATTATGTGACCTTCACTATAATTAAGGATTTCCTAAATTTGAGAATAAATGATTTAATATTAAAGATTTATAGATTTTGTTTTAAATTCATCTAAATACATAGATTATTTATCAAATTTATTTCATGTACAATCACAAACTCATTTGTACAATATCAAATTTATATATTTAACGAGATTTAATTGATGATAAACTCTTAATAACAATTCAATATAAGAAACCCACATTATAATCAATGTACTAACTATTTACAATAAAAAATCGAGACATAACTACAAGATAAACTCTTTAAACTCTTCCTTTTATAAACCATTCAATTTTTTGATAAATAGGTGTGTAGCATTCCATTAATTAGAAAATAAAATACACATGTTCACAAAAAAGATGGGTGGATACAAAATCACACCCCAAAAATCAAACGAGACAAAGCCCAAAAATCATAAAAACATTAGAACAAAACCATTAAGCAGTTAAAGATGTAGCAATTGGAAAAGATAGAAGATCCTGCTCAAAGATATCAAGTTTCCACAATCCATTTTGTTGTTTGAATAATTTTTTTTGGATTTGATTGTGTTGTTGCTTTTTCATCAACGTTTTGGATCACACTACGTGATCCATCATCAAATCACAATACATGATCCTTGTTTTTTCAGCTCTCTTTCATCTTGATGATGGATCATACAATGTGATTTGAAACGTTGATGAAGATCCTGATTACTCAACTTACCCCATACATCACCATATACCATTCAATTTCACTTCACTTACAAATTTAAATTTTTAGAATTGGATTCACTTGGTATAAGTATCTTATTTTGGCCATAATTTGGTCTTTGCAAGTTCACTTTCTGCTTGTTTTAATTATAGTTTGGGGTCTAGTGAGATGCCCCACAATGTCCAACTTCAACAGTACAACAACATATTCCAACGAGAAGCAAATAATGTCATCAATCTCTATGCAGAAATTACTCATTTTTATAATTATTTTCCTTTGGTCTTGTCGCCAAGGCCTCTTCAAATACTTTTCCCGAAAAACCGAAACACATAACCAAATCACAAGGTCCTTTGACGTCCGTCAATAAAATTTATTTCCAACTTGAGATCCGCCGGAGCCAGACAACAATAACACATCAACAATAAACAGCAGTAGAAACCCTTTGATTTATGCCACTAGTTATAAGATTGCGCATTAGCTCATCGATATATATGCGCGAAAATATCGCAGTGAAAAAAGCATAAGAAGATCTTCAAATTGAGCCATATATGGCTTATATCGGCTTCGCATCGACCGATCTGTGGCTCTGAAAGCCAAAGCCTTTTTCTTTTTTTCCTGTTTCCGGGTATTGAATTGCGATGGGGCAGGGGACTTCATCTGTTAATCCCCTGTACGAGAAAAGCGAGGAAATCGAAGAGATTAATGGTAAAGACTATACCTTGAGCCTTCCTGATGAATGCCTTGCCTGCATTTTCCACAGTTTGGGATCAGGTGATCGAAAAAAATGTTCTTTGGTCTGCAAAAGATGGTTCTACGTCGAGGGATCAAGTCGCCAGCGTCTGTCTTTGGATGCGCGGTCAGATATATCTACGGCGATCCCTGGGCTGTTCAGCCGATTTGACCATGTGACGAAGCTGGCCCTCAGGTGCGACCGTAAAATGGTAAGTATAAACGACGAAGCCCTCATTCAGATAGGAATTTATTGCAGAAATATCCAGAAATTAAAATTGAAGGCGTGTAGAGAATTGTCTGATGGTGGGGTTGAGGAATTTGCAAAGCGTTGCAGTAATTTAACGAAACTGTCTTGTGGGTCTTGTACCTTTGGGGCAAAAGGCATGAATGCAATACTGAAATACTGTGTGGGTTTAGAAGAGCTTTCTGTGAAGAGATTGAGGGGTTTGGCTGAGGGGAATGTGGAGGCTATTGGACCTGGGTGTGCCAAATTAAAGAGGATTTGTTTGAAGGAGCTTTATAATGGGAAGTATTTTGGACCCTTGATTGCTGGGTCCAAAAATTTGAGTACCTTGAAGTTGTTTAGATGTTCAGGGGATTGGGATAAGTTGCTTGAGGTTATTACTGATCATGTCAATGGGCTCGTGGAGGTGCATCTGGAGAGGTTGCAGGTGAGTGATAGGGGGCTAATGGCCATTTCTAAGTGTTTAGGATTGGAGGTCTTGCATTTGGTTAAGACTCCAGAGTGTACCGATATTGGGCTCACTGGTATTGCTAATGCTTGTAAGAGTTTGAGAAAGTTGCATATTGATGGATGGAAGACAAATAGGATTGGGGATGAGGGGCTCAGCGCGGTGGCAAGGCGGTGTTTGAATTTGCAGGAGTTGGTTTTGATTGGATTGAATCCAACTGCTACGAGTTTGGAGCTTTTGGCTTCCAACTGCCTGTCTTTGGAGAGGTTGGCTCTTTGTGGTAGTGATACAATTGGTGATAATGAGATCAGTTGCATTGCTTCCAAGTGTGTTTCTTTGAAGAAGCTCTGTATCAAGGGATGCCCTGTGTCGGATCACGGGATCGAGCATTTGATTGGTGGTTGTCCTAAGCTTGTGAAGATCAAGGTGAAGAAATGTAGGGGAGTGACTTGTGAGGGTGCAGATAAGCTGAGGGCCAACAGAGGGTCTCTGGCTGTTAACCTTGATTGCATGCCGTCGGCGACCACGAATCCGATTGTAGGGGAACCGTCAGAGATGGCTGGAACCAGCGTACAGGGGGGCAGCACACTGAATGCGTCTTCGTCCAGTAGAGTTTCATCTTCCCTATCCAAGGCCAAGTTTTCACTTTTTGCAGGGAGGAACTTTGTGGCCTGTGCTTTTCTAAGATTATCCAATGGATCTAGTGGATCTAATGGATCTTAAGTGAATATGTGTAGGGGCTTCAATTGTTTGCATTGCTGAATGCAGAAGGCTGGTCCGTTTGTTACTTTTCTTCTTCTGAAATTGCCAAATTGGGCAAGCACGATGAAGCTAGTAATCTGGCTTTAAAATGGGTCATTGTGAATCACAATAGCCTGGTATTTTCAGTGGATATTTCATATTTGGCATGATGTTCCTTGATGCAGGGTGTAGATATTTGCTCTGCCTCTAGAAAGAACATTTATCCCGAAAGACTGAAAATATTTGTTTACAATTACACCAAATATCCAATCTTTTGGGTTAACATTGATGAATTATGCAGTTTGTTTGTCTGGTTGTAGAGAACATATATATTCACAGCGTTCATTGGCACAGCCAGGCTTTCAGATAAAAACCTTTTGGATTGTTTGAGCAGCAGGTAGGTAGTCTTCTGAGAAAAGAATCTCTGCTTGCTAGCCCTGGATTTCATAAAAGGCTTGATTGAGTCTTGTGCTGCAATTTGAGTAGATGCAATATAATCATTGCACAGAAGGAATCGCATTGTGGAATGCTTGCAGAATAATGGAAATGCTTTTTAATCATATACAATATTTGAAAGACCTGTGGTTCCAAATTGATTTCTTATGCAAGTTTTTTAGGTCCATATTCTACGTTCCTTTTCGATTTCTATCCATTTTCATTGTGTTTTACAATATTAATGCTCTTTGCTACTTGATTCTGGAAGTGTATGCTTTACAAAATATGGCTTTGGTAAATTTATGGAATTTTCAGTCAGTAATAATTGAGTTTTTATATGTGAACTGAACCTGCAAGTAATAATTTGAAATATGGCTTTACAAAATATGGCTTTGGTAAATTTATGGAATATTCAATCAGTAATAATTGAGTTTTTATATGTGAACTGAACCTGCGATTAATTCCGTTCATTTTCATTGATGTTCGTTATATCATTCTGCTTGAATACAGCATTTGAAAAATGGAGTGTTCAATTTGTTCTGTGTGTTGCAAATAGAAGGCATTACAATTGTTGGTTCATTTTAATCAGTCCTTTGCTTATATTAGCCATGATTTTTACACAGTCCATGAAGATAACTTAGAGTTCTTTTGGATTCAGCTGTGTAATATTTTTGTGTCAATGTTTCAGATCACACTCTTGCAAAAATGTTTCACATCCCACTCTTGCAAAAATGTTTCACATCCCACTCTGTGACCCATCATCAGTACGAGACATTTTTTTGAGTTGGATTGCAAAATTAGGTTCTTAAAAAGAAGAGACAATGTGTGCTCTTGTTTTCGTCACCCATTTCTCTCTCTCTCTATTTAAGGAATTACTTTTGCAATCCGACTAAATTGTTTTTGGTCTCATCCTGATGATAGATCATGGAGTGTGATCTGAAATATCAATGCAAAAAGATTTGCACAGTTGAATTAAAAAACACTCTATATCCTTTGCTTAGTTAATTAATATGCTTAAGCTATCATCTTTGTCTTAAGCAAAAGGCATTTTCACTGGGTGCGGCAAGTGGAGTACATGAAGAAAGTGGAAAATATTCTGCGTAAATTTGATTTTAGGCCACAAGATAAATTTGAGACATGAGCAAGGCCTGACTTCTACGCCATTGTTGACTGTGATAACGTATACTATTAGACTCTTACGAGGCTAAAATGAATAATGCACGAAAACCAAAAGAACAACACATTTATGATAGTGTCTTCTACTGCTTTGTATTCCAAGTAACATGGGAAAATTGCCTTTGAGGAATGCAATTAAGGCTTTATGGGCTTGTCTTGGCCCTAATTACTGTGTGGGGCAAAACATTTGATATTTATCTCATGAAAATTGTAGTTCAATTTTAAAAATTATCTCAACAATTGATAAAAGGTCAAATAACTGACAAATTTATTGTCTTTGTGCATCTTGTATTATTGAACTTAAGTGCACTAAATGTTATTGCAAGGTCAAATAACTGGCAAATTTATTTTCTTTGTGCATCTTGTATTATTGAGCTTTAGTGCACTAAATGTTATTGCTAATTGCTATTATAATTTGTCCGAGACTGTGAACCGTATTATAGTTTTAACCTAATAAATCATGTATATTGTTAATTGCCAGAATGATTTTTTTTTTTTCAAATTGTTCCTTGATCTGACCCGATCATACATGATCTGATTGCTTTTCAGAAAGTTTTACATTATCCTGTTTGGTGGTGCTGGCCCCATTATTTTGTTAGTCTCTGGCTGTATTTAATGCTTTTCAGAAAATAATATATTATCCTGTTAATGGTGCTCTTCCCATTATTTAAATAGTCTCAAGACGATTTGAATATTATATGTTATCATCATTTCGTGTACCCCACTTGGTCTGCAATTGTAACAATTTCATGAGTTCCTTCTAATTTCCTAGGTTTTATTTTTTTGTTGGGCATAGTTGGATATTTTTTCGTCCAATTTATTTAGACATCTGATGCTCTTATTCTATACAATAGAATGTGCTCTGAGATAAGTTGTATGCTTCATTTTTTCTTTAAATATTTACAATTACGTCAAGGCTGTTCTCGAGGAAATGGAACTATTTCTAGTCAAAATTTCAGTCTTTCTATGGATGGCCTTAACAATTTCGTTGTATGGTTTTCCTTTAAAAATAAGGTAAGAAAGACAAAACTCTTTTTTTTTCTTATTCAGATATTATAATATGATGTTTACACCTGTGTCTATAATGTATTTATTTGTATTACATTGCACTCGACTCCTTGTTTGTTATGCATTAAACGAATATGTGGAACATGATTATCATTCCTGCATAAGTTTTGTCTGTATCTACTATCTGTAAGTTTTTTTTGGAGGTAAAACATATTTTTTTAAACTTTAACTGCTACGCACAAGATTTTCTCGTCATTCTCCTCACGGAGAGCTAAGATTTTGGCCTTTTTTCTACAAACATACTTAATGCAGAAGATCCTTTGTGCCAGCGCTTCAGCTGATGAAAATAAGAAGTGATTGGCCGAATCACTTAATATGGTTGCAAAGAATAATGTATTATGCGCTCCTAGAGAGTACTTCATTTCAAAGTAGATTGTGTACTGGAGCTTCTTCCTGTGCCAGTGCCCATTGAAATTTTCTTTCCACCTATTCTCTTGAAATGTGCATTGGAACGATTCTTGTCATCCATGTGTTGGTAAAAGCATCTACCATCCAGCATAATGTCAAGAAGACCTTAAGTAACATTGAAACCGTGATTGGTTTTTTTTTTTTTTAATGAAGTGAAAATTCCAAACAGATAAGTTTTTCGCATCAATCTCCCTACAGAAAGTTGGAAGTTTGGCTTAAAATATAACACGTCGACTGTGAAAAGGCTTTCTTGTAAGCGCTTCATATGGTCACAAACAGTGGTGCATTACATTCTGAGGGGGGTGTCTGGAAAATTCATCACAAGCAATATCATATTGCTGGTAGTGAATTTTCCACGAGATGAAATTGTCATGGCGGTGAATTTTCCACCAGATGAATTTGTCATGGCGATGAATTGTTGACAATGAATTGTTGAAGGTAAATTTGTTGACGGTAAATTATTGATGGTAAATTTTCCTATAACTATCTTCTTCAAAAGTAGATTGTATGTAGAACTTACCCTCTTCTTGAACTGGTTCAAAGAACTGTTTTCCTTTGAAATTATCTTTCTAGCTATTCTAATAAGCATTTGCATTGGAATGATTCTTGTTAATGCATTGGAAAAAAACACCATCTAGCATGGTCAAAAACACTTTGAATGATGATGAAGAACAACAATGACCTAGAAGTCAGGTCTTGCCATTCTCTTGCCTTCGTAATCAGTTCTGTTTAAGATTAAAAAAATAAAAATAAAGTAACGAAGAACAACAGGCGTTTAAAAAAATTGAAGTGGAACATATTGCAAAGAGCCTAATTGCTACAGATAAGCATTTCGCGTCATTCCCCCAACATAAAGGTCAAAGTTGGCTTCTTTCTAGAAACATGTCGGATGTCAAAGAGCCTTTCTATAAACGCTATGGCCGGTGAAAGTAAGAATTGATGTAGAAGCATTGTTATTCGTCTTTCTTTCCTTGTCTATGTTCTGCCTTGCACATATTGTGTTGCGTATCTCTTGGCCTTGTGCAATCATGACGTGATAAAGTGTAATTGGTTTGGTTTTTTTTTTTGGTCTGTTTTTAAAGATGCATGTATTCTCATCTCATTCCCATAGGCTGTTTGGTCTTGTAGACGACATTAAAATCTCTCATTCATTCATTCATTGTGTTCGCAAGAAGCACGTCTCTAGCTAAAGTATATGTTAAGATTCAATTGAAAATCACAAAAAATTGCGTAAATCCAAACCTTTGTGTATTAGGCCTCATTTTGCCATTGTCTATAACCAATCTTAGAAATTACCTAAATGTTGTTCCTGTTCATTTCCCATCATGTTCCTCGTCATACATTGAAAGTTGGAATTTTTTATTTATTTTTGGATAAGTTTGCAATTTTTTTAATTATTTTTTGGAAAAGTTTGCAATTTTTTTTATTATTTTTTTTAGTTTTGGGGAAGTCATAAAGTTTTAGTGGAATACCAAATTTTTATCTTGATTGTTAGTCCTATATAGAAATTTTCCCTAAGTTTATTGGGTCCCTTCTTTTTCTTTGTTTCTTTTGTTTGTGGGTGTTCAACGAACATCTAGATTTCAACTTCTTTGTCTCGACCGCTTGACCTCTTTGTTTTCTACATCATCATATTCTCTTGTTCCCTTGCTTCTAGTCAAGTTTCATAAGTTTTGTGGATTATGAAGTTTGTTCAATTTTCTTTCCTTCACCTTCCTTAACTTGACCTTCAATCCTTCTTAATTCCCAATTCCTACAACCTTTACTTCCTTCACTATTTCCTTTTTGCGGATTTGCAAAGGTCATCTAAACTTCTTTCGATCTTTATCCATCTCCAAATCTCAACCTTTGGTTTTTTTTGCTCCCTTTCCCATTTCAATGTTTTTTAGACTTGTGGGTTTCTAACGAATTACTTCTATTTCTTTTTATTCACATCCAAACATTTGGTTCAACAATCTTTTCTTGCATTCTATTTATTATTATTATTTTCTTTTTGCAAAATCCTATTGCACTTTCAGACTTTTGGACTTACACCATTTCTATCCCATAGGCCTTCTTTTGGTCTCGTGGACGTTAAAAGTCTTCTACTCTATTCTATGTTATTCTTGCATCCTTTCCAATCCTTGGTGTAGAGTTCCAATTGACTTGTTTCATCTTCCCTTCACCTCTTGATCTCTCAACCTCTTGACCTCTGATCCATCTCAACCTTTCGCCCATTTCACTTCACCTTTATTTTCCATGCTTGTGGGGTTCATATAAATTTCTCTTGTTTCATCTTTCTCCATACAAACCTTTCTTCCTTCCATCTTTCCCACATTCTCTTCGACATTTTCTTTGTTTTTAGTGGCCTTGTAGACCACCTTTTCAATAATCCCATCTTGACTTCCACTTTTGACCTCTAGTTCCATATCAAGATTCCACATTTCTCCCAGAGTGTTTATTTGCTCAATTCTTTCTTTTGTGGAGTTTTGATAGACTTACAAACTTCTATTGTAACATCTTGCCATAACCTTTGATCAAAGGGAAATCCCACATCTCCTATCCTAACCTCTTGCCCCACATCAAATTTTTGCATTTCCCATTGATTGCTTTATTCATTTGCCAAATATTCTGAGGATGCCATTAATGCCCAGATTTGACCATTAATGACCAGATTTGACCATTAATAACCATTGTTTATCCCAAGGGTGCAGATTTACATGCAATTTCAACAATAAATGATGAAGTCTAGCTTGCCATGAATGTAAGGGTTGAGTTCTAACTATTGACAATTGTCACACAAGCTCTAAATCATCCATTTTGTGGATTAAATAGAATTTATCTTCTCTTGCATGTTGCATTTATGTCCTATTCTTTGTCAAATTCCCACAAGCAATTGAGATACTATGAAAAATGTTGTATATGCAATTTTTCAATTAAGAAAAAGGGAGATGGGAAAAAAGGTTGCAAAAGCTAAAACAAAAGAGAAAGGATTACACACTATGAGGGTTTCCTTCTAGCAATGGATTTAGGGCATTTTTGCATTATAGTTTTATAGGTTTTTTCCTAAAGGGTTTGATACCACATTGTAATTCAAAGAAGCATTTTAGTGTGCAAATTCGACATCTTTTAAATGTCTCTACAAACATTGTGTATTTTTGATGATTTACTGATCTTTCTAGTTGCATTTCCTAAAACGAGTGCTAGTTTTGACTAGTTTTTCAATTAGAGGGTAGTAAAATTATTTGTAAAGCTTTTGTAGGACATCTTATCAAAATAATACTAGAAGCATATAAGTTTGTTTATGGATAACTAAGATGTCCAATTGAATGTTCACCAATTTCATTTACTTGCTTGCTTATATGCACACAACCTAGCTTGTGTGTGAGATCGAGAGGTATAGTCCTTATTGTTATCTTCATTAAGATATCACAGTGTTTTAATCAATTCTCCCATTTGGTTCATTAAACTTAAGACTTTGTTGCCCTTGTTGGAAAAAGGCACCTGTCTACTTGTGTTCACTTCCTATCTCACTGACACATGCAAAACATCTAAAAAAATCAATCTTCTTTTTATAGGATTTTGTTATCTTTACTTCTATGTCTAGATATGTATGATATCACTAGAGGTTATCAAAGCAACATTTTCAAACTCTATATGGTTTTCCATCAATTTTATGAAGTTGCAAAACCCTTATACTATCAAGCCAACATATAAGAACTTAGACATACGAATAGGAGTATGCTATGCAACAAATATAGTTTGTTTTAGGGTTTATGTTTATTCTTTGTAGTAATTATTTAATATAGCACCTCAGGGAATACCTCATGACCTAACTGTGTGTAAGAGAGGGGGACCAACCACGTCAAGGCCCCAGGTCACGAAGGGCCGAGAGCAGAAGGCTACCCTAACTTACCTCAGCTTAAAGGAATGTTAGGAAACGTGAGATGAGAATGATGAGGACTATAAGGTCCTTCAATCACTTTGCAAACCCGAGACTTGAAATGGGGCTAGGCTAGTTGGTTCTCGAGATCAACACTGTGTCTCAGGGAGCTCTCTACCCGAGGACAAAAGCGCGGCTTCGGGATGACAATGCGTTGCGTTGGCATTCGTACGACCAGAGGACTAAAGAGACAAGGTTGAACACAGGAAAACGAACTAACATCCTAGCTAGTTACTTCTGAAGGGCCAAAAAAACACTAGTAAGTAGAAAAGATACACACAAATATGATAAAGTAAATACACAAGAGTGCAGATGACAAGAATGATCTCACAAAGGTACTCGTTCGCCAACTAGCTCAAAGAACACTTCCACCTGCACACAAGAGAGAGGAAAGTTGTTGGGGGGCTGTATAGGGGTCTACCTCAATCAGACCCTCATTTTGGTGTTCCCACCTCCACAGACAACCAAGATAACGATAATGGAGAAAAGTATGATAAAGCAAGAAATGAAGTAAAGAACACAAAATCACTACAAAACAGTGTTATGCTACCCAACCAAATTGTAGAGGAGAGGAGTAGAAATCTTACCACCTCCACCAAGAGCTCACTAGCCAATGGGGGAGAAAATGAGAGGACTCAAGCCTCTGCTGCAATGGTGTTTGTTCCACACTTGCTCTACGGAGTTGACAGAGTGTTGTTGCTGCTGCTATGGAGTGCAAAGTGTTGCTTAAGAGTGATGGAAGCTATGTAGAGAGCTAGATTGAATTCTTAGAGCTTGTGAAGAGATGAAATGGGATGAGAATGAATGAATTTGAAAGAGAAGATGAATGAAATGACCATATTCGGGTCGGTTGGTCGAAGAGGGTGTTACAAATCAACCTCCAATGGGAAGTGTAATGCCTCTGCAAGCTCCAGACGCAGGAATCTGCCAGGGATGTAAGCATGCCACACAGACCTCTGCACATCGTGTGGGCATCCCCGATAGTTATTTCTTTGTCGACACACAAAACAAACGCCAAGTGAAACAAAGGTAGCGGGCTTATGTGGAACTTCACCTTCTGATTTGGTTTTCTAAGGTGAGGATGTGTAAAAGGGGAATTCGCATAAGGGGTGTAAATTCACTCCTATACATTGTGTACATGTTTAGTCTAAATGATCAAATACTAAAGAATTGAAACAATAACAAGATGAAATGATCAATTAAAGTCATATTCAATGAGATTTAATCTACAACATAAGAAATATTCATTCTAAAACAATTAAACATGAAATGAAGCTAAATTAAACTATCTAAGATGCAAACCAGTGCAATCCCATTGTGGATTGAGTGCAATTGAGTAAAGGTATGGTGTGGATTGCTCAAATTACCTTATCCATAGTTGATTTGATGCAAAATTTTGATGAATTGGTAATGTTGGATGTTGATTCACAAACGCTCAATAAATCAAGTGTGAAATTAGGTAGCGTAAGGTTACTCAAATACTTGTGAATGAATTCTTATGTAAAATGAAGAGTATTTATAGATTGTTGTAATGAATCAATGGTTGAGATTGAATTAGCTAATCAATGGATGAGAGATGAGGACATGGATCAAAGATCAAATTAAGGGTTGATAATGCATAATGACATGGATCAAGGATTTTAATCAAAGGTCCAAATTGCTTGAGACAATAACAAATACCTTGATTTTAGGAAGCATGTGGGAGATATTTACATGTGGAGAGAGAAATTTGAATTTGAAAAGAGAATATTCCATGAGAATATTCTTTGAATGATTGGAGGAAATTAACCAATTAAATACTTTAGAAATTCTTTAATTGTGCAAGTGGAGGGAATTAGAAACTTTAATTAAACAATTAAGAATTATTTAATCAAAGTGGATTTATGGCATTTAATTAAATAATTTTCATTATTAAATCAAAGGGGCGAAAAATTAGTGTAAAGATGATGAATTAATCAAATAAAATTAATTATCCAATTAACAAGAGAAAACAATGAATTTAATTAAACAATTGATATTGTTTAATTAAATAGGTGAACTAGGAGAGAAAGAAGAGAAATGATGTTAATAAATGAAATCTTGATGTGTGATATGCTCAAGACATTTTTAGGTGTCTACACTAACAAAGCCTAAAGTTGAAAAATATATTATCCACCTTAACAAATTGGTTCATCATTATCTATGTCTAACCATAAGCTAAAGATCTGTTTCCTTGAGTTTGAAACCTCTAACCTAGCTTTAGGGATTCGGTTGTCTATTCATTGGGCTTAATAACATTTCTTAGGATGATTCAACTCCATCAATGCAAATTCCAACAATGGGAACTCATCTTCCTCCACTTCAAATGTTGAGTGACGATGATGATGATTTACCTCCTTTCTCCCCTAATCATCATTTAGAGGTTGAAGATTCTCCTCTTGATTCTCTAATTTTAAATCCACTTTGGGCTTGCTAGATATTGTAGAGTACAAGTGATTGGGGAGGGGATTCATTAGGCACCAAGTAGACATGTTCACAGTTTTAGGGGCCTCCACAATTTTTCATTGCTATTGCCTCTAATCTATAATATTTTTGGGAGATTTAGCATTCTTGAGTGGGATGCTTCTATGTAGAAGTATAATTCTTTGATTACAAACCACAATTGGGATCTTAAATTGTTCAATGCAAGTGGATCTATCAAACAAAATCCATAACTAATGGGTTAGTGGATACATATTAAGGCACTTTTTTTTGAAAAAAAAAAGGGTTTTCTTAGATTCTTTTTGTTGATTACTTTGAGAATTTTGCACATGTTGTAAATATGAATTCCATTCGAAGCCTATTTTCTATTGCTACAATACATCACTAGGAGGATCACCTAATGGACATGAAGGTAATTTCTTCACATATACCTTGAGGAGGAGATATACATAGAGAAACCACAAGGTTTTCTTCAAGATTTATCCTTAGTTTTTCAATTTAGAAAATTTATCTAAAGCTTGAAATGGGCCCCTCAAACTTGGTATGCCAAGATAGATTCTTTCTTTCTTGTTGTCATTCAAACATCTACATTCTATAGCAATATGGTTATCTCCTTTCTCTATGTCGATGACCTATTGATTGAGAGGTTCTTCGTCATTTATTGTAGTAGTGAAAGCTACCTTTCATGATTTTTGATAACTAACTTAAAATTGTTGCATTATTTTATTGGGATTGAAATATCTCAATTTACTTTTGGGATCGCCATTGCATAGTCCATGTATGCTCTTGATTTTCTTTCATGGTTTTAGATGGCTAATTGCAAGCCTACTTTGACTCCCTTTCTTTTTGGAATCAAACTTGAGCCTTAGTGTTCAACTTTAGTTGATGGTACTTTGTATCAAAAAATTGTTGGGAGATTTATTTACTTGACTCATATGAGGTCCAATATTTAATATGTTGTGGGCATAGTTACTTAGTTTATGTAGGAGCCCCATGAGTTGCAATAAAAATCAATAAAACAAATTCTCCATTATATTCTGGATACTTAAAAGTATTAAAATTCACCATGCAATGGACATTGATATTAACTTGGTAGGTTACACATATTCATATTGAGAGGCAATTCTCAAAAATATAAGTTCACTTTATGTTACAAGTTTTCTCTTGATTCGCGTCCTATTTCTTAGTTAAGAAAAAAAATCTAGTATTGCTTTATCCTCCATTAAGGTTGAGTGTTGGGAGGTTAAAAATGCCATCGTTGAGGTCATTTAACTTTATCTTACTTTCATTGAGTTTAACATCCAATTTAAACATGTATTAGTCATATTTTGTGACAAATGTAATTCCATATAGATTTGACAAAATTTTCTCCATCATCAATCGACCAAACACATAGAGGGTCATATGCACTACATTTGGGAGCTTGTTCATGGACACGCAATTAATCTTTGTTATTGTGCCACAATAAAATAGGTAGTTGGCATCTTCACAAAACCCTTCACATAAATCAAGTATCTTCATCTACAAGCTTTATTAGGGGTGTGTGAGGGTTCATCTTTAGGCAAGGCTTCTTAGTCCTTCCTTCTTTCTCTACTTTGAGGGAGATATTTTCTCTCTATTTTGTGGGGTGCTATTGTCTCTTTTCTTGGATGTATCTCTATGTAAATAGGTACTTGATCAAGCTTCATTTATCAAGATTGATAATTTTACCTACCTAAGTTGTACTTAAGGTGTTAGTGTAGATTTTTTATTTTCTTATTTTTAAAGGCATTTATTTTTCCACATATTATCTATATTACTTAGGTTAATTAGACATGGTTAGTATGAGAGAGCATATTATAATTGATTAATTAGATGTGTCACTCTTACTTGGTTTGAATAGTTGAGTTTCACACCCTCTTTTGGATTTAGTAGCTATTTCTCATAACTATTTGCTTGCCTTTATTTAAGAGAAACCATTTATTTGACATTTATTAAGTAGGTGAAACTCCCATCTATTGCTGGTAGTTAGAGTAATTGTTCCTCTTGAATACATACACGCCTCTATTTTTGCTATATTCCTCTCATCTTTTAGTTAGATAAATTAATGCGATCTTTACCTAGAAATTCTCTTGTATTTGTGTCCCATGAGTGATCACTTTTCAGTATATTCTCTACATTCTACTATTGTGATATTTGATAATCTGTTGATTGGAATGTATGTGATCTACAATAATTTTTTTTAATCTTAGTTTGGATTCTTATTTCTCATAGTATAAAAAATTAAAGTACAGATTCCCCATGACACATCTCAACTATTTTAATTATTAGAATTTTTGGTCCAACTTTCATACATGCAAAGACTAAAACAAAATCTTGAACCCTTGCTAATGCTCCAATTAGAAAATAATATTTTGATTTTTCAAAAATGTAATGTTTTTGATTAAGGTAAAAACAAGTTTTGAAGGGACCCCAAAACCCTTTACAAGCAGATTTTGAATGGATCTAGAACCCTTTTAAAAAATGTAATGTTGTTTAAGGACATTGGAGGACTAATAGATTTAATGTCATTTTTTCTTATTCTCTTGTCCCCAATCAACATTACACATTATGCCACCTTTAGTAAAACGAGGTAGCAATTTAAAGTTGTAATTCAACCCTCCAAGTCTATTTTTGAATTACCTAATATCTTTAGTATGAATCTAGGCCATGCCAACTTAGAGGAATTTCATAAAAGAATTGCAAGGACTAAGAAAATAAGTATAATGGGTGGAGACCTAGTAAAAAGTAGCCTCAAAAAAGCTACAAATTTTTCTATTGTAGTAAAACCAATGGACTTTTTCATGAGATGTGTGAAGTTTTATAATCCAAGGAAAAAAAAGAATGTAGAGAATCACGCTATCCTCCAAATCATACCATAGTGCATTGAAGTAATACTAGATATCTATTGACAATAAAATATAGACCCAATATTTATATTGATTATGTTAGATAATTAACCCTATGGTGATACAATAAGAAGAAAAATAAAGTGATTAGATCAACAAATAAGAAAAATAAATATTATAGCCATACACATTATAGATGTAACCATTCATCTATTTATTCATATCATATATCTATTACATTCATTATCCATTCATATGACAAGCATAAATATATACATCACATATGCTTGGGTGTTACATTTATATCTTCTCTATTATATTATCACTCTTTTTCTTATTCCCTCTCTTTCTCTACACATGTACTGTTTCTACCATATTTACAATATTTTATATCTCTTACATATTTAGAAACATGTCCCTCAACTCATCCCTTTACAAATTTGATTAGAAGAAGGTATCACTAATTACTTTATACTATTATAGCATGCTTCCTATTATTCATGGTGACCTTTGTCTTGTTCTATATGTTGGTATGGTATTTCTATAAGACTTAGCTTCCAACAAAATTTGATTTTTTCAACCTAGTGAGAATAAATTCAACCACCTTTTCAAGTTTTCAATTTATTCTATTAATTCCTAATGTCAATCATTGCATTCTACCAATTCATCCCCTAGTTTAAAACAATGTCTCATCCTTGAGACATGTTGTTTGCACTTTGTCAAAATTGAACCATTTTTTCAATTACTATACATGTCTTCTTAGTTATGTCCATTAGTAATATATAGAGTTTTGCCATCTAAAATTAGAATACTTTGGTAACCACTTTTTATCTATATATAGGTAGTGTCTCAACTAGAAATTATTTGTTTGATCTATTGCACATATACCATTATATTAATATAAGCTCTTTCCATCATAGCTTAATTTTTGAAATTAGCAGTCTTACTTATTGAAGAATGTTTGTTAATTGAGATATGTTTCCATTTATTAACATGCTCAATTATTTTATTTGTGTAGTGTTTCAAGAATTGATCATTCAATTGTTGACATTGGGTTGCATATTCTCCAACTATTATATCTAAGAACCATCTAAATAAGAAATTATATTGTAAGATAATGATGCTTGGATAATTTGGATAATTTGATTTTCTAAGGTATCCATTTGAGCTTGCTAGGTCCTAGTGGTTTGAGGCCAATGAACACACTATTGGTATACTTTAGATACATTTATTTAGGCTTCCTCCAATTTTTTAATTTGTTTTTTTGCCTTTTTTGAAAATTTATTTATTTTTAATGCATTCTCCTAAGTTTCTTTATCTCATAGTAATTTATAATCTAATATTTCATTTTCTAGTTTTCTATTCCTCATTGTTTATTTATTTGAGCATCTCTCTTATAGTAACTTCTACATTCTTACTTGTATATATGTAGGTATCCACTTGTATTTTCAATACATAACATGTTGTATCAAATTGATTGTTTGACCCATGCTTTCTTTTGTTGAAAAATACCTTTTTAGTACTATTTTCAAGTGCCTTACTTGTCCACAATTTTTATGTTGGCATAAGTTGTTTCAAGTCCACATGTAGCTCTATCAATGTATTAATCATGATGTTCAAACTTAAGAGTTACTACTAGAGATGTCTATTTCTATTTTTCATTGTATACCTTTATTTTGTCTAGTGGGTCACTTATACATTCCCTTGGATGTAATGAACTCTAAATACAAGGTTAAAAATATATTTTAAAACTAAGGTTTTAATTATCACAATGACAAGACTATGTTGTTTTAGGATAAAAGAATAACCCCCGACCTACTAAATATTTAATATTCACCTTTCCACAATTGTATTGTCACTCATTGATTAATCAAATGTATGTACCTAAATTCAAGATGAATTAGGAAGGATTAAGGTCCCTAGCCCTTAGTTATATACGTTCATTGTAATTTATCCATGGGCCAATTTGGTCTTGTGCATGACATACTAAATGTTTAGTATGTTACAATTATACCTTAATTTTAACCCAACACACCCTTGACATTGGTTGTGATCAAGTCAAGTTATTTTTTAGCATAATTTCAAGATAGTTTGAATAATAAAGTTTTTAAGGTGGTTTAGACTCTAAGGTTAGAAGTTTCTAGGGTTATGATAATTATGTAATTTATATTATTTTACTAGATTGCATCAATTTCTTTGTTTATAATTATAGATGTAATAGATTAATATTATTAATGAATTGATTCTTTAAATGTACCAACATTAATTTCAAATTGATTATAATTGATTTTCTAAAAATACCCTTTGGTTCTAAATTGAAAATAAATAGAGAGATTTCTTTCCCCGCATTAAACTTCATCACAAGTCACTCCCAAATTCAAATTTTCTAAAATTAATTACAAAGGAAAAACCATAAAATATCAATTCCACCATTGAAGAAAAGCTTGAAAAATTAAAATTAAAATTTCAAAATTCTAAAAATACCCATTTTGCTCTAAATGTACCCAAAACACACTTTTAAGGTTAAATTCACATTTCCATGATTTTAAATTTTTTTTGCTATAACCATATGCCTCTATTTAGGCATTTTTCACAATTTGTGAAAATAATTAAATACTACTCCAAATTAAAAATTAAAAATAGATTGGGGAGATCTTATGTCCCCTAATGATACTCATTGCATCAAATAGAAAAAAAAAGTGGACAAAGAGGGAGAAATCAACACTTACCTCCTTTTTCATTTGCAAAACCAAATCACACACAATTCAGAAAACACGAGACACAAAGAATCCACTCGCACACACAATCCCCTTCCCATTCCTATCTGATCCAAAACAGTTCCTATCCAAATCCATTCCCAATTGCACCCACAATTTCATTTTCAAAAATTGACAAGAAGAGGGTTTTGAGAGCAAAATCCTTCACAAAAATGGTATTGGCTTGTATAATATTTTGTATGATAAACTAGATCCATCCAATGAGTTATGCTACACATGGGTGGTAAACCATCTAGAATATCATTTGACATGAAATCCTCATATTCATAAAAAATATCTTTCACTTTGTGTAGCATTTACTCTTTTGTGACTTTTTCTCTTACAACTTACATAGGCTTTGACATGAGTGAAAAAGATACACTCCTTTGCTTCCTTTAAGAATTAATTTCTTATCACCAACAACACCTTCAAGCTACTCTCAACCTCTACACACATTGATTATTTAAAGGATTTCTAGAGTGTACTACTTACCATCTTTCCATAAGGTATAGGTATTTTCTCTTCCATCATATAAAGGGTTCAAGTCAATTTACTAGGCTTGCCCAACAATACATGAAAAGCACCCATTGGCATAATTTCATGTATGAAATCATCTTTGTTTGTGCCTATATGAAATCTAACCATATGGTGTTTGTTCACTAGAAGATTACCAATACTACCACTATCAATTATTACCTTGCATTACCTATCTTTTGACTTACAAATATTTTTGAACAAGTTATTCCCCTAGGTAGTGTGTTCTTCAACAATAATATCTTCATCATGAGACCCTCACCACACTTTGGTTATTTTGTGAAATTAGTTGATGCTCTACTTTTTGTATTTAACATGTGCAACATGGTTGCTACCTTGTGTTATGCACACACCATGGTTATTTTTCATGTGTGGGCACTTGAAAACTATATGTCATACATCTCCACATTTGAAGCATGATCAAGTGAAACATTTACCTCATTCACATCCTCTTCCACAAAAGGGTCTTAATCCTCTTTGTGTATGCTCATGACCTTGCAATGTGCTCACGTCTTCCTCATGTGCTTTTTTTTTTTTCCAATTTGTCAGTATGTCACACCTCTTCTACATGCAAACTTAAATTTTACTCACATGATACCTCGATGATTTCTAGATAGCCTTTCTTCTAGCTTCAATAAACACTAATAGGCTTCTTACTCCTAACTTCATATTGATTATATTAAACTCATCTTGAATTGAAATGTGCAATACATTCACATACCTTAAAACTTTCTTTGGTCAATCCTTTATGTGATTAGCACGAGTTATTAATCTATATAATTCTTTATTATAGTCTTTGACAACCATTCTTTTGTCTCAAGTTCTACAAATTTTTTATAAATTTTCATCTTGTATTCTATGGGAAAAAACTTTGCTTTCAACTTTGAAACTATTCTCTTCTAAGAAATAATTTATCCTTATTTTTTCTTTGTTATCTATCTAGGCACGATCCTATCACAAAGATGCATGCGACTTCAATTTGGTAAATGCAAATCACACCTTCTTAGGGTGTTTCATAAACTCATTCTCAAAGTACTTATCCAATTCTACAATCTAATTTATTAAGTTTGATGGACATAAATTCCCTAAATAGTTTGGAATGTCTATGTATAACCTATCTTGGATATGGCTCTCAACAACCTAACCTCAAATCAAGGGTCTTGATAAAATTCATCCATGTTCACTTTAGGTGCCTCATCATTTCTCAAATCTATATATTCCCAAAATAAAATTAAGGAGATTTGCATCAAGTTCACCAAATTTATCACTCTTGGTGGTCTATTTTTCCTCTTCCTCATCAACCATTGATTTATTTGTGCTCTATATCTCATGTATGTTATTGAATTGACATTTGAAAGATGCTTCATCCTCCCCTTATAAAAGTGTGCACAAGTGTCAATGGTTGACCTATGATTCACTTTCTACATGAGTGTGCCATCTCATAAGCTACTCCATTGTGCAAAGTTGTAGAAGTTTTTTCTTACGTACAAGAATTTCATCTATGTATGAATGCCATTCTACTCATTTGTATGTAGTTCACAAGCTCCAACTTTTGTGCAAAGCTTCAAGCCTTTATTGTAACCATGCTACACTATTATGCATGTGCAAGACTTGCACATACCACATATTCTACTTAATTTTATTTTGAGTGATGTGAATTGCTTAAATGCACTTAGATACTCATGCATCAATACATTCCTCAAGGAGAGCTCAAACCATTAAGATGCATGAAATCAATACTAATGAAAGACTCATATCGCTTAACAACTTTTACATAGAAATGTGTCACCTTTATCACAAAAATGAGTCAAACAAATTTAAAAAAAATCACCCTTACAAAATTAACAGATAGATGTGTGGTATATTTTATTTATAATTTAATCAACAATACTGTATTTTGTAGTGTTTGGGTTGAAGAATTATATTTCTTTTAAATAATTTATATTACTTTTACCAAATTTAATACGATGCAGATAAAAGAAGATAATACTAAAAGCACAAATTTCAAACAAATATATAATACAAATAATATTTTTAATTATAAATTTTATTCAGAAAAACATTACACCATGATAAGTTGTAGCATAGTGTCATTTAAGTTCTAAAAATATTTCAAAAACCTCATTTGAATCAAAACATGACTACACCTTAGAAAACCCTATAACCTCTAAAAGTAGAAACTACATACTAAAATCACAACACAAGCATCTCTACTTTTGAAAAAAATCATTGACTTCCATTGTTCCAATTTTGTTTTCTCTTTCTTTGCTAATCATATAATTTCCCAGAAAATTACAACAACCAGATTTCATCCACATCTTTAAACCTGTCTTTTCATTGATTGATTTCATACCGTTTTTGAAATTGGAATAAATTACACAATCAAATCCACTTGAAATAAAAGGTGATACAATTTAGAAAAGAAAAAAACAGAACCCATATTTTACACTCAGATTTCAAGAAATAGTTCTTGAAATTCTGAAAAGAACAATATGTTTATTGTACAACACCTTCATTTCATGCCATTTTTTTGAAATTCCATAGTAAATTTGGACTACTATTGAAAGAACAATATGCTTACACAATAAATCCACTTGAAATAAAGCTGACACAGTTGAAACATTTTTTTTTATACAGAACCCAAATTCTACAATCAGATTTCATGAATTAGTTCTCCTTTAAATTCTGAAAAGACTTCATTACCTTCTTCACCAACCGAACTAACTTAGGCTTCTTCTTGTCCTTTCTCTGTAGTCCTTCCTGCCTACAATTCTTCATAAAGACCTCATCCACCTTGGAATCCTTTCTAGGCCGAACAGTCAACATACCATCTCCATCCTTAACAACACCCTCATTTTGTTTTTGCTGTCCAATATGGACTTTGCTTCTTCCTTGCTGTTGAGATTTCTTTCTGGATTTATCACCCCTGGCTGCAACAAGAAAACTTGCAAGGCTCTGTGCATACACAGGTGACTGCATGATATGACAAGGACTGGTTAGCCTTGAATTAACAGATAACATGGCTGCATTTAGCTGCTTATTAAATGTTCTGAGTTCATAAGAGTCATATAATTGGCTTTCACAGTCCCACACTGGACGCTTAATGCAGGGCTTGCAATCATCATCTTTTTCATGGTCTTTCTGGACTTCAGCTATAGAAACTGAACGTGAAAGGCTTTCCTCTATATTCATCATGAATTCCAGCCAATGCCCAATTGATAGAGTAAGCTTTCTTGCTGGGTATCTAGATGGAATTTTTTTGGGTTCTAATAGTTTCTAAGATTGGTGCGACTCCTTTGCAATTAGGTATAATCTGCAACTAATCATTGATATCTGTTAGATAGACAGGTGAGACTGCTGGTCTCTCAAAATTCTTAGAAATTAGGTGTGGTTGAAGAAAGTTTGGTTGTATTCCTTTATCCTAATATTTTTTAAAATTGTTTTTATGATTGAAAGATTTTAATATATTAATAAGATAATTTATTAACTCAACTGATCAGAGTTCTTTTTTAAGGAAGAGAGTTATCTTATTATGAATAGCTATTTTATTAAGACCTCCACTCCATTGGAGCTGTTTCTGGTGGGTGAGCTATTTTATTCTAAATGACCACCTTTGTCAAGAATCTTCTTCTTATGGGTCGGTAGACTTCGTTCAATTGGCTAAAGCATCTTGTTGCAGGTAAGAGGTCACGAGGTCTAGTCTCCCCCGTCCCCGTGGTACCCTGAGAGCGTGTCGCACCAGCGTCACCGGTCACGTGAAAATAGTTTATCAGACACACTGCAGTTTATGAAGACCACCCAATTCTTACAGTCCCAAAAAAAAATCCTCCTCCTATATTGCCCTTTTTAAAAAAGAAGTATCATACTAATAATAATTACCTTGGTTAAATGCTTATCCTGTTGGAGCCCCTTTTAGGGAGAGATTTATCTGACCATTAATAGACCCACACTACCCCAAAACACTGATTGGATTCAACTGGTTCACTCTCCCTGCAATACCATGTCACTCATCAGCATCACTAACAACCAATAGTTATTAAAATGCTCTTACAATTATTGAGCTCAGCCAGGTATCCAAGATTATTAGACTTTTACCTGATGATTCCTTCCTCTGTATAATAGATTTTTATGAACGATGAGATTGGGATGATTCCTCCTACAATTAAGAGGAACTACTAGACACCAGAACCATTTGGCCAAAAAGGGCATACAGTCTCTTAAAGATATTAGTTTTGAGGGCTGCTAATAGGCACAGGCTTTGCCTTCATCCTCACCAGCTGGGGATTTTAAAAAGGACAATCACCATGACTGGATGAAAGTGAACTTATTTTGCTTTGTTCAAATAGACAAGCTATTATGATTATTGTGATAACAACATTGAAAATAACGAATTTTTTAAATTTTTCTAAGTATTGGGTATTGAAATCAACGAGCTCCTTAACACAGTTGGTATTTGTTTTCTCTGATATTCTTTTCGATACATTCTCAACATGTGCATCCAAGAACTGGAAAAAAGGCTTCTTAAATAGATCAATAGCCTTGCACTAAGGCTAAAAGCAACCTTTGTTTTTGTTATTTCCTTTCTAAACTTGACAGCAGGATAATGCAAGAGTAGCATACTGGGTGTTACCTCACGCTTGCGTAAGTCTGCCCAACTGGCATTAACATTGACAATATTAGGTATGCTTCTTGGACTAGGACAATATTATGCTCTTGTTTGGATTATTTGGGTGTGATTTAGTGTATAGATATATTAAATATAAAAGATATTTAAAGATATTGAATTATTTTATTATTAAAGAGTTATTTTATAATTTTAGTTTGTTTTTTAGATATATTCGTTATGTTTTAATTTTTTTTATGTATATAGTATTTTATATCTTGTTGTTATTGTAAGAAATCTTTTGAATAATTAAATATATTTATTATTATTTTTTAAATTAGAGATTGATTATAAAAAAAAAGAGAAGGTACAATATATGGTGTAAGGTATCAAATCCATTGGAAACCACTAGTTCAATAAATAGAACAAAAGATCACAAAAAGTTAAACAAGAGCATTCACTGTTGCAAATAGAACTAAAAGTCCAAAAAGATCAACAAGTAAACTAGTCAATTCCAACACCATTTATGATAGATGTCACTCGTAGTAATTCATTTCAAAGGTACCAATTACTGGGTCTACTTTGTCCTTTGAAGCTAGATCTTTGATAGGAGGTTCATATATGTCCAATCTCCTAGTATTTCTTTTCATCTCCATCTGCTCTTCACAGGTTTTTCACTTTGTACGTTTCCATATATTCTTCTATGGTCTAAATTTCTTTCTCATCCAACTTGTCCTTACCTTGAGGCCAAAAAGGAGCACTAACAATCTCTTTTTTGTATACCAAAGGCAATCCTTCATTCAACAAACTCATAAACATATTTTTTAGGGATTTCTAAGATCATAGAGACCTGCCACATGATATTGAAAAAGATAAGTTCAAGATATGACTTAGTAAGCATCCTTCCAATTCCTTGAAAATTTTCATTGTTTCTATCTTTCTAGATATGCTAGAAGATTTCACTAGTAAGGAAAAACCAAAAATTATTAAGTTCAATAGGGAAAATTTGTTAAAACCAAACACAATACCATTGCAATTGAAATCCTCTTTACTATGTCAACTTAAGAAATTACTGAATAAAATAGATCATAAATTAAAAGAAAAAGTGTATTCTAAGGAAAAATACTCAAAAGTTTCCATTTTATCACATAGTCAACAAGAATTAACAAGAAATCCAACATTGTTAATTCCAGGGTGTTGCCACAATAGTGGTTTACACTTTTTGGGAGATCCTGATTTTTGTTGAAATCACATATTTTTTTAAAATATAATGATTTAAGCCTTGAAAAGTTCCATTTAAAGGATTCCAGTTGAAGAGGGTTTGATCAAACCACATTAGACCAAAGCCCCTTGAATAAAACCCCGCTAGTTTTAAACCATACCTATAACGAAGTCTTCTTTACGCCTATCAAAATGCTGATAAAAAACCACTTTTGATTTACCTTTTGGGGGATCAAATGAATTCATTTAAAATTTATTTTTTGTAAGTATGTAGTCCTTATTATAAAATTCCAAAAAAGTATAATTTTAATTAAATTAATTTTATTTTTTATTTCTTGTGAATGTAGGTTTTTCACTGAAAATCAAGCTCTTTGTTCTGCACATGTGGAAAAATAGTAGATTATCAAAATAAAATTTTGAAAAATATGTTTAGGCTGGGTATTGATGTCCTTGATTCACTAATTTTTTTTTTGAATTTTGATACATACAGAAAAAATTATGTTGTATATAGTCCGCCTATGTTTGAATTATAATTGGTTTGACTTCGAAACTTGATTAAGGAAAAAATATTTAATAAAACACTATGAAAGCAAACGAACTGGTTAGATATCGTAGTTACAAATCTAAATTAGAAAAAATTAGAATTTTATCCTTCATACAAAAAAGTTAATGTTGTATACGGTGAGCATCACTCCTTAAAAATGCTATTTACTGATAAAAACTAGTTTTCGAAAGAGATGAAAAAAAAAGTGCAATCTGATTCCAAAATTTTTGAAAAAAATATATTTAGAATCTATAGACAAAACTTCACAAATCACTAGTTTGCATCATCTTCAAATTTCTCACGGTTCAGTTGCTATAGGAGCCCGAAAGTGAAGATTTAGTTAAAAAAAATCAGTTCGGTGTCTAGTTTGCCCAAAAATTGTAAACCAGTATTGTGGGATCACCCCCCATTGAAAAAAAAAAAGTAGTCATTTGAAGCAAGTCTTTTTAGGTTCAAGAGTAAGATGATTTTTTTAAGAGAAGTTAAGATTAGAGGCCTCTCTAAATTTACTCAATATTTGTTACACCCCATTGTGCATTTACCTATTTACTATTATTGTGATTGGTTAAAGTATTGAATATATGAATGTGTTTGCAATTTTGATTAGAAATCATATACTTTGTTAGATTATATCATTTAGAATGAAATGAATAAATGTTAACTTGATTAATGTTATATTGAAATGAATATGTGGAAGGATGTGTAATTGAATAAGATAATTCAATGATGATATATATGATGGTATTGAGAACATCTAACTACTATTGTGAATGTGTTGAGTTGGATGCAGATGTAGGGATCAAACCTCCATAAGGAGGGGAAGTATCACCCAGGAGCGGGATTTGGTCTGGAAACCCTTAACAAAGCCTAAAATGAACTCTCACACACTCACATATAGATTGGTTAAGTTTGGTCGTTGTTTCAGATATTGGTAAGTCAATCCATATCATTGTTATTTATGTGACAGATAGGTTGTGATCTCATTTGACGATGTTTGAATTGATGTTGACTGCTTGGTTGGTGAAAGTTATTTTCTTTTATGTTCTTGATGTAATTGATTAGACATATATACATAGAACATATATATGTGTATACATATACATGTTGATGATAAGCCCATGTACATTCAAGTTAATACACATATGAGTAGACGAAAGTAGATGCACCTCCGCATACTCATGGATGGATTTCTCATGGGCATGAGAGTAGCAGTTGGACAAATAAGACATGGGTAAACCCACAAAATTTGTTTACAATTTGAGTGAGGAAGGAAAAGTTGAAAAAAATGACCCCATGCAAAAAAAATTGCTTTTGGGGGTTCGAATGAACTATTTGGTTCAAGTGAACAAAAATAGGGTTCACTAGAACCTCAGTTCGAGCGAACCCATTTAATTATGGGGCCCACCATTCTTGGAAAAAATCCAATTTTGGAGAGGGGGTTCGAATGAACCCTGGTTCGAGCGAACCCCCCTTTTGCCCCCTTCTCCCCCCCAGGCACCAAAAAAGTCCATAATTTTGCGCTTTGAAGCTCGGGTTGAGGATGAAAATGGAGGATACTTCACAGACCCAATTGTTTGATAGTATTCCTCAAAACGAGCTATCCAACAAATATAATTTTAATATGTTTTGGTTTTATTATGTATTCATTTTTTTAGTTTTATTAAAAATAGGTTTTTCACCGAAAATCAAACTCTCTGTTCTGCACATGTGGAAAAATACCAGATTATCAATTTTTTTTTTTGAAAAATATGGGTGAACCAAATATTGAAGTCCTTGATCCAACAACAAAAAATTTGAATTTTGATGCATACAATTTTTTTTTGAATTTTGATGCATACAAAAAAAATTACGTTGTATACGGTCCGCATATGTCTAAGTTGTAATTGGTTTGATTTCAAAACTTGATTAAGAAAAAAATATTCAATAAAAAACTATGAGACCAATTGGAAGCACTAGATATCAAAGTTACAAATCTAAATTCGAAAGAATTAGAATTTTATCCTTTATGGAAAAAAAGTTATGTTGTATATGGTGAGCATCACTCCTTAAAAATGTTGTTTGTTGAAAAAAACTAGTTTTCGAAGGAGATGGAAAAAGAAGTGCAATATGATTCCAATTTTTTTTGAAAAAAGATATTTAGAATCTACAGACAAAATGTCACAAATCACTAGTTTGCATCATCTTAAAATTCCTCACAGTTTAGCCACCATAGGTGCCCGAAAGTGAAAATTTAGTTAGAAAAAATTATTTCAGTGTCCAATTTGGCCAAAAATTGTAAACCAGTATTGTGGGATCACCCACATATATATGTACATAGATATATGGCAAATGTATATGTGTGAGTATCGATAGAGTCGATAAATATATGTGAATGATTGAATGAGTAATGTATATATATACGATATATGTGTATATACACATATTAGCATACGTGTAAGTAAATAATGTAATGGAACGTCCATACACATATATCAATACATGTATATATATGAAATATGCATGCAAATATTAAATGGTTTATTATTGTGATTGATGAATATATATATATATACATATATATAATATATATAATATTATATTCTTTATTAAGTGCATAGTGTTGAATTAGAATAACACATATATGAATAAAGTGTTAAAGCGTTGTTTTAAAAACATGCGCATATATGCAAATGTAAACCGCACCATGTATTTTGGCTTCAATGTATGAAATAGAGTTTGGATCAAAGCTTATAAACTGCAATGAGTAAACATGTATGTTAAGTTGATATTCAAGCATTTAATAGAGTCGACACTATTGCAAAGTGTTATGAAGTTAAAAGTAGACCAAGTTTGTTGCTTTAAACGCATAAACCAAAATTTGAATTATTCTTTCAAAGGAAAATAATGGCCAAATTAATAGGGAATGAGTTGATTTGGTGGTGCGAAACTATGAATTTGCATAAACCAAATAGAATTCTGAAGTTGCAAGTCGATTTGCTGTTAGAAATCATGTGCTTATATGAATTGGTCAAACCAATGCTATCTCAGAAAGAGGTTGATCTATTGTTTTATTTGTTGAGTATTTATTTAAATCACTGCCACCTTCTTCTTCAGTAAGATGAGTCAAATTTTGTTGCTAAGAGGTTTCAACATGTTTAGCTAAACTGTAGGCATTCTTGTCTCATAATATTGTATAAACAGATGAGTTATTTCTCTCATTTGGATGTCATTTTTTCCTACTGTTATGTTGCTTTGTTATCCAAGTTATCCATTTTTCTGAGTTGCGAGTATTTGTGAGAATAGAGTAAGAGAGTTATTACAAATTGTTTATTTGGAGAAGTAAAGTATTAAGAAAATCTTGGAAAGAAAATTTTGGAAGCAACAAAGTAGTATACCAATTTTTTAATTGAGAATAAAGTGTATACAGGCATGTAGTCTATCCCTTTATGTTTGATGTTTGGAAAGATTGAACGTTTTGTGTGAAAGTCGTAGATTTGTTAGTATAGAGATAGATTGTATTTCATACTTAAAAGAGTCTATTCTCTTTGTTAATGTGTTAGTAAAGTGTGGATTGTATATACTCCACACTAAGGAGTGATAGCATACTATAGTATTATATACTACCTGATAAGAAGCTGCTTGAATAACTGTGTGGTTTGTTCTACTTGTTTATGAATTTCAAACTCTAGATAGTTCATATCTTTTCTTGGGAGTAGTTAAATCTTACATAGAGAATAGTTTATAAGAGGGAATCTACATAGTAGATATACTTGTATTTACAAGGGGAAAATAGGTCATTCTTGTGGTTAAAGATTACCTCATGAAGGGATTACCTATGCATAGTGTACAATGATCTTGAGACAAATCGAGGAAGTGTATGTGATCTAGGATGACTTTGTATATGAAACTTTGACCAAAGTAGTGTAATGTTCCATTGGTTACACTATCAATTTCACTGTGTTCCTTTTATGCATGCTAGTCTGTGATTGACATACAAGATAGGATGTATATGATATACAAGTCATGTAGGGCACAACACCGAGCTCAAATAGGATAAAGTTATGAGGTTATCAAACCAACTCCTTCGTCGAAGGGTAGGGCCATCTCGCCATATATGGCAGATGTGCGGGGGACCACATAAGAGTCCATGGATGGTGGAAAAGCACTTGAGTGATGCTTCTCCTCCATAGTTGGTAGCCAAGGTTTGAGAAAATCTCCCTAGATCAATGTACAACTATTGTTGATACTACCGAAGGAAGCTTTGAGAAGCTAAGTATGTTATATTTCTAATCTATCTTGGAAACATGCAATTATCTTTGTTATGAAAGAGAAACAATGTTTGGAAATATTGTGTTTTTAATGCTTATTAAATCTCTCTTTAAAGGAATTTTTTTTATTGCATTGGGAAATGAACCTAGTTTATTCACTTGAAAGGTAGAACTTAGAGAATTATCTTTGTTGAGCAATTGGCATTTTACAATATTTCCCTTGTGCTAGCTAGAAATTCATATCTTTTTTGTAGTCATCTTGTTTTTGATTCATGTAAAAATAGGTTTTGAAGGGACCCGAAACCCTTACAATCACAAACAAGGTTGCAAAAAGAACAACATGCAGCCAACCAAAAGCCAGCCCCCAAACAAGACCCGTCAAGATTTAAATTTGGAACTACTCTTGTCGGAACGAAGAGTCATATCAAAAGAAGGCCGAGAGAATTTAGTTTTTTTTTCCTTTAATAGTAATCCAACCTTCTTCCACTTGCGTTGCCATATCATGCCAAGTCAGCTCACTATTTTCCTAAGGTTTTCTTTCAACCATTGTCTTAGAAATTTCATCATTATTCCTTCGTGCAAGTAAAGATATATCGGATAGGCCACCAGAAGTGATAGCCAAAGTGCTATCACTAGAAGTGGTCGCTAGAGACCCAAACTCTCGCTCTTTCGGGGTTACAATCTGAAAATCATGTGCAGTATCAACAAACACCTCATTTGAGACATCCCGAGGGGATATCTCAACACCTTGTGATTCAGACACAACAACCTTTGAAAAAATCTTGTGTTGTTCATATTTCTTCTCAATAGTATAATGCTGTTGAGAAGCACTATTCTACCAAGTAGCCTTCATGGCTTTCTTCTCAAAACCACATTGATTAGCAACATGACCTATTTTAAAACATCTTCTGCAACGAAAGGGAATCCCCTCATAGTCTAGAGATTGGACCCAAGAACCATTAGCATATTTGAGTACAATCTCAGTAGGCAACCCTTTTGAAACATCCATTTCAACTAGTATGCGAGCAAAGGTGGAATGAAAAATTTCAAAGGATTCTCCATCCACCAGCAAGAAATCACCAAGGGCATCCCCCACTTCCTCCAGAAGAGGGCTAGTCCATAAGTGGAGAGGAAGATTAGGCAACCAAACCCAAATCGGGAACTTATTGAAAGTTTCAGAAGTAGGGTTGAAGTCAGCATGCTAAGGCTTAATCATCAACAAATATTTGTTTTCCCAGCTAAAAAAATTGTCACATAAAATTGTATTCCTATCCCGAGCTTTGTCAAACTTGGCAATAAAAAACCCCTTAGCCCAGGGGAAAATATGAACTTTACTAGAAATAAGAGGCTCCCACTCAATGGAGATCCAAGAATGCAACTGAGGGAGGCTGGGCCAGAAACCCCTAAACTGACCAAGTGCCCCACACTTGGAGAGCTCCATTAAATTCTCATATATTTCCTCAATAGTCTCAGCCTTCAGATTCATTGAGATGGCGTTGGTCACAGGGATAGACCCACCAATCGGCGACATCCCACGTAAGAATCTCGCACCCGTCGCCCAAGCCTTAGCCCTAGGGACACTGCCCTTAACACGCCTCCCGCCAGGTCCCGTCATGCAGGAGGATCCAGAATTTTTCTCTTTTGTATCGGTTTGCTTTGAGGAGCGACCCCCATCCTGGACGTCGCCACTCCCGTCAGCACCCGCTCTTGAGATCGCCTGAGATCTTTCTGCGACTTGGGTAGGGTTTCCAACTACGACCGCCATAGGTAATTTTTACCAAAGTTTTTTTGTAGTCATCTTGTTAACACAATTTCATCCTTCCATATAATATTGCTCCAAATATCAATGTTAAAACTCAACTCAATTAGAAAATGGAAGTTAAAAAAATGCTTTCTTCAAAACTAATAGAGTCCTCTTTAGTGAATTGGGAATCCCAAAATCTATTTGGAGATCCTCCCAACCTTTTCTCTTGCCCTTATCTCTAGGATATTACCAAAAGATTCAATTCCTTTATGAGACCATTGCTTGGTGGAATGACCTTGGATTAAAGTTAAGGGTTTATTATTCTAGTAAAAAATTCACCACAAGGATCTATAATCTCATAGGACATTATTAGTTATGGGGAAGGCATCATAGTTTCTTAAAAGAGGTCTCACACTAGCCCATGCTCTTCAAATACTACCAAAGACTTTGGAACCAAAATTTTTAACTACAAAGTTACTAAACAAAATATCATGAGGGTGCAATCTCCCCAATCCTTCTCTTTTCTTTGTTTAGATAAAGCAACATTGTTCCTAACTAGAACTTCCACTGTTTCTCACCCTCAAAAGGATTTATCAACCATTTCAAAGCCAAAGAAATACCTTGTAGCTTCATATTATTCAGATCAATACCCCCAAGTGCTTGGGAAGACAACAAAAATTCCAACTAACCACATTTCTCTTTTTATCGCCTTTGCCATCTAAAACCACATTAAATAGCTCAACATTTTTGGATTTATTCAACCTAATAAATTCCAAAGATCCATCTTGAAGCAAAGTAGATACTAAAGAAAGATAATACCTTCTAATAGACTTGGATTCTACCAACAATAGAGAGCAAGTCTAAAAATTAAAAATATATGGATTCTGCCAACAAGAGAGAGTGAGATAAGATTCATGACCATGTGTAATTGGAGAGGCCACCCATGCCATGGCATCACCAACCATACACTTTGGTACCCAAATCATGCTTTCATGAGTTTTTTAAGTACTTGGAGGTATGGTGAAGTTATCCTCATTGAATCAAAGAATCCTTCGTTCATTAATGGCATCCTTGAATCTGTAGCTAGGTAGATATTTTTTATTTTGGCTTGCTTGTAGAAACCAATTTTTAAACTTGACATAGGGATTTATGAGTGCTTTACAAGGTTAAACATACAAAATCTACAAGATCAATTATGAATAATTAATTTGAAGCCTCTTGGGGTTGAGATTACCTACCTCATTAATGACATAATGGTTGCATTCATCCTCCATCACGAAAAATAAATTTGAATATGCACCTTTAAGGTTAAATGCTAGTTTCTATGTGGGAAAAAGTAATCCAGTAGTTGCAAGGTCGAATATGGAATTAATGGTAGTCTTGGAGAAATTTAGGAGTGGTTGAAGTGAATAGGAGGTAGGTTGGAATGATTTAAAAAAAATATGGGGGACTAGATGTGCATGGAGGGAAGGTCTAAAAGCTAGGTGCATCTTCACAATAGGAAGAAATGAGTGAAAAAGGTATAGGGAAGCCCTTGTGGGATTTGGGCATAGTGTTGTAGATCAAGATTAGATATTAAAAATAGGGTCTAGATATTTGAATGTAGGTGAAAAATTTGCAAAGAGGAAGCTAGTGGAACAAGATGAAGGAAGTGGAGTTTTCTCCACATAAGGTTTAGATCTACTAGGGAAATCTACAAAAAAGAAAAAAACAGGACAAGAATTAGGAATTTATGAGAAACATTTCGTGGGATAAGATATGGGTAGAGGTAAGGATAAGAGAATATCCTAAAGAACCATGAAAATCCATAAAAGAAGATAATGGAAACTTGGAAACAAATGAGGCATAATTGGAAATTAGGATCATATATGAGAAATATCTAGATCTAGTTAGAAATTCCACAAATGGGTGAAGCATAAGAAATGAAGAAAATGTAGGAAAATACTAAAGGACTAGTGGATGTAGAGATGTCCATATCTTGGTTGAAAATTTGCAAGTGATGAAATGAAGGATAGTGAAGAAGGGAGAGGGCCCAAAATGACTTTATGAAAATTTTATGTGGGAAGGAATATTGAATGTGGATTTTTGGATGATAATGAAAATATCTAAACATCTAATAAAAATATGCAACACTAAAAAATGACTAAGAATACCATAGAATTAGGAGTTTTTTATTTATTTCTGCAACTTCCACCATATGAAATGAACTAGGAGAATGGCAAGAAACAACACTAAGGTGAATTTTGAGAAGGGGATTCCAATAAAGAGTTTCTTAGATTGGTTATCAATAATGGACACACATAAGCCCAACTACATAGGAACACTAAATTTAGGAAAATCTAGAGATAGTCAAATGGGGTGCCAACCCAACCCAAGTCTTGGAAGAGGCTGATTGGATTTTTTGATAAGACAGAGGGTTAAAACAAGTCTAGACCTGTTGCGTGGGATAGATAAGAGCAGCGGGTAAGGATCGATCTCCTTAGTGCTCAGTTTTGCATAATTTTAATACAATAACTCTGTTTCCCTATCCTTGGTGTTTGGTGAACTTTGAATTTCTATTATTTGCAATGTGGAATGAAATTGTGGATTGTTTCAATCGCCCTTGACTATGATTCAGCCTGATTAATCGTACCCTCTTTCTGTAGACAACTTCATCGGTATTTGGTAATTGTTGCAGCTGCCTGTCTTTGTAATATTGCAGATAGTCTATAATTAAACAGCTGCCATTTAAAAACCAATAAACATATAATAATACTGCTAGTGTAGGTAAGTTTGGGTGTGATCCAACCCTCAGGTCATTGTAAAGCTATAAATAAGTCACTCTCAAATTTATTGGGGCATCTATTCAGAGTTGTTCGAATCTTAGTGAGTCTTAGGATATTTAGTTTGCTTCTGCAAATATTTGAGTATGTTCTACTCTTGCGCTCAATGTCATTTGAGTATCAGAAAGAAATAAGTTTGAGTTTGTATATCTTATTTTATAATATTTTGTTTAAGTAATGTAAAGAAGCTGTAATCATTCAGCCATCAGCCTCCGCCATTGTTTCTTTCCACTTCCGTTTAGTTGTGTGACCTCTGTATATAAATGTACACAGCTCATACAATATTTTACCAACCAAATCAAAATAAAGATATCTATTAATCAAATAACAAGTAGTAATTACAGCATCAATCCAAAAATGTTTATCCAACTAAACACTACTTCACATACTTTTTGATTTGTTCATTAAATCCTCTTTGCAATGCCTTTTTTTTGGGTGTAGATAAAGTTATTTTATATTTTATCATACCTAAACGATCAAATTCTCTAGAGAAGTAGTCTCCTCCATTATTTGAACTTAATATTTTTTATTTTCTCATCCATCTAATTTTTAAAAAGAATTTAAATATCTTTATAATTCATAAAAACTTAAAATTGTGCCTTAAGAAATAAATCCAAGTATGATGTGAGCATCCATCAATAAAGAAATATAATAACATGATTTTTCAATTGAAGAAACATCCATGGGAAAAATTAAATTCTACACTATATTCTAAACACAAAATGCTCACAAAAAATAAATTCTTTAGAATAACTATACAAACCATCTACTATATTTGTATTAACTATGATCTTTTACTCTTTTTCACCAATGTGTCCCAACCCATGTTGTCATAATATACATGAATTAAAGTTCTTAGTTACATATGCTAAGTTACAATACGTGGAAGCATCAAGCTTAAACAAAGTACCACACTATGTTCCCTTAGCTAGCACCATATTCCTTCTAGCCAATCTATAATTACTCTATCAAATGTGATATGCACTTGAACATCAATTTTTTTTAGAAACAAAAAGTAAAGTTTATGTTAATTCTAGAATGTGTTACACATCTATGAAATATTTTACTCTCCCACCATTGAACACAAGTTTTACCTTCCCTTTGCTAAACTATCATTTCCAAGGAACAACTCTCCACTATCATATGCTCTATACGAAGAGAACCAATTTCTATGAAGACTCACGTGATATAAGGGAACAAAATAAATTAGCCATGAGTCATCACTACAAATATTACTATAAATGAATAAAGCACCATTTTCATTATTAGAGGATTTATCACTACAGGAATCTTCATAAGACTTATTTTTTTGCATTCCTTTATTGTATTTACTAGGGATAACTTTAAGAAACTCCCCCCCTCGGCGAAGGTGTAAAATCCTAGCGAATCGTTCATTTTATTTGAAAAACATATTAATTTTTTTGGCGAATCCCGGGGGTGGCAGCCACCGACAGGGTCAAGGGGCAACACCCCTTTCGGGGGTAAGGGGGTAAGAATAAATGAAAAGTGTAAATGTTACCATCGATTAGCTTTTTAATCGAATGGTTGCATGTTGATGTCGTGACCTAATACACATGTGCCTTTTAAAAGGTTTGTCGAGGCCCGAAATTTGTTTTGGGCCACACTATTAGATTTAATCATGTGGCCCAAAACAAATTTTGGGACTCAACAAGCCTTTTAAAAGGCACGTGCATATTAGGCCACATAATCAACCTGCAACCACCCGATTAAAAAGCTAATCGATGATTTGATGGCAATAGATAAAAAACCCTATTCAAGGTTAAAATATCCCTGAAATTAAATGGTAATTTATTATTGTGGTGATATTTCCCCAAAATTAATGGTAGGAATATAATATTACTGGCGAATATAATTAATATTTGTAATTATAGTATAAACTACTGGCGAATCAATTCCAATGACGCGTCGTTTAAAATATAATGCATAGGCGAATTAATCGAGACAATTATTTTTTTTGTAAAAAAATGGCGATTCAACATCCTTTTTAGCTTGTACTATTCGCTATTTTTGGAGGTCCTGATTTCAATTATTCGCCAATTGGTGAAGATTCGCCACTAAAGTTTTCCCTTGATTATTTACCCACTTCCCATAGTTCTAACATTTCATTATAATATTATTAGGGAATTTAGATCATTCTTTTGACTTTGACCTCTCTATTGCCCTTTTCTTAGCACTTTTTTCTTGAGTCTACCTTAATACATGTATCCTTGGAACCCTAATCCATAGATTTTTGCCTCATTTCTCTGTTAATAAATGTAGCAAAAGGGAATCCATTTTAGACTTTATAGTTCTACCACTAATTACAACTATAAGATTCTCTAAGGATTTAAGAAAAAAGAAAAATAATGGACATATATGTTTAACTTCCTCATCAAGATTAACATCTATGCTTCTTAGCTACCTCACAAGAATAATAAGTGCATATAAATGTTTGGCTATAGATTCTCCTTCATTTTTAATTAATATAAATTATATTTTTAATTTACAAATTATTAACAAGACTCTTATTTTGGTACATTTCACCTATCCTTGATATAACATATTTTATAATATTTTCAAATTCATTTAGTGGAATAGAATGAAACATAGTCATATTTTTCCTCGGTCATTCTTATCAAACTTCTTTCAAACCTTGTTTTGTATATCAATAGGATTTTCTTGATATTTCAAATTCTTGTATTAACCTCTTTCCTCTAAGAGATCCTACAATTTTAATTTCTTTAACTTGTACTTGCAGCTATTAAACCTCTCAATCTCTTAACAATGTGCGATTTCCATGGATTCTATAATCATACTCATATTACAAAACTAGTAAATAAAATAATCCCTCTAAAACCACAAAAAATAGTTATTTAATCTAATAAAGCATGTGATTAATCAAATAAAATTAATATATCAATGAAGAATAAAACATGAAAAATGTAAATCATATGAAAATTAAAATTATGTGGATAAATCCTTGTAAAGAAAAACTTCCCCACCAAAGAGACACAACCTTGTATTAATCTCAATAAAGAGTATACACTAATAAAATCACTAATTACTCTCACAATAAACCAAAAACATAAGAATACTTAAAAAAGAACCTTACAAACTGTAGACCAAATCTCCTAAATCTCCTACAACTCATTACCAAATTCTTTCATTGAAATTCTTTGTCTTGCAATTTATTTCATGCTTAAAAATGCCCCGCAACTTTTTCCTTTTGTTTTGGATTTTTTCTAAGTGAGCCTGCAGACTTCATATGTTCTTTGCATCATCAAAACACACCACGTGTCAACATTGCGTGGGTTCAAGCAAGGCTATGACCTCTTTCTCTTGCAGAGGCATGCAAAGCCACCACATGCTGGCCCCGTATGGTCTTTATAATGAATTTTGTTCTTTGAAGTGGCTGAAGGTAGAAGGTGCCACATATCGAAACCATAGATTTTCTTGAAGGTAACTCAAGGAAGGCCTAAAAAATCCTGCCTGTGTGCCACATGTTTGACACATGGATTTCTTAAAAGGGAAAAGTGAAAGGAGTCGAAGGAGCATCGAGAGGCACCACTTGTCAACCACATGGAAGCCTGAGCATGTTTTGAACTCGAGAGGTTATGGAAAGTGTTCTATTGGTTATTTTGAAAGTGGAAGGCTTTCAGAGAGGGTGCCATGTGATGAAGCTTAGAAATGTGAAGGCCATTGCTGCTTAAAACCTCACTCGTCTAAGCAGTTGCAGTGATCTCCATGGTGCTTCATGTTTGGTGTATCATATTGTGGCTCTCAGGTGGGTATTCATTAGCCATGGTGCCTAATTATTCTTTATTTTTTGTCAAAGGGCATTCATTTCATAATTGGTTGGTGTGTCGTCAAAAAGTGTAGCCTTAGACACTTTTCACTCATTTGGGCCTTTGCCTATGGATTTTGGATTTTTTTCAGCCTTTTTTTACCTTTTTTTAAGCCTTGTGCCAAAGTGTTGTAAAATATTTTCACTCTCCTAGGCTTTTCATCACTAAATCAACTCTTTCTTATGCTATAATGACCCCTTAATACACATACATGCCTCACCTTAGTGTGTTTCATGAGACAATCCTGACAAACATTAATAATCACATTTTAATCCCCGAAAATCAATGAAAAATGTGCAGGTGGACTAGGCTGCCACCTTGGGCCACCTAGTCCCATGTGGCATAAAATTCAATTTTAACTTAATTTTCTTTCAGAATTTTATCTCTAAAACCCTAAGGTCAGCATGTATGGTACTATTTCAGAGAAATTAGGGCACAATTTCTATAAATAAGGGTTATTCCCATCATTTTGCACCTTCTAAGTCTCATTTTTCTCCTACCTTCTTCATCATCTCTCATTCTTCTCAAATAAGCTAGGGTTTTGAGTATTTTAAGTCACCAAGACATCTCTCTCAAGAAGCATCCAAAGGGTTGAATCCTCCATTGCTGCAACTCAAGATCAATCATCAAGGCAAGGTAAAATCCACCACTCCTTTGTTTCATGCTTCATTACATCATTTCTCTATTTTGGTTTGATTACTCAAAAGAGGTTTGACTAAGGCAAACCCCTAATCCCTAATAATCAACAAGTTTTCCCTCTTTGTGTGATTTGCAGGTCTTGTAGGTAGATTTGACAAAGAACCAAGGTGGAAGAACATTAAACAACTTGTCCAATATCTTAAAGGTTGGAGAAACCCTAGTTGAAGCTTGGAGGACCTTCACAGACCAAAATCTTCACTTTCGGGACTAGACACCTAAAGGAGCAGAAAACACAAACCAAGGGCTTCGGATTCCATTTTCTGGTTTTCAAAAATTCAAAAGAGGACTAAGTCACCAAAAATGGCGACCTAGTCCCTTTGAGCCTATTTTTTAGGGATTTTGGTAGATCTGGATACCCTTTTGGCTGAAATGAGCTTTAGAACAATTTTCCAGAAAAAAAGGACTAGGTCGCCCAGATTGGCACAAGTGTCCCTTTCGGATTTTGTATTAAATTTAGCAACATTTCTAGCCTTTACAAGTTTCTAGGTGCACACCCCTTTCATCTCCAACTTTCTATTCTAGTTTAATGTATATTTCTTAGGTTATCTTGTACATACTTGCATATCTTAATGTGTTTTCAAACACTTTTGCATTTCAATAGTTTGCATCCATTAGATAGTTTATTTCATTAGTTTTCAGCATTTAGGGCATTCCACACACATCATTTCAAGCCCCTAACTCCTTATAATGAACTCACCCAAAAAACATATCATTAGGTGAAAGAGAGTCATTCTTCCAACCTAGCTTCTAGGTGAAAAACCCTAGAGGCCTATTTGGGGAATCCTCTTTCCCTTTTAGCATATCATCTTTTTGGTGGTTTAGTTGGTATCCACCATGGTTGGTTTTCATAGAGGAGGTGGTTGAAAGGAATGAATTGGGATATTTTGAGTTCTGTTTCAATCGAATATCACCAACTGAAATATTATTGCAATATGGGTTTGTCAAAGGGGGAAATTGATTTCCGTTGTATTTTTGCAAACTTCGTTTAGGTTCTCTGTCTGATGGTTTAATTCCACCATTTATGTTTTTATATTTTGTGTACCTAGGTGGTGGGAGATTTTTTTTGCTTGTTGCTTCCCTTGCGATATAAAAGGGAATTTCGAGCCTCTCCCAGAGGTTCATGATTTTGGTAGTAGTTGTTCACCATTTTTGTAAAGAGAATACTTAGAGAATCAATTTTCAGAGAGTTTTCATTTTCATCTAACCTTAGCATTTTGTATCTTTTGAATCAACCAATAGAAAGTAAAATACATTAGATTATGCCCAACTTGCCTCTATTATGTGTTTTATTTTTTGTTTATGCTAGATTTAATGCTCTGTGTCATTCATAAATGGATATGATCTTCATGACTAATTGTTATGAGTTTTAGATTTTATGGCTTTTAGAATAAGATTGCAGATAATTGAACCATGTCCTATAATCTTTCATTTCTATAATGATTTATGTTAGATTTCATACTATGCTTGTTGGTGAGAAATATCTATAAAAGATTTAAGAAGCTAACAAAATAACCTAGGAGTATCATACTTTGTCAAGCCTTAGTGGGTGCTTCTCACAAAAATATTTGAATGCTATGCTCTATGCTTACCAAGCCTTAAGCATTTTATTCTCTTTTTAACAATGAAGGGTCTATGGCACTTTGTGTTAAGTTCTTAGGAGTTTATACTTTTTGTTATTTGAAGTGGGATTTGAAATGTTGTAAAAGCTTTGGTGCATCACCCTAGTATAGATTTATTTACATTTATTTCTTCTTCCCCCTTTTCTCCCTTAAACACAAATGAAGATTCAACCTTTAAAATATCAGAGGTTTTCCAATGGAGCACAATTTGTCCCCCATCCATTGAACTTATCATTAGGCTATTTTCTTGAAGTGTAGGTTTTAGGGATCAATTATTCTTTTTTTGTCACACCCGATGGGAGTTATTTTAATTGCCCAACTTGTAGTTGGATGCATGAACCATAGGCCAGTTACCAGATCACAAATAACCCAAAATCTAGGTTTATTGCTACCTCCTTTAGTAACCATAATTGTAGGCCTTGTTGGAGCTACCCAGTCCATTGTGCAACATGCTCAACCACAAGTTCCTATGACCACTCAACCACCCAAAAACTTTGTAGCATGGAACAACGAAAACCAACTTATTCCTCTTGTTCCTCCTATGATATGGGACCCTATTCCTATGAATGTTGTAAAACACTCCCTAAGTTCACCGAGGAGGATTTCAAAACCCTGATGAAGCATCTTCAAGATGTCATTGATGTGTGCACATTTCACAACAACACAATGTAGAACATGGCACTTAGATTGTTAGTAGCCTCCTTCAAAGGTAAAGCTCAAGACTAGTATAGATCTCTAGCTCCTAACTCTATTGGTTCCTGGGATCAGATCGAAGATCGATTTTTTGAGTGCTTTTCAGAGAAGGGAGACCACTCGTCACTACTATAGTATTTGATAATGATAAAGAGGGCACCACAAGAGGCCATCACAAATTTTAATACCAAGTTTCATAAAAATTGGTAGAGGATCCCTATTATAGCTTGATCACCTACATACAAGACATTCATTTTCTATTTAAAATCTTCCAACTCTGACATAGTGGTCATGATCCAGTTTCTTGGGGGTAGGAGTCTGGCAGATGCATACGATTTTGTAGTAAGAGTTGAAAACAACTTGATTGATGCTAGAAAATTCCCACCTAGACCACCTATGCCAATGTTCTCAGAGATATCAACATAGCCCCAAGAAGAGACTACTCCTAGCACATATGATGTACCTTTTCCTTCTATGTATTTGTATCTGAACACACATGCAAGCACCTACACTTCCTCATGATTATCCGCAAAGGTAAACAACATGAAGAACTTGATACAAAATTATCCAATGAGGTTATCAATATAAAGAAGAAACAAGCAATGCCCTCGAGACCCCCATTTCAAGGATACCAAGGAGGGAGACCGCTATTCCAACATAATCAACATTATAGAGGTGCAAGAGGGAATAACCAATTACAATCCTTAAACCAATTTTTTTGGTTAAAACTTCACTACAAACCATACATTCAAAACCTAGTAGAGATATGGTTGCAGGCTAGAACAATTTGGTAGATGACACAAATGCCTGATGTTTCCCTTGTAATGACACACACATGCCTTAGAATTTTCTAAGAGGCAATCTTCAACAAAAGGTGGAAGAGCAAAGGAAATAGGGCATCTCACCAGACACTAGAGTATACACTTTCTAGTCCCCCCAGAGTGGAGACAACTATGCTTAATGCTCAGATACAAGGTATGTTGTTGGAACAAGAGGTAGATATTTCCTCAGATCATGCATTTTTATCCTAGATGGAGGATGAGGATGTGTTGTTTGCAAATGAAGCTTCAATGCGAAAGAATCCATAAGTCCAATCAAACTACAACACCCGCTCTAAGTGAAGGTTTACCGAAGAGACCATACCTCAAGTACAACAACCTAAGGTAGTCGTGCAAAAGACTACTTGTTCACCTGCGGTGGTTCAACCCTTTCAAAATCTAAAAGAGGTGTTCCCTTTCAATTCAAAGATACCACCACTCAAATCACTTAATGTGGTCGAACAATTGAAAAAGCTCCTTGCTAATTCACTAGTACACAAACAACAATATATGACTAAATAAACTACTAAAAATTGCATATAAATGACTAATTTTGTCACATGACCATTAGTAGTTTATTGCTGGTCATTTATAACACAACCAATTTTATGACTAAACTATTTTAGTCATTTATTTAGTCATTGATTTTTACTCATTAATTTGGTCATTGATTTGGTCATTGATTTAGTCATTGATTGTTATTAATTGGTCATTTATTTAGTCATGGTAGTGATTTATTTAGTCATATATTTAATCATTAATTTAGTCATTAATTGTTGTTAACTGGTCATTTATTTAGTCATAGTAGTCATTTTTTTAGTCATTACTTTAGTCATATATTTAGTCATTAATTTGGTCATTACTTTAGTCATATATTTAGTCATTATTTTAGTCATTACTTTAGTCATTACTTTAGTAATTTAGTCATATTTAGTCATTTTATTTACTGGTTTCCATTAATTGGTAGTAAATATAATCACGAAATGAATAATTTATTAAATACCATAAATTTTATAATGCAAAAATAACATAATATTAAATTTGAACTAAAACATAAAAGTAAATAAAAATATTATATATGCGTACAAGTTACAACATAATAGAATTAAAAGATTGATTCAACATCATGATAAATAAAGGTAATCTACAATAAAAAAATTAATGCAAATATATATCAAATTATGATATTGCTATCAGGATTCAACCGTGTATTTTTTGATCATGATTCATGATACCACTGCACTCATTGCATCTAGGTTCACCCATCCCAGTACTGCTCTAGCTCAAGCGTGCTTAACCACAGAGTTTCCCCCAAGGTTAAGCCCACTTAGCTTTCTACCCCATTTGCAAAACCTTCAGAAAGTGTTATGCCTAAAGAATGGTTCATAAGGCATAACACTTGCTAAAGGTTTTGCAAATGGGGTAGAAAGCTAAGTGGGCTTAACCTTGGGGGAAACTGTGTGGTTAAGCGCGCTTGAGCTGGAGCAGTACTGGGATGGGTGACCTCCCGGGATGAACCAATGTTTCACCTCTGTGAGCATCACTTAGATGCAATGAGTGCTAAGTGGACCATTCATTATCATGAGAGATGGGTTCTTGTGAACCACTACTCATGAATCATGGGTCAATGAGTTTGACTCAAAAACTGCACGGTTGAATCCTAATAGCAATATCATAATTTGACACGCTGTGGAAAAAGGAAAGGAAACATCCTTTTGTAGTCCACGATACCAGGCAGCCTATTTTTGGGTCTACAAATGGCTTGCAGTATATGGGACTCCTACTTATCAATATATATCAAGTTATAAGATTTCAAAAGTTGTCTAAGAGTATATATGTAAATATAATAAAAAATGTCAAAGTTGTCTAAGAGTTTCCAACTCTTTCAAATACACCATGATAATAAAGATCCCTGAACAACATATTCAAAATAATGCATAAAACAGCGAACCAAGATGTCTAACAACTAGTAAATGATAAATATGTTCAACTATGTCATTTTTTGCAAATACTTTAGTGGCCACCATGTGAAGGTTCCCTCTTATCAATATATATCAAGTTAAAAGATTTCAAAAGCTGTCTAAGAGTATATATGTAAATATAATAAAAAATGTCAAAGTTGTCTAAGAGTTTCCAACTCTTTCAAATACACCATGATAATAAAGATCCCTGAACAACATATTCAAAATAATGCATAAAACAGTGAACCAAGATGTCTAACAACTAGTACATGATAAATATGTTCAACTATGTCATTTTTTGCAAATACTTTAGTGGCCACCATGTGAAGGTTCCCTCTTATCAATATATATCAAGTTAAAAGATTTCAAAAGCTGTCTAAGAGTATATATGTAAATATAATAAAAAATGTCAAAGTTGTCTAAGAGTTTCCAACTCTTTCAAATACACCATGATAATAAAGATCCCTGAACAACATATTCAAAATAATGCATAAAATAGTGAACCAAGATGTCTAACAACTAGTACATGATAAATATGTTCAACTATGTCATTTTTTGCAAACATTTTAGTGGCCACCGTGTGAAGGTTCTCTCTTTCTCTTTCAGACGAACAACTCCATCTATTTTGTCTTCATAAACAAGGGGTATGGTACTTGTGACCTTTAAAATATTTACATTTGCATCCCTTGTTCCTTTCAAGTTTACTCCATGTACAATAGATAGGGAGTGAATCCGTCCAATGCCCACAACATCACCATCTAATGGATCCAACACCTTAACTATATCCTCTTCTTTGATTTTATCAATACATTTCTGCAAAAAGAAAAAAAATAACACATTATATTACATAGGTATTGATTACCCTTGTTTGCATAATAAAACAACCATTACTTGCTTAAATAGTACTTGCATGTGTGTGTTAAAATAATTGAAAAAAGAAAATTTCAAAAATAATTGCAATTATACCTCATGAATGTTTTACCCTGAAAATTACCTTAGCAATCTCACATTTTTGCTATCAAGAGGCTTGATAGTCTAGATGATTATTATCATCCATAGGGTATAAAGTAAACCAGAAAGAGAATGGGGGAGATGGATTAAAGTAATTGAATAGATTCCGAGAACCATTCATCAATCTAGTTTACTAAAAAACCAGCACTCATAGCATTGCTTACAATGTTACTATAGCTTCATGCTAATCAGATACAAAGGCCACAAATATAAACACTACATTACCTTGCAAATTTTTTGGGCATATAGTTTAAATTATGTTAACTTGAATCTTGCAAGGTCAGTAAAAAAGGATGCACAAGGCAGCCAAAAATAAATCCAAATCATGACGTTCAACTTATATTATATTTGATCTATAACAATCCTTGAAAAATATGTTGAGTTTTTATGATGTTAAAAAGTTGTACTTCATCCATGTTCCTAATGAACTTGCATAAAGGCTTCCAACAAATTTTTATGCATGAATACCATAAACTAATAAACTTGTACAATTTTCTCTTTAGATTACAACAACTACATGCAACTCAATCAATATCTCATTTAGACAAATAAAAAAATGTAAGATTTATTATTCAATACCATAGATCACAGAAAATATGATAAAATGTGTTCATTGAGGTCATCACAAAACTCACCGTGTTTGGAGAAGCAAGTTGCTTTCCACTCAACATACTAGTAGCTGATCTTTTTACAAACCCATTCTCATCAGCTTGCTTTTGCATACACATTAACAATTTAAATATCAACAAACATTCCATATTAACTATTGTTCAGTAACCTTATTACAAACTCGCCTTATAACATAGAAAACAAGAGAAAATTATGAAACAAACATTTCTGCCAAGGTGCGAGGAGTCAAAAGCCAAGAAAAAAGAATTTCTTATCCAAAACCTATGGATGATAGTTAATTTTTGTTCAAAATTTCAATTCAGCTTATAAAATCAAAGTTAACATTTTGACAAAATGATTTGACCAGGTATAGGGTTGGTTTCTATCCACACATAAGGAGATTAGTAAAAAAGGATGCACAAGGAAGCCAAAAATAAATCCAAAGCATGACGTTCAACTTATATTATATTTGATCTATAACAATCCTTGGAAGATATGTTGAGTTTTTATGATGTTCAAAAGTTGCACTTCATCCATGTTCCTAATGATCTTGCATAAAGGCTTCCAACAAATTATTATGCATGAATAACATAAACTAATAAACTTGTACAATTTTCTCTTTAGATTATAGCAGATACATGCAACTCAATCAATATCTCATTCAGACAAATAAAAAAATGTAAGATTTATTATTCAATACCATAGATCACAGAAAATACGATAAAATGTGTTCAGTGAGGTCATCACAGAACTCACCATGTTTGGAGAAGCAAGCTGCTTTCCACTCAACATACTAGCAACTAATCTTTTTACAAACCCATTCTCATCAGCCTGCTTCTACATACACATCAACAATTTAAATATCAACAAGCATTCCATATTAACTATTGTTCAGTAACCTTATTACAAACCCGCCTTATAACATAGAAAACAAGAGAAAATTACAAAACAAACATTTCTGCCAAGGTGTGAGGAGTCAAAAACCAGGAAAAAAGAATTTCTTATCCAAAACCTGTGGATGATGGTTATTTTTTGTTCAAAATTTCAATTCAGCTTATAAACTCAAAGTTAACATTTTGACAAAATGATTTGACCAGGTATAGGGTTGGTTTCCATCCACACATAAGGAGATTTGTAAAAAAGGATACAGAAGGCAACCAAAAATAAATCCAAAGCATGACGTTCACTTTCTATTATATTTGATCTATAACAATCCTTGGAAGATATGTTGAGTTTTTATGATGTTCAAAAGTTGCACTTCAAACATGTTCCTGTTGAACTTGCATAAAGGCTTCCAGAATTTTTTTATGCATGAATAACATAAACTAATAAACTTGTACAATTTTCTCTTTAGATTACAGCAGCTACATGCAACCCAATCAATATCTCATTCAGACAAATAAAAAATTGTAAGATTTAATATTCAATACCATAGAACACAAAAAATACGTTAAAATATGGTCACTGAGGTCATCACAGAACTCGTCGCACGTTTGGAGAAGCAAGCTTCTTTCCACTCAACATACTAGTAGTTGATCTTTTTACAAACCCATTCTCATCAGCCTGCTTGTGCATACACATCAATAATTTAAATATCAACAAGCATTCCATAGATTAAATTTCAAATAGAATCTATAAATTCTTCGACCAATCTTGCATTACTTGTCTAATTTGATGTAGAAAGACAATTAGCTATAGAGCAGATGATTTCCTCTTAGAAACTGGTAAAAGTCAGATTGCTTGGAAGCCAAATTAGTTTCAAATACATTAAAAAGGGAAAGCTGATACTTTCTATGAAAGAATATATCCAAGTAGCTTTATACTAAACTTCAATGAGCATGAAAGTGGAGTGATTACACCAACTATGTCATTTAAGGTTCAAGTAGCTACATATGAAAAGAATAATAAATAAAGGCCTCCAATAAAATTATACGAGGGTCTTAAATTCATTACCTTAAAATTCAAGTGGGAAAATATCAAAGCTAAGAAAATATTTCCAAAAATACCAAAGATAAAGTAAAATTGTTGTACAATTCATTTATTGCAACACATTGAACACCTCACAAATTAAATTGTAAGAATGCAAAATAAGCAAATTTTAAAGTTGTTGTCTTTGGGTATCTAAAAAGGCTATAATTTTACCACACTATCATTTTGTGAAAAAAATAACAATGAATGATGAAATGGCATCTGAGTGTTTTAACAATGATTATGTTGCTTATCTCATTTGCAATAGGATAATAATTTCATTGATGGGCAAGAAATAAGGATCCGAGCAAAAGCTCTTCCACTTGGAATGTAACTACATAATGTCTAATTAAAATAAAATGCGGTTCTTGGATAAACAACATTGGATCATAGGAGTGTGCATCACTGAATCAAGAATCGATTGTTGTATATCATGTATGGCTATCAAAAACAGAGTAGAAAAAGCATGGCACACATTTCTGTCATGGAATGGATTCAACCAACCAAATCTCAAAATAAAGTTGAAAATTAGAGCATTCATTCCCAAAATGTCACCCTCTATTAATACAAATGCCACCTGTTTTGTAATTGGACTAGTATATGCAAGCCCAAAAAAAACTCCAAACCAAAAAAAACTAACACCAAATAGCATAAAAAATTAGAAAACACATAATGTATTTTAAATTTCACTCCCTCCCCTCACCCCCTCCCCAAAATATCTAAGAAATTCCTACTTTATGATGAGAAAAATTCCATTCCACGAATATTGGTATTGCTGATGAAAACAAAACCATAAAATGTTTGAAAAATGCTCCCCAGTTATGAAGCTATGAAGAAAAACATAATGTTGCTGCAGATTAACCCTTGTTTTGTAGACTTAAAAGTGATTAATTAGAGTGTGCCTTTCCTTTCTGGGCAATACATACATGGCAAGCCTATTGGGGGGTATGGTATGGCAGATTCACGAGTCTTATAGAAGGCACCATACAACATTAGGGACTGTTGTACCTCAATTTTATTTGATCGCAACACATATTGACAGACATATATGTTACAACATTACAAGTAGGATTCTAAGTAAACTAGAGGGTATAGTGCTTGGCATAATTATTTTCAATATTTTATGCAAAAAATCACATGGCTAACAACGATGCTTAAAATGCACTCATTTCACATACCAAACATTTTAGATTTAAAAGCAATCATAAATGAATTTGATATACAATCCTGGTTGTGACCTATGCTCAAACCCAAAGCAACCAAAATTAAAAAATAATCTATGTCATGTTGCTAAAACTTCAAATAAGATGAACTGATAAGTACTTTAAAATGAAACAGTTTGGTACACTAGATAATTCCTATATCTTTTGTGCTTCTCTTCCACTTGAAGGGTTTCAGAATCAAGGAAAAGTAACATTTCATAGCACTCACCTCAAGTTCAGCACCACTAGTACTATAAATATCATGCACATACTCCTTGAATTCAGCATAATCATTGTCAACATTGTCCTGAAGTTGTGTAGCTTTGATGAGAGCTCTATTGACAGGGTCTTTTCCTTTTCGTTCTACTTTCATATAATTGTTCTGCAACTATAAAAACATACAGAGTAAGACAATTATGAAGAGCTCAGCAAAGAAAAAACAACAATAAGAGAAAAAAAAAGAATCATAATGCAAACATGGGCGTACATCAAAAATTGATTATTTGCAACTAAACAACTAAAGGTTTTTCCCTATCATTTATAAGCAACCAAGGAAAATACCAGAACCAAAAAAAATATTGTGTATATTATAATATGTGCACATATTGATAAAAATATATGTTACAACATTACAAATAGGATTCTAAGTAAACTAGAGGGTATAGTGCTTGGCATAATTATTTTCAATATTTTATGCAAAAAATTACATGGGTGACAACAATGCTTAAAATGCACTCATTTCACATACCAAACATTTTAGATTTAAAAGAAATCATAAATGAATCTGAAATACAATCTTGGTTGTGACCTATGCTCAAACCCAAAGTAGCCAAAATTAAAAAATAATCTATGTCATGTTGCTGAAACTTCAAATAAGATGAACTGATAAGTACTTTAAAATGAAACATTTTGGTACACTAATAAATCCTATATCTTTTGTGCTTCTCTTCCACTTGAAGGGTTTCAGAATCAAGGAAAAGTAGCGTTTCATAGCACTCACCTCAAGTTTAGCACCACTAGTACTATAAATATCATGCACATACTCCTTGAATTCAACATAATCACTGTCATCATTGTCCTGAAGTTGTGTAGCTTTGCTGAGAGCTCTATTGACAGGGTCTTTTCCTTTTCGTTTTGCTTTCATATAATTGTTCTGCAACTATAAAAACATACAGAGTAAGACAATTATGAAGAGCTCAACAAAGAAAAAACAACAATAAGAGAAAGAGTATGCAAAAAAATGATATAGTTGAGAATTAAAATATTGAGGGATAGCCTCTTACCTAATCTGAATCCTTGGAATTATGGTCATTCCATGCAGAATCTATAGGCTTAACAAAAAGCCAACTGTGAAACTTTCTCGGTGAGACCATGTAAGCAACTCATTATATGTTGGTACTCTTTATTTGAGTTGACATAATTTGGAGAGGCTCTTACTGGGCGTTCAACAAATGGTTGTGAAATCTCTGTTGACGAACTAGATTTCCACTTCATACTACTCTTAGATTTAGTATGATCTAGTGTTGCCATATAATTGACAATATCTTCTACACCTGCTTCTCTATTATTGTTTTCCACCTAAAATACAATGTCAATTTCAACATATAGTCAATTCAATAAAAAATTGAAATAAATAACACAATGTAAATTGAACAAAAAATCCATACACTTACTCCAAATTTGTCCATTTTGGCTTGCAACCCGCCTTGGCCAAATGTATATTCAACCCTCACATTATCTCTTGCTCTCTTGCCTCTATTACTCTTTGTCAAATATTCTTCAGAATGCATACTTTCTTTCAATGCCTCCCACTGTTTGGGAGATAGAGTGTAGTCTAACCTCTCGTTTCCCTCCATGATTATTTTTCTGCAATTGAATCTAAAATTATTCATTAGAAGTCTCATCTTGTGCTTGTAATATTTTCTAGATATTTGTCCACCAATAGTGTCAAAATCATTTTCCATCTTTTGTATAACATATTCCACATTTTGTGGATCTTGTTGTGCAAAATTTGATTTGCAAAAATCCAAATGGGCCCTACATCTTACGCCCAACTCAGACGCCCACCTTGCAACATTTTTCCCATTGGGCTCACCATCTCTTGATACCTCAACCAAGAATGGATTTTTCCCTTCTAATATTCTTTCTTTTGCATTCCTCTTTGTAGATCTGTATAAATCTTGACTCAATCTTTTTCTTTTAACAAAAGCAGGCACATCTTCTGTTGAACCACTACCAATATTTCCAGTTGATCCACTAATTCCATCAAAAGTTGTAGATGCAACAGGTGCACTCTGAGGCACATCAGATGTAAGCGAACTCTCTTCATGACTTTCATTAACCATAACTTCATGCTCCTTGGCCACATCAGGTGTGGCATGAGTAGGTAGATCAGTACTGGTCTCCGCAGATTTCACTTCAAACACATCCTTTATGCATTGGCTTCTACGAGCTGACAACACTGTATCTTTACTTTCTTTTTGTTTTTTCTCTACATTTTCTCTGCACTCTTTTTCTTGCCTGTAAAACAAAAAAAAATATCATATCATGTCTTATATACATAAAGCTCTTGCCTATAAAATTTCATTAAACAATATTAAATAAGTAATATACTACTTATTGGATTTACATTGCCTGTTTGTCAAACCAAGATGCGATAAATATTCATTATTCTTGGCCACACGTTCTTCACAAAAGCACTCATAATCTGACATTGGAATTTCAAAATTATGATCACTATCATCTAATTTGCGCCTTAAATTCTTTTTCCTCATTTCTTGATGTCCAAAAAAAAATAATGTATAAATTAGCAACTTGATATAGAGATAATTAACTGTAACAGAAATTGCATTAAATGCAAGTTTATGATTATTTTTAATTAGCAAATTAATGGTAAGGTTATAGGAACCCTTTATTGCAGTGCAGGTTGAGCTTGGACTATGTGCTTGAGATTGTAAACATGGGTTGAGTTTTAATTGACCTTGTCATCGTAACACTGCAACCTCACATCTATGCTATATTAAGTATGTGATTTATTGGAACTGTATAGTTTGTAATCTGGCCATTGTAACCAGGGTTAACGTATTTTTATTGTAGCACATTCTACTTATGGGTGTTTAATTTTTCAAAGTCATTGTACAAATACAAGGGAGTATGGTTTTCACTGGTATGATTGGTGTAAGAGATACTTATCATTTCACATTTAAAAATAGTTTTCCGTAGCTATGAATTAAGTTGCTATTCCTTGAAATTGGTGTAAAAGGCAACTGATGCTAAAATTATTTTGGTAGGTTGATGCAGAGCATCATACCAAAACCATCAACAACCTCATTTCATTAGGGTAAATCAAACCCCATTTGAATCAGGAGAAGATCAAATATATAAACTTCAACATTTCACTTAACTTTCATCAAAAATCGCTCTTCAGTCTTCCAATCTACACAACTTCAAGGCATCAAGGTAGTGCTCCACCTTAACAAAACCATATTCAACACCATCAATTTGATCAAAAGCAAACAAAACTCAATTCAGGACCTGTGAAAACAATCCCCTCATTTACCATGCTCATTAGCCTCTAATTCCAACCAGGCAATAAGACAACTAAACCTTGCATCTCTACTATTAGCCCATTACCAGACCATCAAATCACCACTTTTTGATTCCAATAGTCCATTTACATATTACAAACTCGTGATGCAACAAAATCATTATTATTATCTTGTAGTTAATCATGCTCAAAGGGTTCACATTACTCACTCATTCGATCATCAAAGTCAACAAACCTGTCTTCTACACCTTATCCCAACTTAGAAACGTCGTTAACAATATTATTAAAGCAGATTCAAAGCATAAACACCTTTCCATTTCACTATTTTGTCAGATTTTATAGTTTCAAGCAAACACACCACCATTTACCTTGTAAGACAACAAACCCTTAAATCGGGTGATTTCCTTTTAACCACAATGCATCCTCTCAAAAAACTTGCATTTTTAGATACCCTTTACAGTCCTTTTTAACATACTTCAAAAGAGATATAACTTGTTTCACAAAATATAGGAGAACCAACACGCTGTCCACTGGTAAAAGCCCTCAATTAGGTCTAATTAACAAACCAAATGCCCCTTAATCAACAACGAAACTAGATTCTAAACCCAAAATAGTCTTAGAACAGGTGTAAAAATTGACAAATCATCAAGCTTCAAGGTGGAAAACACCCAACAATACACAAAATCAGTAAACCCTTGTTTATAGGGTAAAAACACCAAAAATAGGGAGGGTTTCATGAATGAAACACTTACAAACCTCCAATACTCCAAAAAATCATTGAAACATGTCTTAATATATCTGCAAAATCCTTTGGAATCATATTCTAACCCATGCACACGTTATTTCTTCAACATCCTACTTGAAACCTCCATTCTCAAGTGGAAAAACTCAAATTTTTGTCTTGAATCAACAACTTAACATCATATTTTTGTTACCCCTGCAAATACACACCTCACAAGACTGAAAATACATTAAAATTAACTCATTACACTAACCATCTAACCCTACATTGGTGGAATGGACATTGATTCCTTGTTAGACTCTCAAAACCACTGTGAAAGAACTCTGCCCGGGCACTGAAAGTTGCCTTTTATTCTTTTTTTTCTTAAAAAAGGACCTCTCAACTATTTGAAATAAAGACTAACACCTTCCTAAATATGATCACACAAGAATTTTTTTTTTGAAATTCTTAAACAATCAAGATAAAGGTAAAAACAAAGGAAAGATTGCTGCTAACACAAAAAACAGGGATTTATTTCAAATTTTTTATTACAAGAATATCAAGATCTGCTTTTTCTCGCCCCCCAATGCTCTTTATAGAAGTTTCCCACTTAGTAATTGACTGTCCAACTTCCTCCATTGGTTCAAACTACCTTTTAACTCTTAATTTCCTTGATTTATGCTCTTTTGTTGCATAATTACATTTTGACAACTATTTTGGCAATATTTTGAAAATGTGACCACCTAGTGAATTATTTTATGACTTGATTACATTCAAATTATCCTTTACAAAGAATTGACACAAGATTTTGAACTTAGACACAAAAATTTGACAGCCTAGCCTTTTGAAGGCATTACAAGATCCAGGCACTCCTGCACCATAGGTCAAGCTTCATACAGTGGATGGCTTGGTGAAGGAGTGGGCCTAGTGTGTGCCAAATGGATATTACTTCATTCATGTATATGCCAAAGTAAGTAGCTCATCGATGGACATACAATTCTACAAAAAGTAATCGTAATGACAAATTTGGTAGAATTCACTTTTCATTTCATTTTATACTTACTTTTATTCATGCCATGAATACGTAGCCATAATGTTCATTTTTCTTGTTTACAAATTGACACTTTGCTTCCAACCCACCTATCAGTGACATGCCCACACCTAGGACCTTATCCCTTGTGTTGATACAGTCCTTATAATTTTCATACAGTCCTTATACTTAATTGCTAAGTACTTTTTCAAGGTCAGTTATGTCCAACGTTTTTGTCTCAAGTTTTAACAGTGCTCTCTTGTAGGAGTTTGTTCATTGATCTCCTACAACACTTAGTAGAAAAGAGTTTACAAACCAGTCTACTTTCTTAAGTATGTGATATATTGGAACTGTATAGTTTGTAATCTGGCCACTGTAACCAGGGTTAATGTATTTTTATTGTAGCACTTTTTGCTTACGGGTGTTTACTTGTTCAAAGTCATTGTACAAATACAGGGGAGTATGGTTTTCACTGGTATGATTGGTGTAAGAGATACTTATCATTTCACATTTAAAAATAGTTTTTTGTACCTATGAATTAAGTTGCTACTCCTTGAAATTGGTGTAAAAGGAAATTGATGCTACAAGTATTTTGGCAGGTCAAGCTTCATACAGTGGATGGCTTGGTGAAGGAGTGGGCATACTATGCACCAAATGGATATTACTTCATTCATGTATATTCCAAAGTAAGTAGCTCATCAACAGATAGACAATTCTGCAAAAAGTAATCGTAATGACAAATTTGGTAGAATTCACTTTTCAATATAGATTTAAAAAAATATGTTCTAGAAATTACAATATCTGCATTTTAATTACTTTTTTATAGAATATTTGATCTGGGATTCAGAGTACAATTATTTGGAGCATATGCCACTGATAAATAGAAAAATTTGCTTCCATCAAATCTTGGAATTGGAATGAGGATTCCTTCACATTGGATGTGGATTCACCATTAGGCCAGTTATAAATTTGGTGTTCCTAGTCTTTTGGCTTCATTCCTTTGTTCTTTTGTTTAATATACAATCTGATCTTTGTGGGCAATGAGCAGTTATATCTTAGTCTCTGTGGGATGAATGGGCTCAGAATGGGAGAAAATGTAAGGGATAAAAGTTTATACTCTCCCTTGTTACTCCATTTTATACTTACTTTTGTTCATGCCATGAATACGTAGTCATAATGTTCATTTTTCTTGTTTACAAATTGACACTTTGCTTCCAACCTACCTATTAGTGACATGCCCACACCTAGGACCTTATCCCTTGTGTTGATACAATCCTTATAATTTTCATACAGTTTTTCCTATGTAATTTAAATATTTGCCAGGGATCAAACTCAGTACAACACAAGATAAAATGAAACAATCCAATTCACTTTTTGTTTAGTGCAATAGTAGCCATTCCCATTCTAACAAAACACAGCTTCTAAATTAAGTTAGGTTTAAAGGGTTTCAATTCATGCTAAGACATTAATGTAGTAAATTTGGGAAAAACAAAGTCCTCTTCCTAATGAAACATCCAAGTTTTAAAACCAAAAGAGTTAATTTTTTGAGTAACCTTTGAAAGAAAATGAAAGGAGGATTTGATGTTAAGTATTCTGATTAACTTCTATTCTCAAATTGTCACGAAAACTTTATCAGGGTTTTGTTTGGATACACATGGTAGTAAATCATGATCATTTAGTATCAACATAAAATAGTTTCCTTTGTAATTACCATCATGAGACACATCACTACATATAGAAATTATCCTAAGGAATATTCACCATATACATTAAAGCATAGAACAACTTAACTCATGATAAAGTAGATGGGAAAAGGTTATAGCCTACGAATCAATCAAGAAATTTGAAAACTTATCAAGTTTCAGGTCTCTGAGTTTGAAAAACAAAGTAACTGTATTGGACAAGAATGAGCCTATGCACAATATAGTGTTCATGACTTGAGTAATGTATATAAATTTCCTCAAAAATAAATATTTTGTCATAAATAATACAGAGCATTTGGAAAAAATGTTGGCTGAATGAAGCCATTTACCACTAGACATTGAATAGAGAACTATTAGTTAAATAGTAATGGACATTGGACATGTTTATATGGTTTTGTGTTAGTATAAAGGGTAAGGGTTTCTACAGAGTGACCAACCTCTAGTGACACTTGAAACATAAAGTGACTGGCTGTGAGTGTGAGCGTCAGATCTCTTTGATTTAGAATTATCTGTTTATATAGTACATACATGTATCTCAGAGAATTTCGCAATGTCAGATTAATCCATCAGAAACAATATGTAGACTAAATCACTACAAAATTTTTGGCAGAGCTTCAAAGAAACATGTGAAATCCTATAAAAATTTAAAACAAAAATTACAAAGCAAAATAAATAAAAAATGTTTCTGCCATAAATATAAACACCAGATAGAGCATGCACAAATTTATTTCAGGATGGTTCGCATATAATGTTGGTCCAGGCGTCAGCTTTCCTAGGTGTTGAAAGAGAGGAATGTTGAGCTAAGAGATGGTCAAGATGAGATAATGTGGCAAGCCTTAGAGAAATCTAGTAAATACCATGTGCATAAGGGTTGTAACTTGTTGTTGACAAAAAAAAAAAAGTCGCTTGCTTGTCAAGGAAACCATTTGGAGGAAGCTCTAAGGTGTCAAATGAATTCCAAAAATTGATTTGTTCATATGAACTCTTTCCCACAAGGCAATATTGACTGATGAAAACTTGTGCAGGTAGGGTATTTGTGGGACTACAAGTTGTGTTCTTTGTTTTGAAATAATGAGTTGCAAGTCATAGTCATGATCGTGACCACAAGGATATATAAAACTGTCAAGACAATGAAGAATGACATTGAGAGACAGTTAAAATAAGCGATATGAAATGATAGTGGAAGAAACATAGATGTTTTGACCAATCAATGAGAGCAGTCCTAAATACAAAGGATGAGCATATGACATTGAAGTTGGTCTCCAAAGGTCTTTTGTTGTGATGTCGCTGCCTAGGTTTTTGTATGTGAACAATAACCTAAGATGTTGTTCCAAAATCTAAAGAAGGTCCAAGCCACAAAACCCAAGTAGTGTCTCAAGGGTGTCTAAGTGATGGAGTACAAAACCAGTGTCCTAATAGATTGAGAACTTTGAACAACCCCTACCTTTGCATCACATACTTAATGAGTGAAGGTTTTGTTGTAATACAAATGCATCAGAATAGTACAAGCATTATAACAGTCATAACAGTGAGTCAAAGTACAGTGGTCAAGGACTTATAACATCCTGTCACGACAGTGGAAGCAATGATCCAGAGGAGCTATCAAGAAAAGATCATTGTCAAAGTAAATAAATGATGGTATACATATTCATATTGCATTCATATTCATATTCATATTGCATCCTCATTTTTATATGAAAACATATTCATATTGCATTCGTATAGAAACTTTGTTCAACATTAATGCTTTGAAACAGGTATTAGTTTGAAGTTCCATGTCCTTAAAACATAAAACAATCTTAAAACAACATAAAAGTCTTAAATAAAAGGTCATAAAATGGGTCTCATCAATAATCATCTGCATTGCTAGCAAGATCAAAATCTTGATCACTCATGTCTGCATCTACTTGATTTTATTCCTCATCCTCATTTGTGACATGCAATACATTATCTCTTCCAATTTCTTCATTGGAAATCAAAATCTCTTCTTCAAACAATCCCTCATTGTCTTCATCCACTTCTTCAAATGTTTCTTGTAAATTAACATATTGCCCATCAAACATTACATCAACAACTTCCATGAATTTTTGTTTCGAACGAGACTCTGTTTGAATGATATATGACCAACCTATGCTTCTTACATCATCAATTATAAATTATTGGTTAATTTGAAGAGGGAAAACATACGGCTCATCTGTCTCTGAAAAAATATGTCGTGTATTTGCACGTACAAATTCGTACTCATCAAATTGTATTGCGGATGGTCAGATCCAATTAAATTTTAATAATATAGGACTATCTTCACCAAAATCCACTTGAATAATTTCTTGTATGAATCCAACGTGAAATTTCTTCTCAATTTCATGAAGAAATTCAGCACTAACAACATAATCACAATTTGTCTTTCCTTTGTCTTTTTGTTCCACTCTTAAATGACTACCATAGGCCCACATTCCACTAAAATGCATAGCCCATAAATGTGGAGGTTGTGAAATCTCACTTTCCTCTGTTGTTATATCTTGACCTTCTTCTTTTGCATCATTGATTGCATTAGCAATCCATTCTTCAAATTTTGGAAAAGAATCACCTCTAATCAAATCACGACATCTTCGCTTTTAAGGTCGATGTTGCATCCAAGCTTCATTCTCTTCTTCATATTTTCTACATAGAATAATGACGTACAAATAGTAAGATTAATAATATAAATGTGTAAATGCAATTAAGTAAATAAATTATTGTGTAATTTTTTTTTACCTACGCCAGTTATCGAATGAAGATGTGTTTTGAAGAATAAAGGCATGTATTGCACTTCTTTCTTGATATGATGGCTTGAAGTGACATCCATTGCCTTCTAATACTTCACCTACAACTCTCTCATCTTCATCATCATCCCATACACGTCGATTGACATTTTAAAAATCCTTCATATATTCTGTGCAAAATCCCATGGCCTCTTGCATTGAATATCCCTTAGACATGCTTCCTTCTGGTTTTTCCCTAGTACGGATTTTTTTTTTCAAAACCTTCATATATCATTCTATAGGATACATCCATCTCGTTCTTATGAGGCCACAATGCTCTAGTTCATATTGTAGATGTATCAAAAGATGCATAGAAATGTTAAAGATTGTTGGTGGAAATTCTCGTTCCAATAGACAAAGGACTTCAACAACCTCCTCCCTCAAACTATCAAAGTTTGAAGGATCTAATACATGTAAACTCATTCTCTTTAATATTAGGCCCAACCTTATAATTGCCAATCTTGGCCCCTTTGCCAAACTCAATATATTTACCACAATAGGTAAAATATTTTTTATTATGACATGATAGTCATGGGTCTTGAGGCCTCTTAAGCTATTAATGTTAGTTTGTCTTTTGATGCTACTACTTACATATCCAATGGGAAAGCGAGTCCGAGACATCAACTGTAAGAATTGTGCACGTTGTTCCTTTGTCCAGACATAAGGAGCACTAGGTTTTCTATATTTTTCATTATCATTTTTTTCAACCCAAAGATTTCGATGAATCTTTATTTCTCGGAAGTCTTCATGTAATGAAATAGCATCAAAAGCTCCAAAAAGAGTTTCTATAATATCATAAGCTATATTTTTCTCAGTATGCATAAAGTCAACAATATGCCTAATTGCTATATCCTTAAAGTATGGCAACTTATACAATATGCACAACCATTTTACACCGCTTTCATTACATGGATCATATCTACTACCAACAATCCCATCATTTTCAATAAATGGCATTCTATTTTGTCCATTCTCAACAATGTAATCACCTGTTATTAGCAATGGTGATTCATGATTCTCTTCTTGACCATTGAAACGTGTTTTTTGTTGATGATATGGAGATCCATTTTAAGGTAAGCACAACGTCCACAATAAATACACTTACGGAAACTTCATGAGTGCCTCATAAAATCCTTAAAGTTGCAAGCATGACATCCATGGTATCCATGAACAAAGAGACCAGACAATGTGCCATATGCAGGAAGATCATGAATCGTAAACAATAAGGAAGCGCTTAAAGTGAATTTGATTGAATGACCATCCCTTAAAGATTGAATTGCTTCAATTCCTTTCCACAGTTCCATTAGCTTATCATATAATGGCTCTAGATAAACATCTATTGTATCTGAAGTCACACTTTTATTTCCTAGTATAATCAATGATAAAATTAAGAAAAATGGTTTAGTTACTAACCATGGAGGCAAGTTATAATTTATTAGAAACACTGGCCAAGTTGACCATTTAGTACTTTGATCTGAGAATGGGTTCACCCCATCTAGAGCCAAACCCAACCTTATATTACAAGGATCTTGAGAAAAATCAGGCCATCTTTTATCAAATTCCATCCATGTCTTAGAATTAGGCACATGTTGTTTTCCATCGGTGCTCTTATTTTTGGCATGCCACTGCATAAGTTCAGTAATGTCTCTGCACCTATACATTTAGAGTAATCATGGGATTATCATAAAGTGGCAAAGAACCTTTCTAGGAACGACAACTGATTTCAACCCTTGTCTATACCTCACTTCATGACATTCACTCTCATTTGCAAGATTTTTGTGAAATAATACACAACCATTCACACATGTGTGGATTTTTTCATATCCCAAGCTGAGCTTATTGATTTTCTTTTTATATTGACTTCGTTTTATTGGCAATGTGAAGTCGGTTGGTAACAACGAACTTAATAATGCCAATAACTGATCTACACTCTCATTTGTCCAACCATGTACCACTTGCAAGTTAAGAATTTGAAGGATTGTTGTCAAATGACTTAACTTGAAATTAGCATACACAGGCTTTAAAGAATCCTCCATTGACTTGGCCCAATCATCATGTAGGAGTTGAGAAAATACAACACCACAAACCCCGAAGATCACTTGCATGCAAATAACCTGTCACAAAAGAAGAGATGGAGACAAACAAGCAAGGGTTCTCTGAAAACTGAAAATGTATATATCAAAGAGAATGAGAGAATGAATTGTTAGAGTAATTGGGTATTTACTTTATTAATTAAACAATATTTGTTTAATTACATAAAGTTCCCTTTTACCTCTTTTCACTTAAGCTAACATTAGGTACATAATAATTAATTACTTTATTAATTGTTATTGTGCAAGCCTAGGGTTTTCCTTTTTAGGGTTTTCATCTATATGTAGTTGAAAACTATCTTTTGTATCATTATTCATTTTACATTTTCAGGTGAATACATTGCTCCACATTCTTGAGCATTTCTTTTGTTGCTTCTCTTTGTTTCTCCTTGTAACAGGTTATTTGCTTGCAAAGATCTTTTGGGCTTCTGTGGTGTTGTATCTTCTCAACTCCAACATGGTATCAGAGCTTCAGATTTGCAGCTGCTTGTTCTTGTTTTGAGATTTTGCATTGGAAGCAAATCTAGGGTTCTAATGTTTTTTTTGGGTGGATTTAGCATACTCCATTTTTTGGGTTCACTTTGGGCTCAAATGGATAGTGCCATTGGATTCGTAGCACGCCAAAACCCCTAAAACGAGTGTCAAATTGTCGATTTTGGCCACAGTCAACCAGGGTTGCAAAATTTTTTTTAGGGTTTGGCCGTATGACCCCCTCAGAAAAAAATCGCAAAATTTTTTTAAAAACAAATAAAAAAGCTAAGGTTTTTGATTTTTTTTGGGGCGGCTCATTCAAATTTTTCGGCAACCACTCCACCACCTGTCGGCCACTGCTCCTTCGCCTGACTGCCGCTTCGCCGTTGGCATCTGCAGCGCCGCCCCCGGCTCTGCCCTGCTCCATCAGTCTCTGCAACACCCGGCTCCGCCGAGCTCCGCTGCTCCCCACTCGACCGCTTCCCGCCGGGCTTCGTCGGCTCCCTGCTTCGCCTGCGCTCCCCGCCCGGCTTGCCTGGCTCCGCAAAGCCCACCGACACCCGCCCTGCCGACCGATGCCGAGCTCGCCAACGCTGACAGTCGACACTGCGGGCTCCGCCGACCCCTGTCGGCCCTTCCAGCACCTACTCGCGGTCCTATTAGCGACCAGCGCCAGGCACTCAACCCGGCTAGCTCCCAGCTCCAGTACCTGGTCTGATGGGTGACCGAGGGTTTCGGCCCAGCCTACAGCCGCTAGCCCCCTGGTCATCCACGTGACTAGGGGCCAGAGACTTTAGCCCTTGAGGGCTACAAATTATTTTTTTTTGCACATTGGAGCAGCTTGCGCTAAATCGGGCGTAGAATGGGCAATTTTTCTCGGTTTTTTGCAAACGAGATATTGTCGGAAAGCTAGTTCTAGCACTGTTCCAGCGGTATTAGTAATTTTTCTTGATTTTGCAGTTTTCCTATGTTTTTTTCCAGTCAAAGTCAGAACTTGGTTTTTTCACTCCAAGGGGCGTATCTTTTGCGTCTGAACTCCGTTTTGTGAAAATGAATAGGAATTGGAAAGGTGTTACAATGCTCTTTCTAGATTTACAATCTATTTTACCAGTTCATTTACCAAGTATTTTTTATTCAGCTTTGTGTGTTTTTACACTTTGCTCAATTACTTGGTCATCTTGGCTCCTACATGGGGTTTGTTTGCGTGGGATGGGTTATATTAATTTGATCTAAATGTTGTAAGGTCAGATTTCTCAAAAAAAATTTCATTTGAAGAGTTATCATGGGTTTCTCTACTCACCCTTCAGTTATTCTTCTGGAACGGGGTAATTATGAGTCATGGACAAAGGGTATACTTACACATTGTAGGTGGCTTAATATTTTTCCTTATTTATATGATCTCATACCTGAACCAACAACTTTAGAGGGCAGATTAGCATGGGATATTATTAGAAATCACATTGCAGGAGTTATATTATCTAGTGTTGATCATGACACTGTGTTGGTTATATCGGACATTGATTGTCCTCACCCACTTTGGACACATCTTTGGGAGATCTATGGAGACCCTATTCTATCTCCATTCCCAAAGGATCCTGCTTCAGATTGTCTCATACCCATTGCTTGGCGAGAGAATACACCATTTGATCATGATACTTTAGAGGAGCTTGAGTATTTAGACACCCTTACTTATTCCGATGGATCAGAGGTTTGTCTCACAGTTCCTACTCTTCAGACTGAGACTTCATCAACATCTCTTGTTGTTCTTGATTCAATGCAGTAGGGAATCATACATCTTCCAGACATAGCTACTTTGGACTCTTATGTTGCAGACATATCTTTCTTGTTTGTTGAGTCCTATATTGCAGATTTGGAGGATTACTTTGAGGACATTCATCTCCTCTACCTTGACAGTCAGGTTATCACTATTCGCCCACCATTATCTGTGCATTCAGAGGTTGCATTTCAGTATTCTCCACATCAGTTTGGATTTGACATTATTTTTTTACATTCAGACAATGAGACTCTTCAGCATCCTATCATGGCACACATCTTGAGATAGATTGGTTCTTCCTTCTTCACAGGGTTTCTTCGGTACAGGTCCATGGATCCGTTTCTTCCCAAGGGGAGGAATATCGTTTTCCACTTTAGAATCTCCTTTTGGATTCTACATTAGGCATCTACCATTGTGACAGGAGTTTCTTCATTGTGGGGGGGCCTTCTTCTCTCTTTCTATATCTCCTATGGAGATCATTGTACATGTACTTATATGATAGAAGCTGTCTATGGGGGGTATTATGTTATCCACCTCCTATCCTTCTTTCATTAGTGCATTGCATTTCTTCCTTGCATTCTATTTTGGGGAGGAGTTTTGTTCCCACTGGGTTTTCTCCTTTACCCCATTTCATTTAGTTTGCATTGATTTTGTACATGGGTACCTGATCTGGCCTTGTTGCCGGGACCCATTGCTTTTGCTTTCAGTAGCTTCTTCTAGGTTTTAGTTTCTCCCTATGTCTATCTTAAGGGGGGGTGTTAGAGTAATTGGGTATTTACTTTATTAATTAAACAATATTTGTTTAATTATTTAAAATTCCCTTTTACCTCTTTTCACTTAAGCTAACATTAGGTACATAATAATTAATTACTTTATTAATTATTATTGTGCAAGCCTAGGGTTTTCCTTTTTAGGGTTTTCATCTATATGTAGTTGAAAACTATCTTTTGTATCATTAATTCATTTTACATTTTCAAGTGAATACATTGCTCCACATTCTTGAGTATTTCCTTTGTTGCTTCTCTTTGCTTCTCCTTGTAATAGGTTATTTTCTTGCAAAGATATTTTGGGCTTTTGTGGTGTTGTATCTTCTCAACTCCAACATGAATTACAATGGGATCAATCCTTATAAAAAGGAGATCATGCAAACCCTAATAAAACCTTAATAGGAAAAACCCTAATAGAAGCCCTAATAGGATAACATTTAATAATTAATATAATTATTAAATGTCACTTTATGCAAACTAACGTGAAATCTTAAGAAGGGAATAAAGGTAACTTAATCAACATAATTAAGTTAAGACCTTTACTCTAACACCCCCCCTTAAGATGAGCAATAGTGCAGCTACAAACAAATGCAGAAAAGCAAAGGTAACTACAATGCAAGAAGGCAAACATGGGTCCCGACAACTAGGCTGGAGCAAGTACCCAAATACAACCAAATATCTGTAAAATGCAGAAATAGAGAAAACCTCGTGAGAAAAAGCTCTACTCCAAAAAGAGAAGAAGAAAGCCAAGAAGAGACATCACTAAAGCAGAAGAAGCTGCAAACAACTGTCGAAAGATGACTACTATGGTGTTGAAGAACCTTCGTTGAAGATAGGATGATTAGGAACAAGAAGACAACAATCTGCATAAGTGCCCATACGACACTACTCGAATCAGATGGCAAACAAAGGCAAACACCTGGACCGAAGATACAGATGGCACAAGAACCAATAGTCTGAAACACTGATCAACTGAGAATGGAAGATTCCTTCCAAGGTGAAACCAAGGAAGAATTAGCATGAACAATATAATAACCCCCCCCATAATGCTGAACTGGGAGATCTTGACAGATCCACTGAAATGATGTGAAACACCTTGTAGTGCATGAAGAAGAAGATACAACATCTGAAAGTGCACAAGAAAGCACCTGCAACTGAAAAGTGGTGTGCAAAACAAAGCACACATGCATGAGGCTGGAATCATATGGATCCATGGTCGTCGTGGAGGGACACTCACCGGACAAAGGTGTGATGGCAAACAAAGGCAAACTACACAACCCCTTCATGGTATGGATTCACTGTCGTCGTGGAGGGATACTCACCGGACAAAGATGTGATGGCAAAATAAAGGAAAACTACACAACCCCTCATAACACTTTATAATATCAGTGCGAGTACAAAATATGGCACAACCTTATGTGCAAAATCCCAAAAAGATGCATGTACAATAGTGTGGCACTTTATCTTAGTGCGTTTACATAAAAGATAGTTTACAAATGATGCTCAAAATGTCCAAAAAGGACAAGATGCTGGAAATACATGAAGAACAGCCAAGAACAAAGCATCACATGTGAACAAAAAGTTTCCAAGAGCAAATATGTCCAGGTAATCCACCAAAATGTGAAAACACAAATAATTGAATAAAATATACCTGCAGTGAAATCTAGAAAAATAGCATGGATGAAACTGAAGAGCTCATAAATACGGTTCCAACACCGCTGAGATTGTGAAAAACGGAGAAACTGATCAAAAGTTATGAGCTTGAGACTGAAAGAAACCCCTTTGTCTTCAACTGGCTGTAGAATGCACCAATGGAAACAAGATGTGATAAAACCCACACCACTGGAAAGATGAGAAAACCATCTTTTCGACGATATCTTATTTGCCAAAAAAGATATCATATGCCCAAGTTACGGCCTTCGAAATAAATCAGCTCCAAAGAGGGAAAAAACTAGTGTTGGGTTAAATTTGACGGTCATACGGCCGTCGCAGCAAAAACACTAGGTTAAATTTGACGGCCAAACGAACGTCACCGTAAAAGTGCAATTGAACTATTACAGAAAAAAAATGTTTTTTATGTAAAAAAAAGGTTTTGATTTTTTTTTT
>CM021104.1:171129711-171156087 GCA_007115665.2 Sequoiadendron giganteum | reverse complement strand
TATTCATTAGAAGTCTCATCTTGTGCTTGTAATATTTTCTAGATATTTGTCCACCAATAGTGTCAAAATCATTTTCCATCTTTTGTATAACATATTCCACATTTTGTGGATCTTGTTGTGCAAAATTTGATTTGCAAAAATCCAAATGGGCCCTACATCTTACGCCCAACTCAGACGCCCACCTTGCAACATTTTTCCCATTGGGCTCACCATCTCTTGATACCTCAACCAAGAATGGATTTTTCCCTTCTAATATTCTTTCTTTTGCATTCCTCTTTGTAGATCTGTATAAATCTTGACTCAATCTTTTTCTTTTAACAAAAGCAGGCACATCTTCTGTTGAACCACTACCAATATTTCCAGTTGATCCACTAATTCCATCAAAAGTTGTAGATGCAACAGGTGCACTCTGAGGCACATCAGATGTAAGCGAACTCTCTTCATGACTTTCATTAACCATAACTTCATGCTCCTTGGCCACATCAGGTGTGGCATGAGTAGGTAGATCAGTACTGGTCTCCGCAGATTTCACTTCAAACACATCCTTTATGCATTGGCTTCTACGAGCTGACAACACTGTATCTTTACTTTCTTTTTGTTTTTTCTCTACATTTTCTCTGCACTCTTTTTCTTGCCTGTAAAACAAAAAAAAATATCATATCATGTCTTATATACATAAAGCTCTTGCCTATAAAATTTCATTAAACAATATTAAATAAGTAATATACTACTTATTGGATTTACATTGCCTGTTTGTCAAACCAAGATGCGATAAATATTCATTATTCTTGGCCACACGTTCTTCACAAAAGCACTCATAATCTGACATTGGAATTTCAAAATTATGATCACTATCATCTAATTTGCGCCTTAAATTCTTTTTCCTCATTTCTTGATGTCCAAAAAAAAATAATGTATAAATTAGCAACTTGATATAGAGATAATTAACTGTAACAGAAATTGCATTAAATGCAAGTTTATGATTATTTTTAATTAGCAAATTAATGGTAAGGTTATAGGAACCCTTTATTGCAGTGCAGGTTGAGCTTGGACTATGTGCTTGAGATTGTAAACATGGGTTGAGTTTTAATTGACCTTGTCATCGTAACACTGCAACCTCACATCTATGCTATATTAAGTATGTGATTTATTGGAACTGTATAGTTTGTAATCTGGCCATTGTAACCAGGGTTAACGTATTTTTATTGTAGCACATTCTACTTATGGGTGTTTAATTTTTCAAAGTCATTGTACAAATACAAGGGAGTATGGTTTTCACTGGTATGATTGGTGTAAGAGATACTTATCATTTCACATTTAAAAATAGTTTTCCGTAGCTATGAATTAAGTTGCTATTCCTTGAAATTGGTGTAAAAGGCAACTGATGCTAAAATTATTTTGGTAGGTTGATGCAGAGCATCATACCAAAACCATCAACAACCTCATTTCATTAGGGTAAATCAAACCCCATTTGAATCAGGAGAAGATCAAATATATAAACTTCAACATTTCACTTAACTTTCATCAAAAATCGCTCTTCAGTCTTCCAATCTACACAACTTCAAGGCATCAAGGTAGTGCTCCACCTTAACAAAACCATATTCAACACCATCAATTTGATCAAAAGCAAACAAAACTCAATTCAGGACCTGTGAAAACAATCCCCTCATTTACCATGCTCATTAGCCTCTAATTCCAACCAGGCAATAAGACAACTAAACCTTGCATCTCTACTATTAGCCCATTACCAGACCATCAAATCACCACTTTTTGATTCCAATAGTCCATTTACATATTACAAACTCGTGATGCAACAAAATCATTATTATTATCTTGTAGTTAATCATGCTCAAAGGGTTCACATTACTCACTCATTCGATCATCAAAGTCAACAAACCTGTCTTCTACACCTTATCCCAACTTAGAAACGTCGTTAACAATATTATTAAAGCAGATTCAAAGCATAAACACCTTTCCATTTCACTATTTTGTCAGATTTTATAGTTTCAAGCAAACACACCACCATTTACCTTGTAAGACAACAAACCCTTAAATCGGGTGATTTCCTTTTAACCACAATGCATCCTCTCAAAAAACTTGCATTTTTAGATACCCTTTACAGTCCTTTTTAACATACTTCAAAAGAGATATAACTTGTTTCACAAAATATAGGAGAACCAACACGCTGTCCACTGGTAAAAGCCCTCAATTAGGTCTAATTAACAAACCAAATGCCCCTTAATCAACAACGAAACTAGATTCTAAACCCAAAATAGTCTTAGAACAGGTGTAAAAATTGACAAATCATCAAGCTTCAAGGTGGAAAACACCCAACAATACACAAAATCAGTAAACCCTTGTTTATAGGGTAAAAACACCAAAAATAGGGAGGGTTTCATGAATGAAACACTTACAAACCTCCAATACTCCAAAAAATCATTGAAACATGTCTTAATATATCTGCAAAATCCTTTGGAATCATATTCTAACCCATGCACACGTTATTTCTTCAACATCCTACTTGAAACCTCCATTCTCAAGTGGAAAAACTCAAATTTTTGTCTTGAATCAACAACTTAACATCATATTTTTGTTACCCCTGCAAATACACACCTCACAAGACTGAAAATACATTAAAATTAACTCATTACACTAACCATCTAACCCTACATTGGTGGAATGGACATTGATTCCTTGTTAGACTCTCAAAACCACTGTGAAAGAACTCTGCCCGGGCACTGAAAGTTGCCTTTTATTCTTTTTTTTCTTAAAAAAGGACCTCTCAACTATTTGAAATAAAGACTAACACCTTCCTAAATATGATCACACAAGAATTTTTTTTTTGAAATTCTTAAACAATCAAGATAAAGGTAAAAACAAAGGAAAGATTGCTGCTAACACAAAAAACAGGGATTTATTTCAAATTTTTTATTACAAGAATATCAAGATCTGCTTTTTCTCGCCCCCCAATGCTCTTTATAGAAGTTTCCCACTTAGTAATTGACTGTCCAACTTCCTCCATTGGTTCAAACTACCTTTTAACTCTTAATTTCCTTGATTTATGCTCTTTTGTTGCATAATTACATTTTGACAACTATTTTGGCAATATTTTGAAAATGTGACCACCTAGTGAATTATTTTATGACTTGATTACATTCAAATTATCCTTTACAAAGAATTGACACAAGATTTTGAACTTAGACACAAAAATTTGACAGCCTAGCCTTTTGAAGGCATTACAAGATCCAGGCACTCCTGCACCATAGGTCAAGCTTCATACAGTGGATGGCTTGGTGAAGGAGTGGGCCTAGTGTGTGCCAAATGGATATTACTTCATTCATGTATATGCCAAAGTAAGTAGCTCATCGATGGACATACAATTCTACAAAAAGTAATCGTAATGACAAATTTGGTAGAATTCACTTTTCATTTCATTTTATACTTACTTTTATTCATGCCATGAATACGTAGCCATAATGTTCATTTTTCTTGTTTACAAATTGACACTTTGCTTCCAACCCACCTATCAGTGACATGCCCACACCTAGGACCTTATCCCTTGTGTTGATACAGTCCTTATAATTTTCATACAGTCCTTATACTTAATTGCTAAGTACTTTTTCAAGGTCAGTTATGTCCAACGTTTTTGTCTCAAGTTTTAACAGTGCTCTCTTGTAGGAGTTTGTTCATTGATCTCCTACAACACTTAGTAGAAAAGAGTTTACAAACCAGTCTACTTTCTTAAGTATGTGATATATTGGAACTGTATAGTTTGTAATCTGGCCACTGTAACCAGGGTTAATGTATTTTTATTGTAGCACTTTTTGCTTACGGGTGTTTACTTGTTCAAAGTCATTGTACAAATACAGGGGAGTATGGTTTTCACTGGTATGATTGGTGTAAGAGATACTTATCATTTCACATTTAAAAATAGTTTTTTGTACCTATGAATTAAGTTGCTACTCCTTGAAATTGGTGTAAAAGGAAATTGATGCTACAAGTATTTTGGCAGGTCAAGCTTCATACAGTGGATGGCTTGGTGAAGGAGTGGGCATACTATGCACCAAATGGATATTACTTCATTCATGTATATTCCAAAGTAAGTAGCTCATCAACAGATAGACAATTCTGCAAAAAGTAATCGTAATGACAAATTTGGTAGAATTCACTTTTCAATATAGATTTAAAAAAATATGTTCTAGAAATTACAATATCTGCATTTTAATTACTTTTTTATAGAATATTTGATCTGGGATTCAGAGTACAATTATTTGGAGCATATGCCACTGATAAATAGAAAAATTTGCTTCCATCAAATCTTGGAATTGGAATGAGGATTCCTTCACATTGGATGTGGATTCACCATTAGGCCAGTTATAAATTTGGTGTTCCTAGTCTTTTGGCTTCATTCCTTTGTTCTTTTGTTTAATATACAATCTGATCTTTGTGGGCAATGAGCAGTTATATCTTAGTCTCTGTGGGATGAATGGGCTCAGAATGGGAGAAAATGTAAGGGATAAAAGTTTATACTCTCCCTTGTTACTCCATTTTATACTTACTTTTGTTCATGCCATGAATACGTAGTCATAATGTTCATTTTTCTTGTTTACAAATTGACACTTTGCTTCCAACCTACCTATTAGTGACATGCCCACACCTAGGACCTTATCCCTTGTGTTGATACAATCCTTATAATTTTCATACAGTTTTTCCTATGTAATTTAAATATTTGCCAGGGATCAAACTCAGTACAACACAAGATAAAATGAAACAATCCAATTCACTTTTTGTTTAGTGCAATAGTAGCCATTCCCATTCTAACAAACAAAACACAGCTTCTAAATTAAGTTAGGTTTAAAGGGTTTCAATTCATGCTAAGACATTAATGTAGTAAATTTGGGAAAAACAAAGTCCTCTTCCTAATGAAACATCCAAGTTTTAAAACCAAAAGAGTTAATTTTTTGAGTAACCTTTGAAAGAAAATGAAAGGAGGATTTGATGTTAAGTATTCTGATTAACTTCTATTCTCAAATTGTCACGAAAACTTTATCAGGGTTTTGTTTGGATACACATGGTAGTAAATCATGATCATTTAGTATCAACATAAAATAGTTTCCTTTGTAATTACCATCATGAGACACATCACTACATATAGAAATTATCCTAAGGAATATTCACCATATACATTAAAGCATAGAACAACTTAACTCATGATAAAGTAGATGGGAAAAGGTTATAGCCTACGAATCAATCAAGAAATTTGAAAACTTATCAAGTTTCAGGTCTCTGAGTTTGAAAAACAAAGTAACTGTATTGGACAAGAATGAGCCTATGCACAATATAGTGTTCATGACTTGAGTAATGTATATAAATTTCCTCAAAAATAAATATTTTGTCATAAATAATACAGAGCATTTGGAAAAAATGTTGGCTGAATGAAGCCATTTACCACTAGACATTGAATAGAGAACTATTAGTTAAATAGTAATGGACATTGGACATGTTTATATGGTTTTGTGTTAGTATAAAGGGTAAGGGTTTCTACAGAGTGACCAACCTCTAGTGACACTTGAAACATAAAGTGACTGGCTGTGAGTGTGAGCGTCAGATCTCTTTGATTTAGAATTATCTGTTTATATAGTACATACATGTATCTCAGAGAATTTCGCAATGTCAGATTAATCCATCAGAAACAATATGTAGACTAAATCACTACAAAATTTTTGGCAGAGCTTCAAAGAAACATGTGAAATCCTATAAAAATTTAAAACAAAAATTACAAAGCAAAATAAATAAAAAATGTTTCTGCCATAAATATAAACACCAGATAGAGCATGCACAAATTTATTTCAGGATGGTTCGCATATAATGTTGGTCCAGGCGTCAGCTTTCCTAGGTGTTGAAAGAGAGGAATGTTGAGCTAAGAGATGGTCAAGATGAGATAATGTGGCAAGCCTTAGAGAAATCTAGTAAATACCATGTGCATAAGGGTTGTAACTTGTTGTTGACAAAAAAAAAAAAGTCGCTTGCTTGTCAAGGAAACCATTTGGAGGAAGCTCTAAGGTGTCAAATGAATTCCAAAAATTGATTTGTTCATATGAACTCTTTCCCACAAGGCAATATTGACTGATGAAAACTTGTGCAGGTAGGGTATTTGTGGGACTACAAGTTGTGTTCTTTGTTTTGAAATAATGAGTTGCAAGTCATAGTCATGATCGTGACCACAAGGATATATAAAACTGTCAAGACAATGAAGAATGACATTGAGAGACAGTTAAAATAAGCGATATGAAATGATAGTGGAAGAAACATAGATGTTTTGACCAATCAATGAGAGCAGTCCTAAATACAAAGGATGAGCATATGACATTGAAGTTGGTCTCCAAAGGTCTTTTGTTGTGATGTCGCTGCCTAGGTTTTTGTATGTGAACAATAACCTAAGATGTTGTTCCAAAATCTAAAGAAGGTCCAAGCCACAAAACCCAAGTAGTGTCTCAAGGGTGTCTAAGTGATGGAGTACAAAACCAGTGTCCTAATAGATTGAGAACTTTGAACAACCCCTACCTTTGCATCACATACTTAATGAGTGAAGGTTTTGTTGTAATACAAATGCATCAGAATAGTACAAGCATTATAACAGTCATAACAGTGAGTCAAAGTACAGTGGTCAAGGACTTATAACATCCTGTCACGACAGTGGAAGCAATGATCCAGAGGAGCTATCAAGAAAAGATCATTGTCAAAGTAAATAAATGATGGTATACATATTCATATTGCATTCATATTCATATTCATATTGCATCCTCATTTTTATATGAAAACATATTCATATTGCATTCGTATAGAAACTTTGTTCAACATTAATGCTTTGAAACAGGTATTAGTTTGAAGTTCCATGTCCTTAAAACATAAAACAATCTTAAAACAACATAAAAGTCTTAAATAAAAGGTCATAAAATGGGTCTCATCAATAATCATCTGCATTGCTAGCAAGATCAAAATCTTGATCACTCATGTCTGCATCTACTTGATTTTATTCCTCATCCTCATTTGTGACATGCAATACATTATCTCTTCCAATTTCTTCATTGGAAATCAAAATCTCTTCTTCAAACAATCCCTCATTGTCTTCATCCACTTCTTCAAATGTTTCTTGTAAATTAACATATTGCCCATCAAACATTACATCAACAACTTCCATGAATTTTTGTTTCGAACGAGACTCTGTTTGAATGATATATGACCAACCTATGCTTCTTACATCATCAATTATAAATTATTGGTTAATTTGAAGAGGGAAAACATACGGCTCATCTGTCTCTGAAAAAATATGTCGTGTATTTGCACGTACAAATTCGTACTCATCAAATTGTATTGCGGATGGTCAGATCCAATTAAATTTTAATAATATAGGACTATCTTCACCAAAATCCACTTGAATAATTTCTTGTATGAATCCAACGTGAAATTTCTTCTCAATTTCATGAAGAAATTCAGCACTAACAACATAATCACAATTTGTCTTTCCTTTGTCTTTTTGTTCCACTCTTAAATGACTACCATAGGCCCACATTCCACTAAAATGCATAGCCCATAAATGTGGAGGTTGTGAAATCTCACTTTCCTCTGTTGTTATATCTTGACCTTCTTCTTTTGCATCATTGATTGCATTAGCAATCCATTCTTCAAATTTTGGAAAAGAATCACCTCTAATCAAATCACGACATCTTCGCTTTTAAGGTCGATGTTGCATCCAAGCTTCATTCTCTTCTTCATATTTTCTACATAGAATAATGACGTACAAATAGTAAGATTAATAATATAAATGTGTAAATGCAATTAAGTAAATAAATTATTGTGTAATTTTTTTTTACCTACGCCAGTTATCGAATGAAGATGTGTTTTGAAGAATAAAGGCATGTATTGCACTTCTTTCTTGATATGATGGCTTGAAGTGACATCCATTGCCTTCTAATACTTCACCTACAACTCTCTCATCTTCATCATCATCCCATACACGTCGATTGACATTTTAAAAATCCTTCATATATTCTGTGCAAAATCCCATGGCCTCTTGCATTGAATATCCCTTAGACATGCTTCCTTCTGGTTTTTCCCTAGTACGGATTTTTTTTTTCAAAACCTTCATATATCATTCTATAGGATACATCCATCTCGTTCTTATGAGGCCACAATGCTCTAGTTCATATTGTAGATGTATCAAAAGATGCATAGAAATGTTAAAGATTGTTGGTGGAAATTCTCGTTCCAATAGACAAAGGACTTCAACAACCTCCTCCCTCAAACTATCAAAGTTTGAAGGATCTAATACATGTAAACTCATTCTCTTTAATATTAGGCCCAACCTTATAATTGCCAATCTTGGCCCCTTTGCCAAACTCAATATATTTACCACAATAGGTAAAATATTTTTTATTATGACATGATAGTCATGGGTCTTGAGGCCTCTTAAGCTATTAATGTTAGTTTGTCTTTTGATGCTACTACTTACATATCCAATGGGAAAGCGAGTCCGAGACATCAACTGTAAGAATTGTGCACGTTGTTCCTTTGTCCAGACATAAGGAGCACTAGGTTTTCTATATTTTTCATTATCATTTTTTTCAACCCAAAGATTTCGATGAATCTTTATTTCTCGGAAGTCTTCATGTAATGAAATAGCATCAAAAGCTCCAAAAAGAGTTTCTATAATATCATAAGCTATATTTTTCTCAGTATGCATAAAGTCAACAATATGCCTAATTGCTATATCCTTAAAGTATGGCAACTTATACAATATGCACAACCATTTTACACCGCTTTCATTACATGGATCATATCTACTACCAACAATCCCATCATTTTCAATAAATGGCATTCTATTTTGTCCATTCTCAACAATGTAATCACCTGTTATTAGCAATGGTGATTCATGATTCTCTTCTTGACCATTGAAACGTGTTTTTTGTTGATGATATGGAGATCCATTTTAAGGTAAGCACAACGTCCACAATAAATACACTTACGGAAACTTCATGAGTGCCTCATAAAATCCTTAAAGTTGCAAGCATGACATCCATGGTATCCATGAACAAAGAGACCAGACAATGTGCCATATGCAGGAAGATCATGAATCGTAAACAATAAGGAAGCGCTTAAAGTGAATTTGATTGAATGACCATCCCTTAAAGATTGAATTGCTTCAATTCCTTTCCACAGTTCCATTAGCTTATCATATAATGGCTCTAGATAAACATCTATTGTATCTGAAGTCACACTTTTATTTCCTAGTATAATCAATGATAAAATTAAGAAAAATGGTTTAGTTACTAACCATGGAGGCAAGTTATAATTTATTAGAAACACTGGCCAAGTTGACCATTTAGTACTTTGATCTGAGAATGGGTTCACCCCATCTAGAGCCAAACCCAACCTTATATTACAAGGATCTTGAGAAAAATCAGGCCATCTTTTATCAAATTCCATCCATGTCTTAGAATTAGGCACATGTTGTTTTCCATCGGTGCTCTTATTTTTGGCATGCCACTGCATAAGTTCAGTAATGTCTCTGCACCTATACATTTAGAGTAATCATGGGATTATCATAAAGTGGCAAAGAACCTTTCTAGGAACGACAACTGATTTCAACCCTTGTCTATACCTCACTTCATGACATTCACTCTCATTTGCAAGATTTTTGTGAAATAATACACAACCATTCACACATGTGTGGATTTTTTCATATCCCAAGCTGAGCTTATTGATTTTCTTTTTATATTGACTTCGTTTTATTGGCAATGTGAAGTCGGTTGGTAACAACGAACTTAATAATGCCAATAACTGATCTACACTCTCATTTGTCCAACCATGTACCACTTGCAAGTTAAGAATTTGAAGGATTGTTGTCAAATGACTTAACTTGAAATTAGCATACACAGGCTTTAAAGAATCCTCCATTGACTTGGCCCAATCATCATGTAGGAGTTGAGAAAATACAACACCACAAACCCCGAAGATCACTTGCATGCAAATAACCTGTCACAAAAGAAGAGATGGAGACAAACAAGCAAGGGTTCTCTGAAAACTGAAAATGTATATATCAAAGAGAATGAGAGAATGAATTGTTAGAGTAATTGGGTATTTACTTTATTAATTAAACAATATTTGTTTAATTACATAAAGTTCCCTTTTACCTCTTTTCACTTAAGCTAACATTAGGTACATAATAATTAATTACTTTATTAATTGTTATTGTGCAAGCCTAGGGTTTTCCTTTTTAGGGTTTTCATCTATATGTAGTTGAAAACTATCTTTTGTATCATTATTCATTTTACATTTTCAGGTGAATACATTGCTCCACATTCTTGAGCATTTCTTTTGTTGCTTCTCTTTGTTTCTCCTTGTAATAGGTTATGCTTGCAAAGATCTTTTGGACTTCTGTGGTGTTGTATCTTCTCAACTCCAACATGGTATCAAAGCTTTAGATTTGCAGCTGCTTGTTCTTGTTTTGAGATTTTGCATTGGAAGCAAATCTAGGGTTCTAAGTTTTTTTTTGGGTGGATTCAGCATACTCCATTTTTTGGGTTCACTTTGGGCTCAAATGGACAGTGCCATTGGATTCGTAGCGCCCAAAAACCCCTAAAACGACTGTCAAATTGTCATTTTTGCCCATAGTCAACCAGGGTTGCAAAATTTTTTTAGGGTTTGGCCGTACGGCCCCCTCAGAAAAATATTCGCAAAAAAATAAATAAAACCTTAAGTTTTATTTCATTTTTCAGCGGCCCGTTGCATTTTTCTACCGTCGCCCATCCGCCGCCAAGCGGCTACCACTCCTCCGCCCGACCGCCGCTCTGCCCCTGTCGGCCCACCGACACCCGCCCTGCCGACCGATGCCGAGCTCGCCAACGCTGACAGTCGACACTGCGGGCTCCGCCGACCCCTGTCGGCCCTTCCAGCACCTACTCGCGGTCCTATTAGCGACCAGCGCCAGGCACTCAACCCGGCTAGCTCCCAGCTCCAGTACCTGGTCTGATGGGTGACCGAGGGTTTCGGCCCAGCCTACAGCCGCTAGCCCCCTGGTCATCCACGTGACTAGGGGCCAGAGACTTTAGCCCTTGAGGGCTACAAATTATTTTTTTTTGCACATTGGAGCAGCTTGCGCTAAATCGGGCGTAGAATGGGCAATTTTTCTCGGTTTTTTGCAAACGAGATATTGTCGGAAAGCTAGTTCTAGCACTGTTCCAGCGGTATTAGTAATTTTTCTTGATTTTGCAGTTTTCCTATGTTTTTTTCCAGTCAAAGTCAGAACTTGGTTTTTTCACTCCAAGGGGCGTATCTTTTGCGTCTGAACTCCGTTTTGTGAAAATGAATAGGAATTGGAAAGGTGTTACAATGCTCTTTCTAGATTTACAATCTATTTTACCAGTTCATTTACCAAGTATTTTTTATTCAGCTTTGTGTGTTTTTACACTTTGCTCAATTACTTGGTCATCTTGGCTCCTACATGGGGTTTGTTTGCGTGGGATGGGTTATATTAATTTGATCTAAATGTTGTAAGGTCAGATTTCTCAAAAAAAATTTCATTTGAAGAGTTATCATGGGTTTCTCTACTCACCCTTCAGTTATTCTTCTGGAACGGGGTAATTATGAGTCATGGACAAAGGGTATACTTACACATTGTAGGTGGCTTAATATTTTTCCTTATTTATATGATCTCATACCTGAACCAACAACTTTAGAGGGCAGATTAGCATGGGATATTATTAGAAATCACATTGCAGGAGTTATATTATCTAGTGTTGATCATGACACTGTGTTGGTTATATCGGACATTGATTGTCCTCACCCACTTTGGACACATCTTTGGGAGATCTATGGAGACCCTATTCTATCTCCATTCCCAAAGGATCCTGCTTCAGATTGTCTCATACCCATTGCTTGGCGAGAGAATACACCATTTGATCATGATACTTTAGAGGAGCTTGAGTATTTAGACACCCTTACTTATTCCGATGGATCAGAGGTTTGTCTCACAGTTCCTACTCTTCAGACTGAGACTTCATCAGCATCTCTTGTTGTTCTTGATTCAGTGCAGCAGGGAATCATACATCTTCCAGACATAGCTACTTTGGACTCTTATGTTGCAGACATATCTTTCTTGTTTGTTGAGTCCTATATTGCAGATTTGGAGGATTACTTTGAGGACATTCATCTCCTCTACCTTGACAGTCAGGTTATCACTATTCGCCCACCATTATCTGTGCATTCAGAGGTTGCATTTCAGTATTCTCCACATCAGTTTGGATTTGACATTATTTTTTTACATTCAGACAATGAGACTCTTCAGCATCCTATCATGGCACACATCTTGAGATAGATTGGTTCTTCCTTCTTCACAGGGTTTCTTCGGTACAGGTCCATGGATCCGTTTCTTCCCAAGGGGAGGAATATCGTTTTCCACTTTAGAATCTCCTTTTGGATTCTACATTAGGCATCTACCATTGTGACAGGAGTTTCTTCATTGTGGGGGGGCCTTCTTCTCTCTTTCTATATCTCCTATGGAGATCATTGTACATGTACTTATATGATAGAAGCTGTCTATGGGGGGTATTATGTTATCCACCTCCTATCCTTCTTTCATTAGTGCATTGCATTTCTTCCTTGCATTCTATTTTGGGGAGGAGTTTTGTTCCCACTGGGTTTTCTCCTTTACCCCATTTCATTTAGTTTGCATTGATTTTGTACATGGGTACCTGATCTGGCCTTGTTGCTGGGACCCATTGCTTTTGCTTTCAGTAGCTTCTTCTAGGTTTTAGCTTCTCCCTATGTCTATCTTAAGGGGGGGTGTTAGAGTAATTGGGTATTTACTTTATTAATTAAACAATATTTGTTTAATTACGTAAAGTTTCCTTTTAACTCTTTTCACTTAAGCTAACATTAGGTACATAATAATTAATTACTTTATTAATTATTATTGTGCAAGCCTAGGGTTTTCCTTTTTAGGGTTTTCATCTATATGTAGTTGAAAACTATCTTTTGTATCATTATTCATTTTATATTTTCAGGTGAATACATTGCTCCACATTCTTGAGCATTTCTTTTGTTGCTTCTCTTTGTTTCTCCTTGTAACAGGTTATTTGCTTGCAAAGATCTTTTGGGCTTTTGTGGTGTTGTATCTTCTCAACTCCAACATGAATTACAATGGGATCAATCCTTATAAAAAGGAGATCATGCAAACCCTAATAAAACCTTAATAGGAAAAACCCTAATAGAAGCCCTAATAGGATAACATTTAATAATTAATATAATTATTAAATGTCACTTTATGCAAACTAACGTGAAATCTTAAGAAGGGAATAAAGGTAACTTAATCAACATAATTAAGTTAAGACCTTTACTCTAACACCCCCCCTTAAGATGAGCAATAGTGCAGCTACAAACAAATGCAGAAAAGCAAAGGTAACTACAATGCAAGAAGGCAAACATGGGTCCCGACAACTAGGCTGGAGCAAGTACCCAAATACAACCAAATATCTGTAAAATGCAGAAATAGAGAAAACCTCGTGAGAAAAAGCTCTACTCCAAAAAGAGAAGAAGAAAGCCAAGAAGAGACATCACTAAAGCAGAAGAAGCTGCAAACAACTGTCGAAAGATGACTACTATGGTGTTGAAGAACCTTCGTTGAAGATAGGATGATTAGGAACAAGAAGACAACAATCTGCATAAGTGCCCATACGACACTACTCGAATCAGATGGCAAACAAAGGCAAACACCTGGACCGAAGATACAGATGGCACAAGAACCAATAGTCTGAAACACTGATCAACTGAGAATGGAAGATTCCTTCCAAGGTGAAACCAAGGAAGAATTAGCATGAACAATATAATAACCCCCCCCATAATGCTGAACTGGGAGATCTTGACAGATCCACTGAAATGATGTGAAACACCTTGTAGTGCATGAAGAAGAAGATACAACATCTGAAAGTGCACAAGAAAGCACCTGCAACTGAAAAGTGGTGTGCAAAACAAAGCACACATGCATGAGGCTGGAATCATATGGATCCATGGTCGTCGTGGAGGGACACTCACCGGACAAAGGTGTGATGGCAAACAAAGGCAAACTACACAACCCCTTCATGGTATGGATTCACTGTCGTCGTGGAGGGATACTCACCGGACAAAGATGTGATGGCAAAATAAAGGAAAACTACACAACCCCTCATAACACTTTATAATATCAGTGCGAGTACAAAATATGGCACAACCTTATGTGCAAAATCCCAAAAAGATGCATGTACAATAGTGTGGCACTTTATCTTAGTGCGTTTACATAAAAGATAGTTTACAAATGATGCTCAAAATGTCCAAAAAGGACAAGATGCTGGAAATACATGAAGAACAGCCAAGAACAAAGCATCACATGTGAACAAAAAGTTTCCAAGAGCAAATATGTCCAGGTAATCCACCAAAATGTGAAAACACAAATAATTGAATAAAATATACCTGCAGTGAAATCTAGAAAAATAGCATGGATGAAACTGAAGAGCTCATAAATACGGTTCCAACACCGCTGAGATTGTGAAAAACGGAGAAACTGATCAAAAGTTATGAGCTTGAGACTGAAAGAAACCCCTTTGTCTTCAACTGGCTGTAGAATGCACCAATGGAAACAAGATGTGATAAAACCCACACCACTGGAAAGATGAGAAAACCATCTTTTCGACGATATCTTATTTGCCAAAAAAGATATCATATGCCCAAGTTACGGCCTTCGAAATAAATCAGCTCCAAAGAGGGAAAAAACTAGTGTTGGGTTAAATTTGACGGTCATACGGCCGTCGCAGCAAAAACACTAGGTTAAATTTGACGGCCAAACGAACGTCACCGTAAAAGTGCAATTGAACTATTACAGAAAAAAAATGTTTTTTATGTAAAAAAAAGGTTTTGATTTTTTTTTTAAATCATTAAAAAAATACAGATTTTTTTTGTAAAAATTTTTTTAAAAAAAAGGATGGCGGGTCCTGCATGCGCCACCACCTGCCAATGTCGCAGGGTGGTACCCATGCGGTACCGGCCGCTGTAGGGTGGGGGCGGCGCCCAAGGGGCCATCGTCTGCCGTAAGGACAGGCGGTGGTACCCTTGGGTACGGTCCCTGCCTGCACAGGGAGCCCATAGGCCTAAGCAAGCCTTTAAAAGGCTTAAAAATTTCGACCGAAAATAAAGTTTTTCTTGATTTAAAAAAAAATCTTAAAAATATACAGTAATTTTCCGAAAATAAAATGACGAAAAAAAAAACGGAATTTTTTTTTTACCAGCAAATGGAGGGCCATACGGCCGAGTTGTAAAAAAATTTTGCCTCAAATTTTGACTTTGTCTAAAATGGACAAATGAACAGTCGATTTAGGGGTTTTGGATTGCTGCGGATGCAATGTCAATGTCCGTTTGAGCTGAAAATGCTTCAAAAATGTAGGTGTGCCCTAGATCAAGAAAACAAACCCCAAACCCTTGAAGCTCCAAAATCTTCAAACCAAGAACAGGAAGCAGTAGGTGTGGAGCTCTGATACCATGTACGAGTTGAGAAAATACAACACCACAAACCCTGAAGATCACCTGCATGCAAATAACCTATCACAAAAGAAGAGATGGAGACAAACAAGCAAGGGTTCTCTGAAAACTGAAAATGTATATATCAGAGAGAATGAGAGAATGAATTACAATGGGATCAATCCTTATAAAAAGGAAATCATGCAAACCCTAATAGAAGCCCTAATAGGATAACATTTAATAATTAATATAATTATTAAATGCCACTTTATGCAAACTAACGTGAAATCTTAAGAAGGGAATAAAGATAACTTAATCAACATAATTAAGTTAAGACCTTTACTCTAACACATCGTTTAGACCCTCATTCAACATTCTATCAACTTCAAAACCTTCGTCAAACATTTATGCCTCTTCATCTATGTTTGGTGCTACTTCATTTATGTGTTTTGCCTCTTCATCTCTCACAGTCTACAATTCTATCATATCTTCATAATAATTGTAAGCCCAAGAGCTTATACCACTATGCCCATATCTTATCATATGTCGATAAATCATATTTCTTTTTTTCACCTTTCCACCAAGACAATTTTTACATGGACATGGATATTTGTCAATGTCCCTCTCATCAGCTACTCTCTCATCATATGCATGATATTGATCAGTAGTCAACCTTTGACGCTGATCCATCTGTAATATTGTGCATTCCAGTATTAATTTAGTTTTGATTTAAAGAAAAATAAATAAATCTAAAAATAGCGTTGCCAAAACATTGTTGAAAGTAGTCACTTTTAGTACAGACCATAATAAAAAGAAGAGGATATAATGAGTCATTGTTCTGAGATCTATCTTACATTCATTTAAAGTTTACCTACTGAGAATGGAATATTCCTATTTTTCCTATCAGCTTACTTTTGGCAATGAGGGTTTTGAATTACGTCTGAATTCGCTGTAGAGGGCTTCGCTGACTTCAAATTTGTTGCAGCAAACTCCAAATTCCTTGCCTGCCTTTTCAAAAGTATCTAGGTCCTATCCAAACAAGATTTATCTCCCATGCAAGTGCTTCAATATCTGTCCATGAGAATAACAAACATCAACAACAATCCAATTTCATTCCCATGCCAAAATGTATAGAGTCTAAGAATTCATACAGTCCTTCTCCACATTTTATGTGGTATGCATTCTACATCCTATTTGTTCCATCAAACATTTGAAGGTTATTTTTAAGCTTTCAAAGGAGTGGTAGAGATAATCAAGTCTATTATCATAGGGATCTTCTAAACAATATATAGGTTCGTAAAAGGAAGACATAAAAACCCTATATACTGGACTGTCATGCATATAAATAAGACTGATTGTATGTTTTCAACAGTTTAGTTTTGAGCTTATGTGCAATGGGAGCTTATCATAGCACATGTATCCTAACATGAATGATCTAGATGCATAAAAATTGAGATTGGAAATTATAGTGAATTTAACTACTGATGTAGCCCATGCCATAGAATATGTTCATGCTGATTCTTCCTTACAACTGTTGCATGGTAACACAAAAGTTACAATTTTTCTTTTGAATGAAGAAATGATGGCTCATGTTACAATTTCGATATAGAAAAATAATGGTGTAGCATTCACAGTTTTAGTTTCTTCAACCCTAGCACTCAATGGTTGTTCCATAGGCTACGTTTTCCCACAATATGGGCTAGGTTAGAGGGTTTCTACACAATGAGATTTGTATAGTCATGGGTTTCTGTTGTTGAATCTAAAGTTACAAAGAATAATAGAGAGAGCAGATAAAATGACAAGGTACTTAAAACCTTAGTCAAAGTCTTGTACGCAAACTCTCTATCAAATTCTTAAGGTGGAATGTTCACGGTATGCAAAAGAGACAGTGTTCATGAGTCTATAGGGTAATCTACAATGACAACTAGAAACACTAAAATCTTTCAACAAAAACTCATGACATATATGATGGTGGTCTTCAAGTCAACATGACTTGTGGATACCTAAAAAAAGGATAGTCAAGCCACAGTCATGAAAAGCATGGGGAAGAGTGCGAATGGATTTTCTTCAAATCTTAAGTGCTAACTGTGAATGCAAATGATAAAGGTGGTTGAAAGTGAGTATAATGACTGCTAACAAATTAGCAAAAGGAAGTGTTCAGGACAGTCAACAAAGGTAATTGAACAGACAATAAAAGACAATAAATGCAATGGATATGAAGTATTTGTAGTAGTGTACTATCCTCTTTGCCAAGTGACAACAACAATGAGAAAGATGGTCACATAAAGAATGCATAAAGACATACTTTATGTGAAGTGTTTGATGAGCTTAACAAAGAATATAGCATTTGTTCGGTGCTTAGATGAGGAATACGATACACAACTATAGCCTCTATGGTGACAACCAAGGTTATGGAGAATAAATAGTGATAGATTGAAAGAGGTTGGTTCTAAGCCTTTCTTGTCTACAACTGAAGTTGAAACTTGTGTTCCTTCCAAGCATGACTGGGGTAATGACAAGTGCACAAATGAAGAGAAGCCTAAAAGTTTTCATCATAAATTCAATGATGGTATGTTACACCTTGAAGGAGACCAAGAAAATATTATAGAAGATGCCTTGTTTAAATAGGAGCTTGATGTCTCCCTTTTTTTAGCCACATCAAAATCGACTGCAAATGTGTTTGAGCCATTGCAAAAAATTGAAAAGGGTTTTTACTACTGTCAAAATTGTTAAAACCTTTTTCCAAGTATCAAGCATAATAACCATGTGCTATCAAAGGACCAAGGAATGACAAAGAATGATATTAACTTAAGGACAATATGGTGTTCATGTGCCCTACATGATAGTCATGAATAGAGATAGTGGTTATTAGTTTAATGTCAAGAAAATATAACAAGGAGAACAATCATGATAATCATGAGAAAAATATACAAAGGTTCATGGAGGTTCCTTGTGAAGATACATGACAAAGTAAGGTATTATAGCATGTATAGAGGCTTGTGATTGAAAATTAGTAAAGAGGTAAAAGAAAAGCTTTAAAGAGAAAAATGAAGATAAAGGGACTATATAAGCAACCTCTATGTAGACAAGGTGGTTGGTTCAAACTAGTTGAAGATGCATCTAAAGAGAAACTTAATCCCATGTGGTGCAGGAGCACCTAGAGCATACATTGATGAAAGTTCATCATTTGAAGGAGGGCATTGGGATAAAAGGGGTACTTTGAGTCATTTAATGTTAAATAAGGTCTTTGAGACCATTATTCATGTAATTGGGGGGTTTTTAATGTTAGTTAGTTCAAAAATGCAAAAGGTTGCATAATAATGTACTTATTGTCAACAAATTGTTAAAAGTGCAAAACTAAGCATTGTAAGGGTCTAGTTGGTTGGATGGTTAGTTTTAGGTGTTCCATAGTTATTTTTTGATTAAAAAATGTATTTAAAGCCCCTCTTGAAGGCTCGATAAAAGGTGGTTGGATTTTGAAGGAAAAAATCAATAAAAAAGCCTCTATTTTTAGTTATTTCCTGAGTTTTCTTGCATTCCCAGCCTGTGTACAGGTCCGTACAGCAGGGGTTGGCTCCAAAATGCATTGAATTAGTTCTAGCACAGTGTTAGCCTCATTTCTAATATATTATTGTAGAATCTTATTGTGTTGGAGCAATTTAGTGGTTGATTTCTTGTAGGCAGGTTTGAAAATAGGGTATAAGGGTTTGGTCGCCTAAATGAGCTAGAAGTCCATTCCACATTTCTGTGACCACCATTCCTTGGTGGAATGGACCAATAGAATACAAGAGTAGTTTTAGGATTCAATGAATAAATTTTTGTGAGGGTTTTTAGGAGAATCTCCACGCTGTCCCTGCAAGAAGTCAAATTTTGTGCCTTTTAAGTATAGCTAGGGCATGGGTTTTTGAGATTTGCAAAGAGAATAGGCTGGAACTTGTTTGTTCCTAAGTGGTTAGGTTTATTTTTATGTGTTTGAAGAGTATGAGAGTTTGAGGAAGGCTTTTTGTGAATAGAAGGTTGAGAACCCTATTGGAAGAGGGTGAAAAAGAGTGAAAATTGGTTGATTTACAAAGGAAGTGTATAGTAAACATGAGGGAAGCCTAATGCAGTGTTGTTTTAAGCATGTATAGGAAAAATGATGAAGGATTCAAGTGGTTTCAGGTTGGTGAGCATTTTGAACATGGGTAAATCAATAAGCCCTAGTTGAAAAGGTAAAAAATGAGGGTTTAAGGGAAATGGGTCTAAGTGAGAATGTGAGGACTTGAAAGTTGTGAAATCTTGAGTTTTGAAAGTTTCTTTAAGAATTTTTTGGGGTCTTACAAATTGGTGATAAGTTTAAGAGAGGGTTCCTTTGCAAAAGAGGGCTAATTGGAGCCTATTTTAGCCTAAAAAGTCATATTGAATCTTGATGTTCTGAAGCACCCTATGGTGGGTTTGTGATATGTTTTGTGCTAGGTTAATGGGTCCCTATAAGTGTAAATCATTTGTGATTTTGGTTGGTTTATTGTATGAAAAGTTTTGAAAACTAGTCTTGGAGTCCTACTAGGGAATGGTGGCTTGAGAAGGTGAACTTGCATTCAAAAGTTCTTGAGGTTTTGAAGGTGAGTTTTCCTTGTTATATTGGGATATATAATCTTGTTAGATTCCTCTTGGGGTCTTGGAGAAGGTCTGAAACAATATTAGTGTGGTTGAGCCATTTGGATGCCTTGTGCACTAAAGGAGCAAACTGGTGTTCTGAGAGCCCCTTTAGCATCAAGTTGTGAGTTCATGGTTTGAGGTCTCCCTTGTTCTGCATCACCATGCCCTTCCAAGATATTTTACCCTTTCAAAGATTTCTCGCATTGTAAAGAGCAGAAATCTTAAATCCAAAATTCGACAATTACTTAAAATAAGATCCATTATATTCCAAGTAAGTCATTATCTCATGCTCTGATACCAAATGTAAAGAGCGGAAATCTTAAATCCAAAATTCGACAATTACTTAAAATAAGATCCATTATATTCCAAGTAAGTCGTTATCTCATTCATTCATTCATTCAAAATACAAGTTGAGTACAAACAACGACATAAAAGTCGAAAAGATATCTTCATTATAATCAATCTAAATCTTAAAAGTGTCGAAATACACATTTACAATAATGATATTATATCCAGTTTACAAATTTGAGACTTAGGCATTTAGTTGCCATAAGCTTGTCATTACATACATCATGAATAATAAAGCATTGAAAAGAAGATTCAGTCAGTCGATCTTCCATCCAAGCAAATCTTCAAAAGAAGACGAGAACAAGGATCAGGCACTTTTTCCGCCCAACCTCGAAGCTTATGCTTCCCCGAAATTTCTTAGTCAATCAAGAAATACCTGACCCTGCACGAATTGCTTAGCAAAAGCAGTCTACGAGCAAGATGGAATCTGGTGCATGCCTAGTATAACTAGTAATACCACAAGCATTTTCATTTTTCTAATTCAGTTAAGAAAGAAGCAAGTTCGATACTAGGATATGGTAGAGAGTTCAAATAATCCATCTATTTCAATGGTACAAAAATTACTTGGCCAAGTAAAATGTCATGCACGACAAATAAAAGTAGTTTTGGAAAAGCAAAACTACACTCTCTATTAACCCATATTCGGCACCCGTCCCAGAAGGTAACTTTCCCAAAAACATAACATGCAGAATTATCTATCATTCATGCACGGTCTAAATAATAAAATGCAGTCTTTTGCAATCTTTTCAAATACATCAAAATGAAAACATCGTTTAAAACACAACAGTATAAAAATGAGCTTCTTTTCATTGTTTAAATCCACAAAAGTCATAAAATCAATATTTTAATTGAGTAATTTATATAACTAGTAAAGTTTTCTAAATGAAGGTGTAACTCCAGTATGTTGAATAATACATATGAAAACATAAATTAAAAGAGTACATGTTCAATTGTTCATACTCTCATTTAATTTAAGTTGTTTCAAAATCGTTCTGAATGTTTTTCAATAATAAATCCAATCTCAATTTTGAATGCTTTATTTTCAGTTTTACCTTATTTTTAGTAAATAAACAATAATCGTTAATTAGATTTACAATAACTCTTCTAATTGTTTTAGTTTGACAGTTTCGAGGAAAAGTTAAAATTTCAAGTTCAATAATCTCCATTTCAAGAATAGTGTTAAAATTCGAAGCTAATTCTTTCATTTATTTTCAATCAACAAAATGTTATTTTCTGTCAGCAACATTAATTCATCTTATGTTCAAAATCGTTTTAATTTCAAAATTGATAAAGATTGTTTCCAAATTTCAATAGATTTCTTAGATTCATGTTACTGTTTATTTTGTGATTTCAATCAAGATTTTTCCTAAATTCTACTTTTTCATTCTTAGAGAATAAAATATTTCTGTCTGTTTGGGGGTTTCCTAAAGTTTTCCTACATCAAGATAAAATAAACATTTTCTGTTTATGAAATTTGTTCTATAATTTCCCAACAACCCCTTCTGATGTTTGATCCTTCTTCTAAATTTGACATATAGAAATATGTTTTTTATTTGATGAATTTTTCTAATAAAGAAATTGATCAAATTAAATATGCTGAAATTAGGAACTTGTTAATCCATTGTTTAAATGTGTCTACCTCTATTCCTCTATCAATCCTCTGTATTTTCTATCCTTGGTATGATTACTGGTATGTCTTACATATGAGGAAAGCTAATTTTTGTTCTCTTTGGCTGAGTCCTCTTCTCCCTGTTGGTCACGCCTTTACCAATTCTTTGTTATTGAATGGGAATAGAGGACTTGATGGCTGTGTATGGTGTGTAATAATTGATATTCTCCTCCCTGCGCATGGATCCCTGCCCGGTCGCGCCCTTTCCTTGACCTGTCAAGTGTGTGGGGGTGAAAGGAGTATGTAAATGGTAAACACCCTGCGCACCTTCCAACAGGCCGCGCCCTGTTGCTTTCCCTAGTGCGTGGACTGTGAGAGGATCAACCAGCATGTGGAGAGCATGGAGATCCCTTAGGCCATGTGGTTTGGAGGGCCCTTCTCCTGCTGCATGGAAGGAGTTCTCCTTTCCTCCCTATGTGCACTTTGTTCACATATGCTCCTGTGCCTTCCTTCCTACCTGGTCACTCCTCTTTCCTTGGCTGCATGGCATTGAAGTTTGTTGTTGCGTAGAATACCAATGGAAGACCAGACACTACTTGGCCATGCCTCCTGTATTACCAAACACATCCACCAATCTAATACTTTCTCACTAGATTTTATAATACCTCTGCTAACATTTTCAAAATACTCAGTATGATGATTTTTCTGTATATCTCTTTTTCTCAATTTCAATTTTTTTTGCTCAAGAACATTGAAACGAATTTCTTTTTGTCTAGATTCTCTCTCCCTGTTCAATTTCTGATTTTTCTACTGTATATCATTCCTTTCTCATGCATTGTTTTCATCAAGAAAATGAGATCCACCATTTACTCAATGATCTCCAGTTCAGAATAGAACTCCAGTTCACTAATTTTTGATTGCCTATTGATAATTTTAAAGATATTTTCTTCCACCAGTTAACTTAAAGTTTTGATATTGAAAGCTTTATCAATGAGTACGAGAATTTTTGTTTTCACTTTCCCATTTAGCTATGATTAGTTTTTAATTCAATTTCTGAATTTAAAGATACATTCATTTCAAAATTTAATATTAAAAAGCATTAAATTTAACAAACACTTCATTTATTTATTTATTTTTATTTTTAATCAAATTTCGAAATAAAATCCATTGCATTTAAATTTCTAAATTTCAAATTTAATATCTCCAAACAATAATAGAATATTTAAACTAGCAATTTAATTATTTAATTTATGTTAAATTTCATCAATTTAACAAAATCACCATTTAAGCACATGCATTTTTTTTGCAATTTTAGAGAAATCACACTAAAACTAAATTTTTCAATTTGCAAGCATGATATATGCACAATACATTAAAATATAAATCTACGTGAGTGTGTGAGATCCCATCTATTCATAAACATCAATCGGCTAAACAACTCTACCTGATCCTTGTTCTCGCCTTCAATCACGTTAACTTGTTCCTGCGTTCACTTGCACTCGATTTATCACCAGTAATGACAAACCCCGAAATAAATAGAAATACAATTCAAATCATAATTCTTGCATTTTGATTGCAATTTCATTTGGATTCCAATTTCAATTCAGTTTCAACTTCATTTCATTTTGAATTTCAATTTAACCATCATTAAATAATCATTAAATAATCTTTAAATAAACATTCCATTTCTATCTAAATCTCGACATAATAAGTTATGTTTGCATTTAATAATTCAATGAAAAATCTATACGTGACATCCTTCCCCTCTTGGAAGAGACATCGTCTCGATGTATTATTGGTCATTCAATAAGCACAACATCATCATCATCATTAAAACATACTATCTCTATCAGTAACATAGTATCTCAGTGGTTAAAACATAGTATTTCAATCAAGAATAATGAAATAGTAACTAACATCTTAGTTCTCAACACATAAGCATAAGCTTTTCATAGTAGCATCCACACTATCCAAGTTCACAACATGTAATTCAAAAATCAGAGTTTCAAGTATCTCATGCATTAAGAAATACTACTCTAAGTAAGAAATGAGGAAGAATGACAGTCAATCGTCACATAATCCTCCCATGTAGCACTATCCTCAGTCTATTGGTTCCATTCAACAACACTAGTCTATAAGTGATAGAATTCATAACTTCCAGTACATCAAAAGAGTCTCACAAATCTCGAAGCGAAATTTGATGGTTTCCCAAATTACGTAAGATTAACAAACATTTATTCTACACAATAATCTTGTCTTTTCTAGACCTTACTTCAAGTATCTTTATTATCACATAAGAAAATTTTGTATGCTTCACACATACTTTCTCTCCTTAAGAATTTTATTCTATAAATACATTCAATATATATAATATTAACTATACTTAGTGATCAGAATTCATTGGTTCATGCCTTTGTCCTTAGTATAACCCAAATGGAAGAGGAATGTCGATGTATTGTACACTACATCGTGGGTCCAATCCTTTCCTTTGTACTTACACTTTTAGACAACTCATAATCCAAGTCCATTTCCCACTTACACAATCATTATCCTTACTATAAAGTACTATACCTTAATTACTTGTCTATCTCGAGCATAACCTTGCTCCTAGACACTTATCAATTAAGTCTAATCGATCACTTCTATCTATTATTTCTTTTTAACATTTTATCAAGTCTATGATTATACTCACGCCCTTTTCAAATTTAATAGAGTTTTCCTTCTTCCCTTATAATAGTCCAAATGTTAATTTTAGAAATTATAATTCATTCAAGATTTAGTCCACCATTTAAAAATAATATATACATTGCACATTTATTCAAATGACTATCTCATGGTAAGATTTCGGTTTACACAACCCTGTCATTATTTGCTAAACTGAAATATCTTTTCAGATTTACTAAGCAAATTCTTACCCACAATATATTTTTTAGGATCAAAATCCTATAAGTCAAGTTCCCAAACCCAATGGTTCTTTGATGAGTCCATCCACTAGATCATTTTGTTAATTCTTTTAAACAAAGACAGATCAATTTGTCTTGCAATTTAATTTTTCCTTCCAGAATCTTAAGTAAATTATGTGTCCTTCCAATGATGATTTCAGATCTTTATTTCCTGACATACAAACATTATTATCCTCGTTTCATTCACGAATATTTCAAATCTTAGACACATAGGTTCTTTTACATCCGTCAATAGCCTATCCTTCGACTAAATGATAACCTATTTGACCTTACTCCATTATTAATCTTCATGTAAATAGTTATGAGTTTCATGAAGACAATTCTCATTTATCTCAGGACATTCATACCGTAGATTTTCTTTTTATTCTCAGATCATTTTCATAGATTCAATTTATCTTTTATCTCAATCCAATTTTCTTGATTTAATTTGGTACTAATTTTCAGTATTAATCCTCTTTCCATAACATTGATCTCCAAATAATAACAAATTTAATTGCATATCCAAATAACAAGAATAAAAATTCAACTCCCTGACTTCTTAATTATAAAGGTGAGTCTCAACTAAATATTCTATTCTGAGCACAAGTAACAATTCAGATGTTCTTTTCCATAAAATCTTCAACATTTCTTGCTAAGTGAATTTCTATGATGTTCTGTCGTAACAATAGATGCTTTCTTTTAAAGTGTTTCTCTTTTAATAAGTGATATTTAAAGTAAAGTCTTGTCAATAATATGACTTTCTTTAACTTACTATGCATCCCTCCTAAGCTTCTATCCTTATAGAGTCTCATTAATTCCAATGACATTCAATCGCATGGGAAAATCGTTAAACCCAAAATTCCCTTTTAACTCTTAGGATGAAATCCTTAATTGTTAACTAGTTTGATAGTTTATAGATTTCTCCACTTAATATGGCTATAGCCAAGATCCAATACACCACTCATTCAAGCTTAATTCCCTATTATAGGTGTTAAAGATTAGTTCCAATACGTAATCCAACTTAATAGGTTTAAGTCTCATCTTAAGGTATCCCTCTTTATTGAATGGACTTCTTGTCCCAATTAGGTTATCTTTAACCCAAGGTTTCATTCAAAAGTATGCAGTAATTAAGTGATCTAATGATTCTCATTAGGAGATTTCGGTGAGGTTCATATAACATCGCATCTTACTTTATTATACACTTATCTCAATGGTTTAGATAATCAACCTCTTCTCATCTGTAGGTTTCTAGCATAGTAAACGTCCGTGTCCAATCATTTCACAACATGAATA
>CM021104.1:171074459-171129611 GCA_007115665.2 Sequoiadendron giganteum | reverse complement strand
AATAGAGATAGTGGTTATTAGTTTAATGTCAAGAAAATATAACAAGGAGAACAATCATGATAATCATGAGAAAAATATACAAAGGTTCATGGAGGTTCCTTGTGAAGATACATGACAAAGTAAGGTATTATAGCATGTATAGAGGCTTGTGATTGAAAATTAGTAAAGAGGTAAAAGAAAAGCTTTAAAGAGAAAAATGAAGATAAAGGGACTATATAAGCAACCTCTATGTAGACAAGGTGGTTGGTTCAAACTAGTTGAAGATGCATCTAAAGAGAAACTTAATCCCATGTGGTGCAGGAGCACCTAGAGCATACATTGATGAAAGTTCATCATTTGAAGGAGGGCATTGGGATAAAAGGGGTACTTTGAGTCATTTAATGTTAAATAAGGTCTTTGAGACCATTATTCATGTAATTGGGGGGTTTTTAATGTTAGTTAGTTCAAAAATGCAAAAGGTTGCATAATAATGTACTTATTGTCAACAAATTGTTAAAAGTGCAAAACTAAGCATTGTAAGGGTCTAGTTGGTTGGATGGTTAGTTTTAGGTGTTCCATAGTTATTTTTTGATTAAAAAATGTATTTAAAGCCCCTCTTGAAGGCTCGATAAAAGGTGGTTGGATTTTGAAGGAAAAAATCAATAAAAAAGCCTCTATTTTTAGTTATTTCCTGAGTTTTCTTGCATTCCCAGCCTGTGTACAGGTCCGTACAGCAGGGGTTGGCTCCAAAATGCATTGAATTAGTTCTAGCACAGTGTTAGCCTCATTTCTAATATATTATTGTAGAATCTTATTGTGTTGGAGCAATTTAGTGGTTGATTTCTTGTAGGCAGGTTTGAAAATAGGGTATAAGGGTTTGGTCGCCTAAATGAGCTAGAAGTCCATTCCACATTTCTGTGACCACCATTCCTTGGTGGAATGGACCAATAGAATACAAGAGTAGTTTTAGGATTCAATGAATAAATTTTTGTGAGGGTTTTTAGGAGAATCTCCACGCTGTCCCTGCAAGAAGTCAAATTTTGTGCCTTTTAAGTATAGCTAGGGCATGGGTTTTTGAGATTTGCAAAGAGAATAGGCTGGAACTTGTTTGTTCCTAAGTGGTTAGGTTTATTTTTATGTGTTTGAAGAGTATGAGAGTTTGAGGAAGGCTTTTTGTGAATAGAAGGTTGAGAACCCTATTGGAAGAGGGTGAAAAAGAGTGAAAATTGGTTGATTTACAAAGGAAGTGTATAGTAAACATGAGGGAAGCCTAATGCAGTGTTGTTTTAAGCATGTATAGGAAAAATGATGAAGGATTCAAGTGGTTTCAGGTTGGTGAGCATTTTGAACATGGGTAAATCAATAAGCCCTAGTTGAAAAGGTAAAAAATGAGGGTTTAAGGGAAATGGGTCTAAGTGAGAATGTGAGGACTTGAAAGTTGTGAAATCTTGAGTTTTGAAAGTTTCTTTAAGAATTTTTTGGGGTCTTACAAATTGGTGATAAGTTTAAGAGAGGGTTCCTTTGCAAAAGAGGGCTAATTGGAGCCTATTTTAGCCTAAAAAGTCATATTGAATCTTGATGTTCTGAAGCACCCTATGGTGGGTTTGTGATATGTTTTGTGCTAGGTTAATGGGTCCCTATAAGTGTAAATCATTTGTGATTTTGGTTGGTTTATTGTATGAAAAGTTTTGAAAACTAGTCTTGGAGTCCTACTAGGGAATGGTGGCTTGAGAAGGTGAACTTGCATTCAAAAGTTCTTGAGGTTTTGAAGGTGAGTTTTCCTTGTTATATTGGGATATATAATCTTGTTAGATTCCTCTTGGGGTCTTGGAGAAGGTCTGAAACAATATTAGTGTGGTTGAGCCATTTGGATGCCTTGTGCACTAAAGGAGCAAACTGGTGTTCTGAGAGCCCCTTTAGCATCAAGTTGTGAGTTCATGGTTTGAGGTCTCCCTTGTTCTGCATCACCATGCCCTTCCAAGATATTTTACCCTTTCAAAGATTTCTCGCATTGTAAAGAGCAGAAATCTTAAATCCAAAATTCGACAATTACTTAAAATAAGATCCATTATATTCCAAGTAAGTCATTATCTCATGCTCTGATACCAAATGTAAAGAGCGGAAATCTTAAATCCAAAATTCGACAATTACTTAAAATAAGATCCATTATATTCCAAGTAAGTCGTTATCTCATTCATTCATTCATTCAAAATACAAGTTGAGTACAAACAACGACATAAAAGTCGAAAAGATATCTTCATTATAATCAATCTAAATCTTAAAAGTGTCGAAATACACATTTACAATAATGATATTATATCCAGTTTACAAATTTGAGACTTAGGCATTTAGTTGCCATAAGCTTGTCATTACATACATCATGAATAATAAAGCATTGAAAAGAAGATTCAGTCAGTCGATCTTCCATCCAAGCAAATCTTCAAAAGAAGACGAGAACAAGGATCAGGCACTTTTTCCGCCCAACCTCGAAGCTTATGCTTCCCCGAAATTTCTTAGTCAATCAAGAAATACCTGACCCTGCACGAATTGCTTAGCAAAAGCAGTCTACGAGCAAGATGGAATCTGGTGCATGCCTAGTATAACTAGTAATACCACAAGCATTTTCATTTTTCTAATTCAGTTAAGAAAGAAGCAAGTTCGATACTAGGATATGGTAGAGAGTTCAAATAATCCATCTATTTCAATGGTACAAAAATTACTTGGCCAAGTAAAATGTCATGCACGACAAATAAAAGTAGTTTTGGAAAAGCAAAACTACACTCTCTATTAACCCATATTCGGCACCCGTCCCAGAAGGTAACTTTCCCAAAAACATAACATGCAGAATTATCTATCATTCATGCACGGTCTAAATAATAAAATGCAGTCTTTTGCAATCTTTTCAAATACATCAAAATGAAAACATCGTTTAAAACACAACAGTATAAAAATGAGCTTCTTTTCATTGTTTAAATCCACAAAAGTCATAAAATCAATATTTTAATTGAGTAATTTATATAACTAGTAAAGTTTTCTAAATGAAGGTGTAACTCCAGTATGTTGAATAATACATATGAAAACATAAATTAAAAGAGTACATGTTCAATTGTTCATACTCTCATTTAATTTAAGTTGTTTCAAAATCGTTCTGAATGTTTTTCAATAATAAATCCAATCTCAATTTTGAATGCTTTATTTTCAGTTTTACCTTATTTTTAGTAAATAAACAATAATCGTTAATTAGATTTACAATAACTCTTCTAATTGTTTTAGTTTGACAGTTTCGAGGAAAAGTTAAAATTTCAAGTTCAATAATCTCCATTTCAAGAATAGTGTTAAAATTCGAAGCTAATTCTTTCATTTATTTTCAATCAACAAAATGTTATTTTCTGTCAGCAACATTAATTCATTTTATGTTCAAAATTGTTTTAATTTCAAAATTGATAAAGATTGTTTCCAAATTTCAATAGATTTCCTAGATTCATATCACTTTATTTTGCGATTTCAATCAAGATTTTTCCTAAATTCTTCTTTTTCATTCTTTAGAGAATGAAATATTTATGTTTGTTTGGGGATTTCCTAAAGTTTTCCTACATCAGAATAACATAAACGTTTTATGTTTTGAATCTTTCCCAAAACTGATTTAATTAACGTTTTTTTTTTTTTTTTTTTTCGTTTGATCTTTTTCAATTTATTAATGTCGAAATTTCTCTAAGTAAGAGATCTATTGTTTCACAGTAGTTTTCTATTTAAGAAGTTTGTTCTATAATTTCCCAACAATCCCTTCTGATGTTTGATCCTTCTTCTAAATTTGACAGACAAAAATATGTTTTTATTTGATGAATTTTTTTTTCTAATAAAGAAATTGATCAAATTAAATATGCTGAAATTAGGAACTTGTTAATCCATTGTTTAAATGTGTCTACCTCTATTCCTCTGTCAATATTTTGTATTTTTTGTCCTCGGTATGATTGCTGGTATGTCTTGCATATGAGGAAAGCAAATTTTTGTTCTTCTCTTTGGCTGAGTCCTCTCCTCCTTGCTGGTCGCGCCTTGGAGAGATGAACAATATTCAAGAAATTTTCACTAATTCCTATTACCCTACAGCGTCCACCCTCCCTTCTCCAGCCGCGCCTTCACTCCCTTCTTATTCTAAGTCCTCTCTCCCTCTTTATATGCCTTCCATTTGACGGCTCCTTGTTGCTTATGTGGGTTGCGGGGAAGGCAAAATTTCAATCATGTTTATCTCCCCTTCACCTTTTCCTGTTCTTCCATGTGCGCCTAGCCTTCCAAGCACCCTACCCCTGCCAGTCCGCGTGGGAAAAGATCTGTGGGTGGAATCCTTTGTGCACCCCAAGACCTCCCCTCTAAACTGGCTGCGTATGGAGAATGGGACGACTCCTTGCGCATGCCTTCTCCTTCCTGTCGCGCCTTGGAGGTGTGTCGGATTTAAAAAAAAAAAAAAACTCTCATTCTTTCTAGATGGATGTTGATTCCTTGGCAAGAATCTCCATACTACGTCTCTCTTCCCCAATTCCAAATTCTGGGTGTCCATTTCAATTCGAAATTTATTTGTATATATCTATTTTCTGTTTTCATGCATTGATCTCCACAAAGAATGAGATCCATAAAAAGCGATTGATCTCCAGATCAATCTCTAATCTCCCAGTTCCAATTTTTTATTGATTGCCTCTTGATATTTTTAAAGATATTTTCTTCCACTAGTTAATTTGAAGTTTTGATTTTGAAAGCTTTATCAATGAGTACGAGAATTTTTGTTTTCAATTTCCCATTTAGCTATGATTAGTTTTTAATTCAATTTCTGAATTTAAAGATACATTCATTTCAAAATTTAATATTAAAAAACATTAAATTTAACAAACACTTCATTTATTTATATTTTTAATCAAATTTCGAAATAAAATCCATTGCATTTAAATTTCTAAATTTCAAATTTAATATCTCCAAACAATAATAGAATATTTAAACTAGCAATTTAATTATTTAATTTACGTTAAATTTCATCAATTTAACAAAATCATCATTTAAGCACATGCATTTTTTTGTAATTTTTGAGAAATCACATTTTAACCAAATTTTCAATTCGCAAGCATGATATATGCACAATACATTAAAATATAAATCTATGTGAGTGTGTGAGATCTCATCTATTCGTAAACGTCAATCGGCTAAACAACTCTACCTGATCGTTGTTCTCGCCTTCAACCTCGTTTACCTGTTTCCTGCGTTCACTCGCACTCGATTTATCATCAGTAATGACAAACCCTGAAATGAATAGAAATACAATTCAAATCATAATACTTGCATTTCGATTGCAATTTCATTTGGATTCCAATTTCAATTCAATTTCAACTTCATTTCATTTTGAATTTCAATTTAACCATCATTAAATAATCTTTAAATAAACATTTCATTTCTATCTAAATCTCGACATAATAGGTTATGTTTGCATTTAATAAGTCAATAAAAAATCTATACGTGACATCCTTCCCCTCTTGGAAGAGACATCATCTCGATGTCTTATTAGTCATTCAATACGCACAACATCATCATCATCATTAAAACATACTTTTTCAATCAATAATATAGTATCTCCATGGTTAAAACATAGTATTTTAATCAAGCATAATGAAATAGTAACTATCATCTTAGTTCTCAACACATAAACATAAGCATTTCATAGTAGCATCCATGCTATCCAAGTTCACAGCATGTGATTCAAAAACCAGAGTATCAAGTATCTCATGCATTAAGCAAATACTACTCTAAGAAAGCAATGAGGAAAAATGACAGTCAATCGTCACTTAATCCTCCGATGTAGCACTATCCTCAGTCTACTGGTTCCATTCAACAACACTAGTCTATAAGTGATGGAATTCATAACTTCCAGTACATGAAAGGGTCTCACAAATCTCGGAGCCAACTTTGATAATTTCCCAAAATACATAAAATTAACAAACATTTATTCTACACAGTAATCTTGTCTTCTCTAGGCCTTACTTCTAGTATCCTTATTATCACATAAGAAAATTTCATATACTTCACACATAATTTCTCTCCTTAAGAACTTTATTCTATAAATACATTCAATATATATAATATTAACTATACTTAATGATCATAATTCATTGGTTCATGCCTTTGTCCTTAGTATAACCCAAATGGAAAAGGAATGTTGATGCATTGTACACTACATCGTGGGTCCAATCCTTTCCTTTGTACTAATACTTTTAGACAACTCACAATCCAAATCCATTCGCCACTTACACATTTATTATCCTTACTATAAAGTACTATACCTTAATTACTTGTCTATCTCGACCTTAACCTTGCTCCTAGACACTTATCAATTAAGTCTAATCGATCACTTCTATCTATTATTTCCTTTTTAACATTTTATCAAGTCTATGATTATACTCATGCCCTTTTCAACTTTAATAGAATTTTCCTTCTTCCCTTAAAATAGTCCAAACGTTGATTTTAGAAATTATAATTCATTCAAGATTTAGTCCACCATTTTAAAATAATATATATTGCACATTTATTCAAATGACTATCTCATGGTAAGATTTCAGTTTACACAACCCTGCCATTATTTGCTAAACTGAAATATCTTTTTAGATTTACTAAGCAACTTCTTACCCACAATATATTATTTAGGATCAAAATCCTATAAGTCGAGTTTCCAAACCCAATGGTTCTTTGATGAGTCCATCCACTAGATCATTTTGTTAATTCTTTTAAACAAAGGCAGATCAATTTGTTTTGCAATTTAATTTTCCTTCAAGAATCTTAAGTAAATTACGTGTCCTTCCAATGATGATTTCAGATCTTTATTTCCTGACATACAAACATTATTATCCTCGTTTCATTCGCGAATATCTCAAATCTTGGACACATAGGTTCTTTTACATCTGTCAATAGCCTATCCTTCGACTAAATGATAACCTATTTGACCTTACGCCATTATTAATCTTCATGTAAATAGTTATGAGTTTCACGAAGACAATTCTCATTTATCTCAGGATATTCATACCGTAGATTTTCCTTTGTCCTTAGATTATTTTCATAGATTCAATTTATCTTCTTAACTCAATAAAATTTCCTTGATTAATCTGATACTAATTTTCAAGTAACAATCCTCTTTCTATAACATTGATCTCCAGATAATAACAAATTTAATTGCATATCCAAACAACAAGTATACACATTCAACTTTTTGACTTCCTTAATTATAAAGGTGAGTCTCAATTCAATATTCTATTCTGAGCACAAGAACAATTCAGATGTTCTTCTCCATAAAATCTTTAGCATTTCTTGCTAAGTGAATTTCTATGATGTTCTGTCGTAACAATAGATGCTTTCTTTTAAAGTGTTTCTCTTTTAATAAGTGATACTTAAAGTAAAGTCTTCTCAATAATATGACTTTCTTTAACTTACTATACATCCCTCCTAAGCTTCTATCCTTATAAAGTCTCATTAATTCCAATGACATTTAATCGCATGGGCAAATCTTTAAACCCAAAATTCCCTTTTAACTCTTAGGATGAAATCCTTAATTTGTAACTAGTCCGATAGTTTATAGATTTCTCCACTTAATATGGCTATAGCCAAGATCCAATACACCACTCATTCAATCTTAATTCCTTATTATAGGTGTTAAAGAGTAGTTCCAATACGTAATCCAACTTAATAGGTTTAAGTCTCATCTTAAGGTATCCCTCTTTATTGAATGGACTTCTTGTCCCAATTAGGTTATCTTTAACCCAAGGTTTCATTCAAAAGTATGTAGTAATTAAATGATCTAATGATTCTCATTAGGATATTTCGGTGAGGTTCATATAACATCACATCTTACTTTGTTATACACTTATCTCAATAGTTTAGATAATCAACCTCTTCTCATCTGTAGGTTTCTAGCATAGTAAACTTCCGTGTCCAATCATTTCACAACATGAATATATTTCATATCAAAATAACATCATTCTTTAAATTCTCTATATATAATATATAGGAGTATTGAGACACTTTCTTCCAATCACGAATCTCTCAGATCTTTTCTTGTCATTCCCATAAATGATCATCTTCCCTATCATAATCAAGTTATTACCTATCCCTTTTCTAATGCCTTTATAATAATACTCTTTAATCTTTAGATCAGATAATCATAAGGTATAAAGATCATAGTTCTTAACCTTTCCATTTGTCATTTTCCCCTTGTGGTCATAAAGTGTATGATTTAATTGTCCTTACGACTTGCAAAGAAAGTCATAACCAGGTTTCGTTGGGTGGAGTACTTAACTTGAGTCAATCCGCTCTCTTCCTTTCTTCTTCTTTTGCATCTTTCGTGACCCGTGAAGGGTTTATTCGATGTTTTAAAAATTATTACTGATTGATTATGAAATAAATCATGTCTCTTACACGCATTTTCGCCGTGTGCTATTTGTTTTTGTTGGGACATGGTGCTCCTATTTTACACATGGGTTTTTGTGGGGTTAAATGATTTCCTCTCCTAAATTTCCAGCGCACTTTGAGGCTGGTAAAGTGGATTGTTTAATGATTTTGTCTACAGAAATGATAGGGGAATTTGATGGGTTTGACCACATGTCTGCCAAAAATGACCATTTATGGTCTGCATCGACCTTTTTACAAAAAACCCATGTGAATACGACCATAAATCAGCATACCCAATTTAGTATACACCATTTTTGCAAAAACCCTTGCTTTGTTTTTCCAAATACGAGTTCTTTTGGGGTTAAATGATTAAATACGACTTCGTAAAGTCTATTGTATCATCATATTGGCTCTAGAAATGGTGAGGAATTTCGTGGGTTTTGACCACATGTCTGCAATAAATGATTAATGGTCTCCATCGACCTTTTTACAAAAAGCCCATGTGAATACGACCATAAATTGGCAAACCCAATTTAGTATACACCATTTTGGCGAATACCCTTGCTTTGTTTTTCCAAATTCGGGTTTTTTTGGGGTTAAATGATTAAATACGACCTAGTAAAGTCGATTGATATCATGGTATTGCCTACAGAAACAATGAGGGATTTCGTGGGTATTGACTACATGTCTGCAAAAAACGATTAATGGTCTCCATTGACCATTTTATAGAAAACCCATCTGAATACGACCATAAATCAGCAAACCCATCTTCTGCATCTTATTGAATTTGTAAAGGAATGTGTACAATGTTATACCTATAAAACACACATTAAGCAATGTCTTTCAAATTGTAAATGAATATGCACAATGTTTTATACATTCATTTACAAATTATGTGTCTGTTTCCTTTAACTATCCTTTGAAAATGCAAACAATGGTACTGGTTAATCATTTTCTTTTGCATCTTTCATGACCCGTGAAGGGTTTATTTGATGATTGAAAAATTATTACTGCTTGTTTATGAAATATATCCTTCCTCTTACACTCATTTTCAGGTTGGTACTTTATACATTATACCAACTGTTATTTTCATGAATTGTGCATTTAACATTTATAGTTATGCAGTGTCTTCTTACTTTCATCAACTGTGTATTTAACATTTATATTTATGCATTGTCTTTTTACTTTACTTTATAAGTAAATTAAGGGTTTTTTTGTTGTCTTTACAAGATGTGCAGCAATTCTCCTAAGTTTTGCAGCAATTCTTTTATATCATTTACTATGTTACCTTTGGATGTCCAATACAACAGGCTACCATTTGTCATTTTACATTCTGTGTCCCTTGTTCATTCAGCAAATCGATATATATGTGTATCCTTTGCCTATCCTTTGGTGATGCAAACAATGGTAGTTGTAAATCATTTTCTTCTGCATCTTATGTAATTTGTAAAGGAATGTGTACAATGTTATACCTATAAAACACACATTAAGCAGTGCCTTTCAAATTGTAAATGAATCTGCGCAATGTTTTATACATTCATTTACAAATTATGTGTTTGTTGTCTCTTCTTCATTGAGCGGATTGATATATATGTCCGTTTCTTTTAACTATCCTTTGAAAATGCAAACAATGGTACTGGTTAATCATTTTCTTTTGCATCTTTCATGACCCGTGAAGGGTTTATTCGATGATTGAAAAATTATTACTGCTTCTTTATGGAATATATCATTCCTCTTACACGCATTTTCGCCTTGTGCTATTTGATTTTGATGAGTCATGGTGCTATTTTTTTCTCCCACATTGCATGTATGTATGCATGCACATACATACATACATACATATATATATATATAGATATGTATGTATGTATGCATGTATGTATATATAAAAATGTCTGCCCATGCTGTGAGGTAACAACAAACATCATTCTCCTTTCAAAGTGTATGTATGTATGTATATGTATGCACATACATACATACATACATATATATATATATATACATACATACATACATATATATGTATATGTATATATATATGTATGTATGCACATATATATATATATATATATGTGTTGGTGTTTTACATAGGGATCTTTTTGGGGTTAAATGATTTCCTCTCCCATAATCATTACTGCTTGTTTATGAATTATTTCATTCCTCTTACACTCATTTTCAGGTTGGTACTTTATACATTCTACTTATAGTTATTTTCATGAACTATGCATTTAACATTTATATTTATGTAATGTCCTCTTACTTTCATCAACTATACATTTAACATTTATATTTATGCACTTTCTTTTTACTTTACTTTATAAGTAAATGAAGGGTTCTTTTGTTCTCTTTACAAGATGTGCAAAAACAAATTCTCCTAAGTTTTGCAGCAATTCTTTTATATCGTTTACTATGTTTCCTTTGGTTGTCCAATACAACAGACTACCATTTGAATACGTTTCATTTGGCTGTCCAATACAACAGACTAGCATTTGTCACATTCTGTGTCTCTTGTTCATTTATCAAATCGATATATATGTATGTATGTATGTATGCACATTGTACACATTCTTTTAAAAATTCAATAAAATGTAGAAGAACATGATTAACCAGTACCATTGTTTGCATTTTCAAAAGGATAGACATCTATATCAATATGCTCAATGAATGTATGTATGTATGGATGCACATTCATACACACATACACACATATTAATTTCTGTGTATGAATATGCATACATACACACACATATATATATATATATGTATGTATGTATGTAACATACATACATATATATATGTATGTAACATACATACATATATATATGTGTGTGTATGTATGTCCATACATATATATACATATGTCTGTATGTACATACATAAATACATATATATATTTATGAATGTATGTATGTATGTATTTATGTCTGTATATATCCACATACATTCATACATATATATATATATATTTATGAATGTATGTATGTATGTATGTTTGTATGTATGCACATACATACATACATATATATATTTATGAATGTATGTATATATTTATGAATTTATGTGTGTATGTATATATGTATATATATATATACCTTCCATCGTCGTGAGAACCTTCGACAGAGCGGGAGCGGTAAAATGATGGTAAATAATGGGGTGCCCACTGAAAAAAACATTAGTCGTATGCTTAAATCGGACCCGAAATGAAGATTAATTGGGGTGTAATGTGTTTGGTGTTCGGTGCTAAAGTAAGGAGATTAATATGTAGGAGTGACTTTTAATGGGTAGGAAACCTATTTTTGAAGGTGCCAACGTGAATTAGACCCATTGACTTTTGAGCAGATTTGGATGATAGAATAGTTTTATTAAAAGCATTTGAAAAATTTTATAGATAAGTGTTACCAAAGGGGGTAACTCGCATGTACATTCAGATTTAGCTTTTACAAGCCAAGAATGAGATTACAAACCTCGTTCATTCTATCAACAGAAAAATTGCTGCGAGGATGCCTCCAATCCTAGTCAACCGTTCCAAGCGGACCCAATTGAGCCAAGCCAAATCGGATCACATGAAGTTGGAGAAGGCATCCATGTTGGTGTTTTTGACTCCTGCTCTAAATACTTCCCATGCGTCAATACGGAAATTTTCAGTTGCAGCCTGGAGGGCACTTTCAGCATCTTCGTCCACATCATCCTCGTCGGATTCCACTTCCTCCTCATCATTTTCTGAATCATCATTTGCCATATTTAGTATTACTGGGTCAAAATAGTACTTGAGGAAGCTCACCCAGCCCTCTACGCTTAGGTTTAGAATGGTATTGGCTACTGCCTCAACGTTACCAATTTCTATGAATCTGTTGAGCCGCTCAACCATGACTTCCTTGGCCTCGGTTATGTCCACTAATGCGCATAGTATGACCTCGTAGAATTGGTCGTCACAGTAATGTCGATCAAGAGACAAAACTATAGATACTAGGTCAACTACTGCATTCCTTATTGTTGGGTCTGGAATGTTAAAAAGCCTTTTGCACTAGGCCATTAGTGGCTCCTTAGTGCAATGGTAGTCAACTCCGAACATGAATACCATCCTACTTTTCTTGGCAAACTTGGAGCTATTGTGAAGAGGTAGAAATGGAGAACATATTGCCCCTCTATTAATAGCCTTAATATTGTAACGATAAGGATTGCTTGAGAACCGAGCCCATCGATTCAGGCCATACCAAATCCAATGTAAATCGGTCCTTATGATTTCGCACATGTGAATCCAGTCCTGATTTGAGGTTCACATGGTTTTTGGGATGAGGGATCTAGCATTTTGACTGCTGCCATTTCTGCCAAGTAGTTGAGTAAGTTCATGTGACAGAGTGCCAAGGTTCTTGTCCCTTGCCAATTTCATAAGCCGTCACTGTGGGAGCATCTATTATGATACGACCCAAGGCAGTAACAGATTTTGCCCCCATAGACCATCATAGAGTTTGTACCATCCCATGTCTTGTTGGGATTATGTGTTGTTTTTTACTATTTCTTGAACTATTACTACCTTGTAATGTTAATAGTGACACATTTAGGTGTTTTATTGGCTTTGCAATGTATATCAGAGATTTTATGCAATGTATATGTATGTATATGATTATATGAATACGTGCATGTATGCTTGTGTTTCTATGAAGGTTTACATGTATGCTTATGTTTGTATGACTGTATGCATGCATACAAACATGCAATAAATCACAGATATATAAGGCTACCCAAATATACATCAAATCTAAATATAATGCAAAATTCAGTCATATCATCTCTAAAAACCTACGTAAGTGGCAGCTACAAATTAAAATTTGAAACACAACAATCAGATTGAATGCATTCAATTGTCAGATTCAAATTTATAAATAGAGGGACAACAGCCAACGACATTCACAATTAATCTCCCCTAGTAATATCCTCTCCATACTACAAACCATTCAATGGCATCCTTTTCACATTCCTTATATATCCAAGGTTGATGAGAAACAATGAATATAAGTTGAATAAATCTTGGTATACATATGGAATTTATAATATGTTGAACTTGATTAATTATGTGTTGTTGTACATGCATTATTTCAAATGTTTGTATGTTACTAGCCTCGGTTGTGACTACCCGTGGTTGTAAATATTTTCTTGTAGGCACGAGAGAACAAGGAGAGGTGGTGCTACAATGTTCAGGTTGGGCAGATTGGTAAATGTGTTTGTCAACACACCAAACAATTAAGGATTTTTTGTTCAAATGGCTCTATGTTTCAATTATTTTTATATATTGTTATATAACTAGTATGTCTTTTGATTTATTTCAATAACTATTGTCCATGTTTGTTTGTTATATTATATTTGTTTGTTCTGGCAGGCATGCAAAATGGCTAGGAGGTTTTAAAGAGCATGTCAAATTGCAAGATTACATTTCAGGTAAAGTCTTTCAAGACTTTACTTTGGCTGTGACCCGGTAGACATAGTGTTCATTTATAATGCTCATTTTTCATATTCATTGTAACCTTACATTTAAAATTTACAATTAGATTGATTTCCAAGTGTAGGCGTTGAAAATTGTATGTATGCATATATGTATGAATGTATGTACGTATGTATGTATATACATACATACATATATATATATATATAATTTACATATATGTATGCATGTATACATAGCTAGGAAGGTTGTAAAGAGCATGTCAAATTATAAGAGCATGTATACTTTGGTTGTGACTTGGTAGACATTGTGATTATATATGATGTTCATTTTTCTTATTCATTGTAAAAGCACACTTACAATTTACAATTAGATTGATTTCAACTTACACTTACAGTTGCAATTTATGGATATGCTACATATACATGTATAGTAATATATATATATGTATGCATATACTTAGTTGTGTATACATATATATATCAATATATGTATATATTTATATTTTCAACAATGTTAGTTAGATGAATACAACAAACACATATCCAACAAAAGGATAGATGAATACAACCAACAGAAAATCGATTTCGAATCACAAAAGCATATATCATTAACTTTAAACATGATTAAGACACCATAAACATGATGATTGAAAAGTTGGAAAGAAGACAAGGAGTCTTCAGTCTTACAAAAAAGACATTGGCATACATCAAAGTATATAGTTGACCATAAACTACCATTTAGTTCTACAAAATTAGACAATAGTATCCTTTGGCTTTCCAATACAACAGACTACTATACTTTGGCTGTCCAATACAATAGACTAGCATTTGGTTGAACAAAGAACACTCTAGCACACTTCAAGGTCAAAAAGTTGACAACAAAAAATCATAATCAGACATCCACAGATCAGATTAAGAAGTGGTGTGTCCTTGGGGGTCAACTGACTCCGCATCAACTAGAGAAGATGTTAAGGACTATGGATTGTTTTGTATGGCACTTGCAATACAAGCAAGCAATGCATGATTTTCCTCTGGAGTGAGTTGTAATTGTGGAGAGTAGCCTTCAGAAGACCCATTTTGTACGCTACTAAGAGCAGCAAAGGCTGGAGCCAAAATGTTAACCATGTCCCTTAAAATCGGATGTTGACTTGGAAGAGGAGTTGTAGGAGTACTCTTACTTCTGTTTCTTTCTGCCTGCTTTTGGTTTTCCTTCAACTATCAAGCAATGTTTGCTTGCTCCCTTTCAAGCTCCTTTTGTTGTCACTGCCTCAACTTCTCCTCTGCAATTTTATGTTTTTTTGCAGCATGCTCCAATCTCTTAGCCTCCCTCTCTGCGAGGATTGCTTCTCTTTCTACCTTCTTTTCAGCCATTTGCTCCCTTTTCCTTTGCTGCAATTCTTGGTTTCTTCATTTCTATGCCTCTTATTCATTCAACAAATTGAAGAAATCATCTGATGTCAAAATTTGAGACTGCCTACTAAGGCGTAGGACCCCATTGCGACCTGTATTAGATGATTGGTGCACCCTTTTCATTGGGAGTTGCAAAAAACTGCTTCTCCTACCTGCTGGTTGTTGATCATTGACTTCTGTGCATGGCACACAGTCAGCCTCTTCATCACTTGAGTCATTACCTTCGAGTCCATCCTCATCATCATTTTCAGCCTCCCAATTTCTCCTAGTTGTGAAGTAATGGATGACATCTTCAGGATCAACATCTGGTGGTGATGGCATGGACAACCCTTCATCCACTTGACCGAAATTGAGATGTACCCCTAGGTTCAAAGCTACATCTTGAAATTCATATGGAAAACTGAGACTCTCTTCATTTGCAATTGTCTTAATTTATGTTGTCTCATTATTTTCTGGGCAATATCCTTCTTCATTTGTTGGATTTGGGGCTATGCTTGCAGAAAAGGTGTCCACAAATTGTCCAATCTAATCCTCATTCCAACCTGCTATCCTCAAACATGTTTCCACTTCCATGAACTGTGCCTCATCATCAGCTGTATCACCCTCTGTTTCTGCTCCCAATGTGGTTCCTTCCTCTTCAATCATGAAAGCTTGGCTTGGCCCCATATCAAAGTCAAGTGCATGTCTATCTAATGGCCAAATTCCCATTCTTCGAAAACCACTTGCAATGTTATTAGAGGTCAAAGCTTGTGCAAAAGCTTTGCTGGAAAGTGTTGCCAACTCTACCCTTCCAATGTCAAGTTGAGGATTTTCAGAGAGCCATATACTCCTTTGTTGTTTGAAGTAGTTCTTAAATGGTGAGAACACACTAACATCAAGGGGCTGCAATTTGTGGCTACAATGTGCTGGAAGTGTGAGAAGATCTATTCTCATAGTCTTTGCTTCTCCAATTGTGTTGAACGCAACATGGCTGCCATGACCATCAAAGATGAGAAGTTGTCTATTGGATGGTGAGACCCCTCCTGGGATATTTCTTGCAAAGTGTTTTAACCATTCCACAAATAATTCTTTGGTCATCCAAGCATGCTCTTGGATTGCCATGCATGCCCTTGGCTCACAGTTAACAATATAGTTTTTAATGTTCCTTTTGGACTTGAACAAATAGTAACCAGGTATAGCTTGACCTGCTGCACTAACACAAGCTAGAACAATGATCCATTCTCTGCTTTTAGCAATCAATTATGGAACACATTTCATCCCTGTTTTTGCAATAACTCTCATTGCATAGTTTCTGTCAGCCTGCACACCTGTTTCATCATAGTTCCATATTTTGTTGGGCCCATAATTATGTTTGTTGTACAAATCCTCCAAGTTATCATAGAATGAAGAAACTATTTCTGGGTGTAGCATTATAGCTCGATCTGTGTCCACTCCTTTGGGTGTTCGAATTGTTAGATCAAGATGCCTTTGACGAAGCCCAACCCACCATGACCTCCCTGGTATCCCATTTGTGAATGGGTTAGGCCTTACTCCAACCATTTGGGCCATCGTTGACTTCAGTTGTGACACTTGAAGGCCATGGCCAATATTAGCCATATCTTTACACCACTGCACAATTTTAGCTTCTTCTTCATCAGTTAGGATTGTTCGAGGCCCCCTTTTTTTTGTGGATGTCACACCATTGAGCCATGCCCGCAAACTGCTAGGCGGGATTCCCCATTTGATCGCTGAACCTCTGATTGACATTCGCTTGTCCTCAACATTTGTGATGGCTTTTTCCACGTCATCCATAGACCAATTTTTCATGCTCAGATCTGGGGTTGTCACATGGTTGGTAGGTGGTGGTTCCATTTCTACCTTAGTATTATGAACAACAGGTTCAAAACCATCATTTTCATTGGTCTGTTGTGTATTTTCAGAAATAACTTCCTCATTCATGTTGACTAGTGTCTCTTCATCAAAAACATCTGGAACATTGAATGTCACTCCATGAGGTACTCTAATCGAGCGCCTCCGAGACGGTCTTTTCCTCTTCTGCCCTGGTGCCATGATTGCCACTAATCCTGTACATTGTAAGCCATAAAGAGTCAAAAAAACTATGATCCTGGACATATAATTAGACTGATATACAGTGAAAAGTAGAAAATAGTGCTAAATGTGTCACTATTAACATTTAAATAAAACTATTATATCATTCAAATCCGCTCAAAAGTCAATGGGTCTAATTCACGTTGGCACCTTAAAAAATCATTTTCAAATCAAATTGATGCCTATTAAAAATCACTCCTACATATTAATATCCTTACTTCCTACATATTAATCTCCTTACTTTAGCAGTAGACACCAAACACATTACACCCTAATTAATCGTCATTTGGGGTCCGATTTAAGCATATGACTAATGTTTTTTTTGGTGGGTACCCCATTCTTTTCCATCAATGTTCAAAGCAAGGGTTTCATGAGATTAATTTGCAGATATGTGGTGAAACCCATGCAATTCCTCATCATTTGTGGAGACAATATCATGAGACAGTCGACTTTACCAAGTTGTATTTAATCATTTAACCCCAAATAAACCCGTATTTGGAAAAACAAAGCAAGGGTTTTCACAGAAATGGTGTATACTAAATGGGTTTGCCGATTTATGATCGTATTCACATGGGTTTTTTATAAAAAGGTCAATGTAGGCCATTAATCATTTTGTGCAGACATGTGCTCAAACCCATGAAATTCCCCTATCATTTCTGCAGACAAAATCATGATACAAACAGGGAGAGGAAATCATTTAACCCCAAAAAGATCCCTGTGTAAAACACCAACATATATATATATATATATATATATATATATATGCATACATACATATATATATATATTTATATATGTATGTATATATATATATGTATGTATGTATGTATGTGCATACATACATACATACATACACTTTGAAAGGAGAATGATGTTTGTTGTTACCTCACAGCATGGGCAGACATTTTTATATATACATACATACATATCTATATATATATATGCATGTATGTATGTATGTGCATGCATGCATACATGCAATGTGGGAGACAAAAATAGCACCATGACTCATCAAAATCAAATAGCACACGACGAAAATGCATGTAAGAGGAATGATATATTTCATAAACAAGCAGTAATAATTTTTCAATCATCGAATAAACCCTTCACGGGTCATGAAAGATGCAAAAGGAAAATGATTAACCAGTACCATTGTTTGCATTTTCAAAGGATAGTTAAAGGAAACCGACATATATATCAATCTGCTCAATGAAGAAGAGACAACAGACACATAATTTATAAATGAATGTATAAAACATTGCGTAGATTCATTTACAATTTGAAAGACACTGCTTAATGTGTGTTTTATAGGTATAACATTGTACACATTCCTTTACAAATTCAATAAGATGCAGAAGAAAATGATTTACCAGTACTATTGTTTGCATTGCCAAAGGATAGGCAAAGGATACACACATATATATCAATTTTCTGAATGAACAAGAGACACAGAATGTGACAAATGCTAGTCTGTTGTATTGGACATCCAAATGAAACCTATTCAAATGGTAGTCTGTTGTATTGGATAGCCAAAGGAAACATAATAAACGATATAAAAGAATTGCTGCAAAACTTAGGAGAATTCATTTTGCACATCTTGTAAAGACAACAAAAGAACCCTTCATTTACTTATAAAGTAAAGTAAAAAGACAGTGCGTAAATATAAATGTTAAATGCACAGTTGATGAAAGTAAGAAGACACTACATAAATATAAATATAAATGTTAAATGCACAGTTCATGAATGTAAGAAGACACTGGATAAATATAAATGTTAAATGCACAGTTCATGAAAATAACTATAAGTAGAATGTATGAAGTACCAACCTGAAAATGTAGAGGAATGTGCAGAGGATGTCTATCGATGCTCTGAATTCTGCAGAGACACTGGCTGCCTTCCCCCTCTTATTTAGGAATTTCAATGTGGCAATTGAATGCATTCAATTTAGTTGTTGAGTTTGAAATATGAATTTTTTTGAACATTTGAATTTGTACATGCCAATTACGTAGGTTTTTAGAGATGATATGAGTGAATTCTGCATTATATTTGGATTTGATGTTTATTTGGGGAGCCTTACACCTGTATTTAATTGTGCAGGTACCTACAAGAAATGGAGTAAACACATATATCTGCCAGGGAGTGTGTGGAAGACTGTGCATTTGAAATCCCATAGAGTTCATAAGAGATTGTGATAATGTCATGTAAAGCACCATTAAGTGTGCATGTGTAGTTGTAAATATAAAAAGTAATGAGGGATAAAATATTGCAAGTGGTGGTATTTGTATCAGTACATGTTTTAAATTAAATTGTAAATGAGCATTTTTATGTGCAAGTTGACTTTATTTAAAAATGCAAAAGCATATTTAGCTGTCTATTATGATTGGTGAGTTACTCATCCTTTTATGAGTAGCTATTGGTGTTATTGTAATCTTTTATTTGTTCAAATAAGATTTTGTACTGGGTCAAAGTTAATTTTTTTTTGGGGGGTGGAGTGAGCACGAAGGTGGCGGTTATTCAATGGGGGGTTGTTACTGAGTCTTCTCCCCTAGTTTTTAATTCAATTTCCGAATTTAAAGATACATTCATTTCAAAATTTAATATTAAAAAACATTAAATTTAACAAACACTTCATTTATTTATTTATTTTTATTTTTAATCAAATTTCGAAATAAAATCCATTTCATTTAAATTTCTAAATTTCAAATTTAATATTTCCAAACAATAATAGAATATTTAAACTAGCAATTTAATTATTTAATTTACGTTAAATTTCATCAATTTAACAAAATCATCATTTAAGCACATGCATTTTTTTGCAATTTTTGAGAAATCACATTTTAACCAAATTTTAAATTCGCAAGCATGATATATGCACAATAAATTAAAATATAAATCTATGTGAGTGTGTGAGATCCCATCTATTCGTAAACGTCAATCGGCTAAACAACTCTACTTGATCGTTGTTCTCGCCTTCAACCTCATTTACCTGTTTCATGCGTTCACTCGCACTCAATTTATCATCAGTAATGACAAACCCCGAAATAAATAGAAATACAATTCAAATCATAATACTTGCATTTTGATTGCAATTTCATTTGGATTCCAATTTCAATTCAATTTCAACTTCATTTCATTTTGAATTTCAATTTAACCATCATTAAATAATCTTTAAATAAACATTTCATTTCTATCTAAATCTCAACATAATAAGTTATGTTTGCATTTAATAGGTCAATGAAAAATCTATACGTGACACGCATGCCCTATCTTCATGCAAAGGGCAGTTGTGGCATTTATGAAGGAGGTTGGATAATTTGGTGGCCTTTATGAGCAATGAAGGACAATAGATAGAGCTTTTCAAGTATAGTTTGCAAGCATTCTAAATGAATTTCTAGTCCTTTTTCAACACTCTATATCACCCAAGAAATAAGCCTATTCCTGAAAAGGATAAGTCATGCCCATGAAATAAATAGATCCCCTCCATATTCTACCAAGGAGAACAGTAAAAAACTAACTATTTTTCCCCAAGAGGGACAATAGTTATGATCAATGTAGTAGATCCACCACATATTTTTAAATGAATATATATCACCCAAGAAATAGGCCTGTTCCTGAAAAGGATAAGTGGTGCAGGAGCACCTTGGCATAATTAGGCCTCCATGAAGCAATTTTTGGAATTTAGTTCAACATTGTTGTTTCCACTTTGTAATAATATTATTTGAGTCATTTTTCATATATTTAGAAGGGTCAACATTCAATGTTTAGTCAAACTTGAACAAATGTAAAAAGTTGTCAACTTACCATTTGTTATGTAAAAGTTGCTTAAAAGGGTCATAGGTGGTTCTAGGCGTTAGGAAGCAGTTAGAAGTCTAAAAGACAGTTGAAATGCCTTTATAAGGGATTTGTAAACCATTTTCAACTTGAGGGTGGTTGTAGAATTGATTTGGAATGAATAAAAATACTGTTTTCAGGCATTATTTATAGAAATTTGGCATTTCCAGGTCTTGTACGGAATTGTACAGGCTTGAACTGATGCACAATTGTTTGTAAGTGTTGGTAATGTCAATCACCTTTTGGATGGACTTGGTTTTTATGCATTTTGGTGACCATTTGAGTTAGATATCATCATTTCTCTCTTAACAGTCTGAAACCCTTACTAGGGTTAAGAGTGAATCAAATTAATTATGTTTCTCTTTATTCTATTGGCCAAATCATCTGGTTTTTAGTGATAATGTTATTTTATGTATATGCTTTCATATTCACATGGTTTTGAATTAAGGCTATAAGATTTGAGGCGTGGAGGATTAATGTTTGACTGGTTTTCCCTAAGTTTATAGTCTGAAACAGGATATTTAAGGGAACACAATCTAGGGTTTTACAAAATCTTCAAGGAAGTGGGCATATAATGGTTTGTTAAGCTTGAGTAAGTCAAAAAAAACATGTTTGGACCATTGATCAAGGGAAAATATGATTGGAACCTATACATCCAATAAACATTGTTTGCCATGAAGGCCTAATGGGGTCTTATACAGTCTGAGATAGTAGTTTTTCAAGAACTTGTTCCAAGAGACCTATATCTCATCTTGCAATATGTTTTAAATAAGGAAAATGGATAACTAAAAATATAATGTGCTTGGTCTTTCATGGTGTAATTTGTGAGAAAATCTCTGACAGACCCTATGGCATATGTACTAGAGAGAGGACAGGGTAATGAAGGAATCACACCTAAAACATCAAATCTGTGTTCTTGGGGCTTGGAATGAGTTTGAACATGTCGAATTATTCCTAATTAAGTTGTATCAAGTGATGGTTTGATGGGTTGCACTGTATAGGATAAAGGTGATGTTTGTAGCAAAGGTGTCATGGTATGCATCTTAAGGACAGCCATAATGAATTGACAAAAAATGAAGAGGCAGACGTTGTGTTTGTTGTTTTGGGTTGAATCAGGGGTGTTTAAGGCATTTGAAGATCTTGAGTGAATTTTGAACTCCTATTTTGAATGTTTGAGTTGAAAACAAAAGATGGAGAATATTGATTCTATGGGGAGAAATGTTGAACCTAAGAGAGTGAAGCGGGATGCAACTAAGCAATATCTCATCAGCAAGGCTCCAAATGTTTTAATTGTACACTTAAAGAGATCTACGCAAGATTTGTGGGGCTGTTTAAGAAAATTGAGTGGCCATGTTACATTCCAAGACAAGCTTGATTTAAGCCCTTATCTTGATCCCAAGTGTATTGAAAAAGAAAGCTCCATATATAGCTTGACTAGAGTTGTGGAACATTTGGGCAGTATGAGAGATGGTCACTATGTTGCTTATGTGAGAGGTCCTCAAGATGAAAAGCAACAAGATATTGTGGTGCAAGAGCACCTTGATCATGAAATGCCTTCAAAAGGCTAATTTGTCAAATTTGTGTGTTCAAGCCTAAAATTATGTGTCAAGGCTATGTAAAGACTAATTTGAATCTATTAAAGCCATGTAATAGGTTTAAGGTAGTCAAAGAGATGAGAAAATACAAAACTTGTGATATTGTCAAATATGTGAAAAAGAGCAAGAAAATCAAGAAAATCAAGGGATAGGTCGTTGGATTTCAAAAGGAAGTTGCCTTAACTATTTGAAACATCTATAAAGCATTTGTGAAAGCGAGGAAAACAATAGGTTTTGTAATCTTAAAGATTTGAGATCAATAAAAGTACCCTGTTTCAATAAATTTCTGAGTTTCTTCTTGATTTCATTCACTTGTACGATTGGTGTAGTAGTTTAGGACTTTAAATCTTATTTTTTTATAGAGAAGAGAGTAAGCTTTCATTTAAATCAAATTAGGAGGGAATCCACCAAAAATATCATCAGTTTGAGTGCATTTAGTGAGGTTCGGTCTACAACCCTCAAATAGGATTTTGAGAGTCCTCTAAAGGAAAGTTGGCCATTCCACCGATGTAGGACCAATTAGATCGGTGGAATGGATTGTTTTTAATTTTTTCAATTATAAGGTGTGCTTAAAGTACAGGGGAAGGCGAGATTTTGGGTTGTATGCTGCTGTTTCACAGGAAAAACAGAGTTTTCCCAATAGAAGTGAATGGCTCCAAGGTGACAATCGATATAAAGGCATGCATGAAGGTGAGTGATGAGTTTATAAAACTTATGCAGGATTTTTCCATGGTGTTTGTGGTGGTGGAAGGAGTATTTAAGGTTTGTAGGTACCTTATTCAACAAACCCTCCTTTGTAGGGCTTGATTTGTGCATAAAATAGGGGTTTTTTTGGAACAGTGATTTATGGAGCCTTTTTGTCGCTAAAAATGTTTGATTCTTCAGTTTTGTGACATGATGAATGATTGTTTTCAGTCCTTTGGTATTTTGGTGATAAACTGGGAGCACTTTATTGGTAATTTAGGCCTAAATTAGTAGCCCTTTCCAATGAACAATTCAAGAATCTGGTAATTTATTTATGACAAGCTACTAAGAATTTTTGATATGTTATGATGTGTTAAAAAAGGCTCCTGAATGTACATTGGGAATGTGGATATAAAAAATGAATGAAAAGTATTCACCCGATTTAAGGGTTTATTAACCTACACAGAGTATGCTGGTTTGATTGCTCAAAATAGTGAATCTATTGGAACAGTGAAAGGAAAGGTTATAAACATTTGGAAATTGCTTTGTTGATGTTGTTACACATGACTCCATGTTTGGATAGGGTCTAGGAGATATATTTGATGTTTTTGTAGTTGTGAGCAAAGATAATAATATATGCATGAATGATGACTTGACTGCAGAAAGAATAGTAAGTTTGAAATGGACAGAGTTGTGTGGGTTATTTCTTTTAAAACATGATGAAATTGATGTCTTGAAGGACTGATAACTAGTTATAGCAAAAAGGTGTGGATTTTTGTTGATGTGCCTTGTAAGGTAAGTGGAACAATGAGTGAATTGGTGCATGTTAGACTGCTAAAATGGAAGACTTTGATAATACAGTGCATTGTGAGTGTGACAAGGTTCTTTTCAGTTAAAATTATGTTGTATACAGTGGTTTGATGGTTTAGTATTGGGTTAATAACAATGATGCATGGTTTAGTTGTCTTGTTGCCTTGGAGGATGAGTATATTGGTGATTGCTTGGTGTACTAATTATGTAATTTGCTGAGCTTGAGAACTTCATGAGTTTTGTAAAGATGGTGAATGAGTTTTGATTTTGATGTAAAGTTATAATTTGATCTTCTCCTGATTCAATTAGGGATTGAAATTCCCTAATGAAATGAGGTTGTTGATGGTTTTGGTATGATGCTCTGCATCATATTGCTAATGATGATTGTACAAATCAAAGTAGATGGTATTACATTAGTGATGCACATGTGAGCAAGTCATCCTTATCAAATGTTCTTGCAAGTGAAGCGTACTTGTTGTTTTGTTAGAAATTATAGCATTGGAATGAATGAATTTTATGCCTAATGTTTGGCATGCTATTTTTTATTCTTAGGTTTTTTACTGCACTTCAAAATGGAGGAAGCAGTTAACAAACGAGTTTAAAAGAAAAGTGTATTTTTGTTCGATTGAGAGGCACACAAATCTTGTTTTGAAATCTACTCTTTTTCCCTGTGGTTCTAAATTCACTACTACAACTGATTGCAAGATCACTTCTATGTGTGCATTTATACAAATGAGAAAGTGTTGGAATGTTGGGAAAACAAATTATTAACATAGTGAGGTCTTATGTCTACTGAGTGCATTTTCAAGTTGATTGTTGGGAAGATGGAATTTGAGCCTAGGGAGGGTTTTTTTAATGTCTGAAGAATGCATTTTCAAAAATCAAACCTCAGAAGAGCATATTTGGATTGTACCTATAGATGTAACAATTGATCAATACCTGGATGAGTTATTAAGTACTTGTATCAATGAGAAAAAGATTTATAGAATGTATTCTTTGCATGTAAAATATAGAGTCAAATCAAATTTAAGATTAAAAAAAAAACAGTGAAAAATATCTTTATGTTTTCATTTGTAAACCTACTAATTGCTTTGCTAGTAGGGATTAATTTTACACATCCACCATTTTAGGAGAGCTCTTTTAGGTTGTGCATAGGAGACTCGAACTTGGACATAGATTTTACAAGCTCATTCAAAAACCAATTGTCCACAATCCTAGAAAAGACTTGCATACCCACAAAATAACAGTCGAAGAAATATATGGACCGCAAGTATTGTTTTCAAGGGAAAAATCCAAAAAAAGAAAAAATAATTAATCAAAAACCCTTAGCCCTTTATCCGAATTTTTTTTTGGGTAGACTGAAACAATTTTTTAGGGTTTTTTTAAGTTCTCTAAATTTCAAACTTCATGGATTAAATTCAGCGAACCCTGTGACTTAGGTCTCTACTGATGGAAACAACTAAGGGATGTTCTTACTACCATTTTCAAGTAATATTTCTTTCCCAAAGAAAACTAAGAAATGTGTTGGACACAGTAGGGTGTTTGTCCTGTGCTTGTCTTGTGTCCCATGTTACACAAATGAAACATGCAGTGTTGTTTACAAAGTTAAAAGATGGCACACAACAATAGAATACCAAAAAGGTCATTTCACATACCATAGCTAAAGGAAATCCAAGTCATACCTGTGTCATGCATACAACTTTTGTAGGTATTTCTGGAGGTCCAAAAGGCCCAACTTGTAGTACAAGCTTCTACAGATATACCAGAAGAATTCTTTGCTTACCATACATGAATAAGAAACATAGAATCACAATAGAAAAGGAATCCAAATCTATTTTCTCACTATAAAGATGATTCCCCAGTCTTACCTATAAAGCTATGTGTTGTTGAGCCTGAGCTAAGACATTCTCTTGGTCTAGTTTTGGTTGACCACTGCTATGAGAAGGAAATAAGATGGCCTCAGTTAGATTTTTGAAAGTACAAATTAAAAACAAATAATATATATTCAATTGTATTATATCCTCATACATATCTATACCTAGTTGTAGCATGACGAACAGTCAAAGTTTTATCTCCCAATTTAGGGAAGCACATGCAATGTCTGTCACAGTTGGATCCTAATATTTTTGATAAAAGTAATTAACATCTTGAATATGATAAGAAATAATGATGCTTGTATCAGAGTACTGAAAATTCCATTTCAAATAAAAATTGTTCCGAATTTACAAAAATATCAACATGCAAAAAGGCTCACCTGGTAAACACAAAACCCATAACCTTTTGAATTCCTGGTATCTCTATCTTTACATTCACCTATACATTCACCTGTGTTCTATGTAAAATTTCAGATCTTTTTCATCTTGTCTACTATGATATCAAAAATAGACTTGAAAACAAATATGAAAATTTTGAAGCTTCTTATTTAAATTCACCATTCTCATAACTGAATTGCTTGTGTATTCATAGTCATAGTCAAACCACCATATAATGAAATAATTAGGAATGACTTTATAGTTGTCATCAGTAGGTGGAAAATTAGCTTGAGAATACAATTGTTTCGATTCTATTGAGATAAACAATGAAAATAGACTATTACCGGTTTGTTTGCAGACAACCCACGGGTTGAAAAAAAGGGCAGCTAGGGCATAACATTTTCTATAGATGTTGATCATTAAATATCCAATGCAATAATCAATTTCCGCCACACTCATTGTAAGCTTTCCCGCTAAAAGAACCTGCATCTGAGTGTGACACCGCGACTATAGCAGCAGATGCAAGAGCCAACTCAAAGCCATTGAAAAGATGGGAAAAAACATCAGTTTCATTTTAATTTTAGGGAAAAAGTGTGGGAAAATTAATTATATTTTAAGGGAAAAGTTGTTTTTTCTATTGAGACAATATAAAATTAAAAAAATAACTTAAATATGTTCAATTTCTATTGTCTTAATTTAAGATAATGTAAAATAAAAAATATAACTTAAATATGTTTAAAATAAAACTAGCAATTGCACCTTGGTGTGCAGTGGGTATGCCGAAGAGGTGTGGAAGGTCATTAAGAGAAAATTTGGGTCTATTTTTTTCATTCATCAAAATGGTAGGGTCTTTATCAAATGATATTGTTTGTGTGAAAAAGGTCTCAATGTATTGTGAAGATTTCAATTTTTGTTTTTGCAAGTTTATAAATGTTTGAAAGGATATTTTCTTTTCTTGGTACAAATAAGGACCAACAAAAGTAGAATTTTTTGAAACATTCTAGATCATTGAAGAAACCCACAATATTAAAAAATAAAATGCACTCTATGATGGATGTTAAAGGTGCAATAAAGCCACCTAGACAATTGTCTTCGAAGGTGGGAACACAAACAAAAACACCAAGTGAAAAGTCAATACAATTATCTGATCCAAGAAAGGAAATGAGTAAGATATGATTTGGATTTGATAGGCCTTTTATTTGGCTCTTTGTAACACAGTATTGACAATGTAGTAATGACAAATGGTGTGCAGAGCAATAAGAAAAAGGCTCCTTCGATAATTTCTAGCAAAGTTAGAAATGATGAGCTTCAAAAGTGAATAATGCCATGTCCTACAAGTGTGCATAAACCACTTACTTCAAAGACTCCAATGCAAAAGCCTCGCTAGATCAAAGAAAGCTTTCAATGTTTGTAAAGCCAATACCAAGACTTGTGAACAAATTTGAAGCAAGGTCAGTAGTGAGGCCAATGCCAAAACCCAGACTTGTAAAAGTACTAGATAAAATTCACTTGTCCCCTATTTAAAGGCACACAACCAAAACTAACTCACTTCTATTAACACATGTATAATTTTAGTGCTCTGCTATCTTATTTTAGTTAAGTTACATACTCAAATTTTATATTAAAAATGTCACCTACATTTAATTCATTTTAGTCATTCAACTCACATTAGATATTTTAAAGGAGATGATTTTTATTTTTGGAAGTGTATTCTTAAAAATGATTTTATGTAAGAAATATATTGTAATATGGGTAAAAATTCATTTTAAAAAAATTGACATTCATAATTAAACATACTTATTCAAATTATACAACATATTTGTATGACATAGACTATTAAATATTATAAATTTATATTTAAAAAAAATTAATTTAAATTTACAAATTATGGATAACTCCTTTTCCAATAAGTATTAAGTTAGGTAGAATATAAATGAACTAGAAGATCCAATTTGTATATATAGACATTAAAATGCTAATATTAAAATTTATAATAAGATTTTAAGAAATCAAAAGTTTTTATCATTACAAATATACATGAAAACAATTCATATATATTTATTCAAATTTACTATGTATATAATTTACTTTCATATTTATTTTTTAATTATTATTTATTTGTATATAAACTTGTTCTACCCAAATTAAAAAAATTATAATTATATTTTAGAAACAGGTATTAATCATTGTACAATATTAATCTTGATATTTAGTCATTTTTATTTGTCTAATCTTAGTCATTTAGTTGTGATTTTATGTGATGACCAAATTAGTCATTTATTTGTCAAATTCTACTAGTGTTGGTCATGTGACTAAAAGTTTTAGTCACGTAGTTAGTTATTTGCCAAATTCTACTAGTGTAATGTGTCTTTATGAGACATTTTGGCTATCCCCGAACAAAAATCTTTGTTGCATGAAGCTTTGAGAGAGGATAGGACAACCCTGTAGACCAATCCAGCCCTAGAACATGATCAAGAGAAAGGGAAAAGGCCAGTTCAGGAGCCTTAGGCTTTGAGAGATGTGACATTCATGAACACGAAGGAAAAGCTAGTGAGGGATGAGGTAAGAAAGCCAAAACCCATCCAATTCTTCTTAACCCTCATTGTAGGGGATAATCTTCTACATAATTCCATGATCAACTCTGGTGCTAGCACCACGATTATGCCTAAGTTAGTCAAAAATTCATTAAAATTAGAATATGAGTCCCTTGATAGAGGAATCATGCAGTTGGATGGAAAGAGAGTCCAAGTTGTAGGTCTAATTAAAAGCTTCCCTCTGACCCTATATTTGTGTCCCAACATTATAGTCACCCAAGAGGTAGTCGTGGTTGATATTTCTCCTATATTTGTGGTGTGTTTGTCTAGAGATTTTATTGCAAAAATTGGAGGGTACCTTTCTTTGGATTGGTCTCATTTAATCTCGAGGACCAAGCATGATGATAAAATGAAGATACTGTCAAAACCCTTACACTCAAAGAACATAGCAGATGATGTGATGAAATTTGAGGCTACACATACGTCCTTTTCAAAGAGATGCTAGAAGATGAGGAGGCTACTAGAAATAGAAGTGTTGAGGAAGAAGTCATTTTAAACGAGTTCATGGAGAGTGATCCTTTTGGTGATTTCCATCCTACTAGTTTGGAGACATGTCTATATTATGAGAATAAAGTCATTCCCTAGGTGACTAAAATTAAAGAGGCCCAACATGAAAGACTTGATGATGAACCATGTATGTGGATATTGCACTTTGATGGTGAAAGATGCAAAGTTGGTTTAGGAGCGAGAATTCACCTAGTGTCCTATGTCAAAGTAGAGACTCTTAGAGCCTTTGAATTCCAATTTCCTTGCATGAATGAATCTGAGTATGAAGGCTTAGTCAATGGTTTGAGTCTAGTGGAACACAAGGGGATTAAGAGGTTGAAGGTCTTTGGAAATTTAGAATTGGTGATCAAACATGTTATTGGAATGTTAGCTATGAAGAATGTGCGGATGTGATCCTATCGCCATAAGGTGTGGGACATTATTGAAGGATTTGAAGCCTTCCTTATCCATGTAGTTCTGAGATCTCAAAATGTCACATCAGATAGAATGACCACAATCAATTCTCAGTTCGACCTAGTGATATACCTACTATTAAAAAAGCATGTGGTGCGGGTGGTTGTGAGACCTGCTATCCCTGATAATGATCAAAATTGGAAAGTCTTTGAGAGTGATGCCTAAATTGTGATGTTTATTCAACATTCTGGTGAATTTGTAGAATAACTACAACTTAAGATTAAAGAAGCTTATGGAGATTAGGTTATCTAGGTTAGGACTAGCAAGCTTTTGAAGGATTTAATCACTCTCGAGAATATTTTTGATTCTGATGATGCCAAAATATACAAGATGAAGTTCATTGCAAATAAAGATGATTACTTTGATTTGGACAATGGAGGCAGTATGAAATTGAAGCTAGGGAAAGATGTTCCCCAAAGAGAAAAATAAAGGTTAATATCCTTCTGCAGTGAGTATGGTAGGGTCATGGCACAAACTTATGATGACCTAATGGGTTATGACTCTAGTGCGATCCAACACACCATTGATCTAGTTGAATGAGCTAAGTTGATCCACCAAAAGTAGAGAATGATCAATCCAAAGGTAGAATCCCTCATGGCCAAGAAGTTGAAAAGGCTTATTGAGTCTAGGATTATATATCCAATTAAGCACTCTACCTAGGTATTCAACTTGGTCCCTATCCAAAAGAAGAATGGTGACATTCAACTTTATGTGGATTTTAGAGATTTGAATAAAGCATCTCTAAAGGATCACTACCCTTTTCCTTCAATGTAATAGATTCTTCAAACTATGGTGGGGTCAAAATTATGTTCCTTGTTTGATAATTTCTCTAGATATAATCAAGTGAGTGTCAAATAAGAGGACCATCATAAAAATGCGTTCACCACTAAGTGGGGAATGTTTGCATACATCAAGATGCTTTTCAGCTTATCAAATTCCAAAGCCACTTTTCAATGGGCAATGAATGTTTCTTTCAAGGATTTGATCAATTTGATCATCCTTATCTATTTGGACAACCTGATGGTGTTCTCAAAGTCTAAGGGTGATCATTTTGATCATCTGGAGAAGGTTTTCTAGAGGTTCTAAGAGTTTGGGATCTCTTTGAATCCTAAGAAATGTGTTTTCAAAGTTCTACAAGGCAATTTACTTGGGTACATGGTCTCCAAGGAAGGAATTTCCATAGATACCTAAAGGGTGAAAACTATCAAGGAGTTGCCCCTACCAGTAAATAAGAAAGGAGTCCAATCCTTCTTGGGTATAATCAATTTGGTTAGTAGATTTATCTCTGACTTTGTTGGGTTAGCGATGCCTATTACACTTATGCTAAAGGACTTGACTTTCAAATGGACTCTCGAAGGTAGATCTGCTTTTGAAAAGATCAAGGAAGCCATTTTCTTAGCTTCGGTGTTAGTAAACCTAGAATTTTCTAAAAAATTCATTATGTATTTCTATGGTAGTGAGCACAACATCACCACGGTACTGACACAAAAAGATGAAGAAGACAAGGGGGAGCATCCTATCACCTCCCACTCAAGGACCTTGAAGGGGTATGAGACCAATTTTTTTTTTTTGGGAAATAGGCATTCACCATTGTGAAGGGTCTCAAGAATTTCAGACACTTAGTGTCGAGAAGCAAGGTCATGGTCTATGTGGCTCACTCTGGTGTGAAAGAATATATTATCAAAGGGGAGATAACTGATAAAAGAGTGAACTAGATCATAAAGATCCTTGAATGTGATATTGAGGTTCGACCAACGAAAGTAATAAGGGGAAAAGGACTTTGTGAGTTTTTGTCCAATTAGCTTGAGCCCCAAGCTGAAGAAGAGCTTGCAAATGAAGTTATGGTAAATCAATTTGAGTTGGAGGAGTCCTGGGTGTCTGATAGAATTAATTCCATGCAAATTGGAAGGTATTTAGCTGGCGTCCCTTCATATAAAAGGAGATTTTACATACTACAGGGCGTTGAATATGCTATAGTTGAAGGCATGATTTTTAAAAGAAACTTTGACGGTGTTTGCCTTCGATTCATGGACAAAGGACAGGCAGGAAAGATCTTAGACGAGTTCCATAGCAGCCCCACAAGATGCCATTTCTCAACAAAGACCACCACCTTGAGGATAATGCACATAGGATACTATTAGCCTACCTTATTTGCGGAGTGTCATAACTTGGCAAGGAAATGTTAGTAGTGCCAGTTCTTTGTTGGCGAGCGTAAGAATTCTGCCATGCACCCAAGTTCGATCGTAGTTGGTGAACCATTTGCACACTACGCCCTAGACTTCATTGGGATAATCAACCCGATTTCCAATTTAGGACACAAATGGATCTTGACTGCAATGGGTTGCTTCACTCGATGGGCAAAAGCAATACCATTAAGGAACACCACTAAAAAATGAAATTGTGAATTTCCTCAAAGAATTACTGGCAAGGTTTGGCTCTCCCAAAACCATCATTTCTGATAATGCACGGACCTTTGTGGGATCCAATATGTTTGAATTTTATTTAATGCATGGAGTCTTTCTCAAGACTTCATCGAACTACTATCCACATGGGAATGGGATCGCGGAGTCCACAAACAAAAATCTAATCTTCTTGATCAAGCGAATAGGTGCAAATCACCAAAAGGAATAGAATAGGCACTTATGAGCAACATTATGGGCCAGAACGAATTACTCTGAAGCAAGTTTTGAAAGCCTTTCCATATGGGTTGGTTTATGGGAATGAGGTAATGCTACCAATCTCCATGGAGATCTCAATGCTACAATTACTTAAGTCCTAAAAAGTGGAGAAGAATGGTGGCATGGAAGTAAGGTTGGTGGAATTACTTAATGTCCAAGAGGCTCGGGAGAAAGCCTATGATGCTATTACAAACCACTATTGGGTGGTGAAAAGATGATTTGATAAGAAGGGATTTGACCTCGGTTTCAAAGAGGGTGATCTGGTCCTGAAGTATGATGAACACGTCGTCAAACCAGGTAGCACGCTAAGTTTGATACATTGTAGAAAGGCCCTTTCTGCATTGCCAATTGTAAGGAGAGAAATGTATTTGAACTTGAAGATATGGAAGGAAACACTCTCAGGATCCCGGTGATTGGTATCTATTTGAAGCTTTTTAATTAATTCCTCGTCTCTTATGAGAATTTTTCTTTGTAAACTATATAAATTTTATACCATATGTATAAACTTTAAAGTGCAAAATTTTGTAAAAAGGGAAATTACACACAGAATGCAAAAATCTATATTCATTTATATTGCAAAAGTCATTTTTACAATATAGCAAAAGGAACTTAGGCCTATGTTTACAAAAAAGAGAGCTCTAGTGAGCTTTATAAGGCAGAGAGCAAGATACAAAAAGAGAATGTCTTCAGGAAGGAGTACGCTCTTGAAAGCCCCTAAAGAATTGAAGAGAGCAGTTCTGAAGAGTTAAATAGAAAAGAATCCGAGGAAGATTTTGATCAAAAGAAACACAAAGTTCCAGTAACTCGAGTTACTACTAAGCCAAAAAACTAGCAATCTCAGAAACTCAAAGGAATGTGCCAGTTGAAGCTCTTGTCAAAAATGAAGAGAGAAACTCTGAAGAATCTGACAATGAATCATGATCCTCTAACATTACCACTCACCACAGGCTGAGGAGGATACACGAGGTCTCAAAAATTGGTGTACCACTCAACGTTGTGGATGGTCTCTACGTCCATCACCTTAAGCAAAAAGGAACAAGCAGGAGCTGACTTCTCACGATGCCACTCCACCATAGTTATTCAAAACACAGAGAGAAAAGGGAGCCATAGTACCACCTAACCACTGGCAATGAACCATCTTAGGTCCATCGCAAAAGGGATTCCCAATCCCAGAACCACTACATCAACAACCTCTTCAAGCACCCCCCCATAATCTTTGTTAAAAAGAGCTTTGGTGAGATCTATGATGCAGGGCTTAAACTCATTCAAGTCAAGAAGGGATGCTACGAATCTAGACACAATATTAGTATTTACTCTATACTGATTGGCGTCGAAAGGGAAGTCCTCTCCTAGGACCCACCTAGCAACGACTATGCTCAAGCGATTCTTCATTTTGATCATTCTCTCCAGCCTATCATCTGACACTTCTCCTACGAAGGCCAACTGAAAATTATTGCTAACCAACCTAATGGGAGTGCCCATGGCCACCTACCTACACATAAACAAGATTGCCTTAAGCTTAGAATGATTTTTGCATTAAGGTTGAGATCAATTTATAAAAAATTTGAGTAGGGGACACACGAGTGAAATCAAATGCTCACTTGTATGGTGATATGAAAATTTTATCAAGTGGGGAATCCATCTGCTAAAATTGTGCAAGGCTGGGCTCGAAGGCCTTGAGCAATTAATTTAGGAGGTACGTGTGCATAAGTCGTTCAAATTTTTGCCAAGTGTCTTTCCACCTTGGCGTGTCTTTCTTAACGTAATTCTGAGAAGTGGCCCTTAATTTAGTTGCCTTTAGTCCGCTTTTAATGCAAAATGTCTTTTTAACATTACATTTTCTAATCTTAATGTTGCATTTCCCAAAAAGATGATGTCATGAGTTGTACCTTCTACCCTTTCCATCAAGAGGTTAGCATTTCCCAAAAAGAAGGTAGATAATTCACACAAGTGGTCTTGTTGGCAGCAGTTCAAATGCTAATTGTCTCATTCATTTTCATTTATCTAAAGTGCCAATTGAAAGCAGAGCAATGCGTAGAGTGAGAGAGCAATGCGTAGAGTGAGAGAGCAATGCAAGTTACAACAAATTTTCTAAGTGCAAATTTTAAGTGAAGTTGGGAGTTTGAAGTGCAGAAGCAATTAAATTGAGTGAGTTATAGATAGTTTCTAGATGAAATTTGAAGAAATGGCAATTGAAGGGACATTCTCTGGCACTGGTACTGAAGAAGCATCAACTTCATTTTTTTATGACATTTTTGGTGAAAATATTACTCCTCAGCCCCAATGCTGCCTAAGCCAATGTTCAAAAACACCTGGTTCCTAAAGTATACCAAGCACACAGACTCAACTTTGGTCAAGGATTTCACTAATAATATCCACGACCTAGAACAACATACAAACCCAAAAAGCCTCCATGAAGGTACTTTTACAAGAATGCAAAATAAAATGGAGGACATAGAGCCTAAATCTCTAGGTGTTTAACTATGGAAATGTGGCCTCCCACGATACATGGTACCGCTAGTGCATCCATGCCTTGAGTTTTTGGATGCTTATGTGTTGAATTTTGATGTGCACATGGGATTATTCGAGGGAAAGAGTATAAAGTTGTTATCAATGTGGACACCATCAAGGATATGCTATGTATCCCATTCGACCTTGAGGCAACAAACAAATTTTCAAGAAAGAAACTGGAGCACTATTAGGAAAAAAGGAAGGACCAACTTAGTTTATGAAATCATGAGATAAAAGGTGACAAACGACGGACATAGCCACTTGAATTTCCCTTAGCTCTCAAATAATTTCATTCAGACTTGGAAGACGTCTTCTCGATGCTTATATTCGTCTATGGCTAGGACTAAGATGACAATGTAGAGGAGTTTCAAATTGGTTTTTCTTTCAAACTCAAGAAGCAAAAAGAGCCTTTTTGGTATGATTTCGTAGAACTCATTATAGGAAATATATCCAAGCATTTGCAAAATTACAACAAGGCTTATAAATTTAGGTATTCTTCTTTCCTTGCAAACATTATTTTGCATCCAAAATATTATTATTTCCAAAAATGCACGCCATTGAGTGTCACCAATGCATTAGGTATGAGGAATTTGGTCACTCTATAGACCCATGTGCTTTTCGCCACATGAGATTATTATGCATTTTATGACTTGTTCTTGACCTTGGCTCTTGAAGACTTGTACCAACATGAGAAACATGCTAGATTTACAATGGAACATGTTGCATGGGTGACACAGAGTCTACCTCTGTGTGATAATTTTTGTGGAGTGGATTTTAATTTTGTTTGGATGTATGGGTTCGTGGAGGAGTCTTTTAGGCCACCCACTTGTATAATAGGAAGAATACTCACCTTTGAAATGTTTAGGAAATTTTTAATCATTGATAACACTTTTGGGGTGGGAAGGAGAAAATTTGCAGTTTACAAGGCCTCAATCACACAAGGTGAGGTCACACTACAAAAGATAAATGGAGATGTTTTTTTGGTAGCCAAGTTAGCACAATTGGGCCTTGGTCTTATTTGTGATTCTTGGAAATACGATCCAAATGGATGTTTATCTGACATGGGGGTCTCTCTAACCCATGCCTGAAAACCATACTAGGGCCAAAGGTGAAATCTACAAGTAGCTACTCTTGATTTCTATGTTCGCTTGTCTCTTGTGTCATTTGAAAGGCCCCCATGGATTTATTTCTATAAGATAGTGGTAGAGGAAAATCTAGCCATCAAAATTCATAAACCCCTAAAAACAATGTTGATGTGAATGAGCTGGAGTGAGGAGAAGACTGTAAATTTTTGGACATATTGACAACAGATACGTGATTTGAACACCAACTATGACACTATCCATTTAGATAGTAGGTTCGATGACATATGGAATCATTAACATACAAATTCTAATGAGGAACTCACCTCCTCATTGTGGTAGAAAGGAGAGGAGAAAAAATGGAAGAAAGATCGTTGGAATAACAAATACTACAACAAATGTCACAAAAAATGCCATTGAAAGATTTAGTAGCAAGTACATCCGTCAGGTAGCCACGAATCCACAATCTTAAGACGAAGCCCCCAACTTATCAAGGGGCTAAAGGATCATCGGGTTCTAGGGGTGAAGGATCTATTTCACTTGGAATGCCTTCCATGAAGAAACCAAGAGGATGAAGGTCAAAATTGGGGAATTTTCAAGACGAAGAAGATGATGTGACCATCATCATGCAACCACCAGCAGTCTCCATGATGCAGGTAAGTTTACTCTCTTTTTCTCAGTCTTTGGTTCCTCCCATTTCTCTTTCATTCCCTCCTCCCTCTATGTTTTTGGTCATTGCAATGGCTACTGTTGCACAAGTTATCCCTTCCACACCTTCCTCCTTAGTTGCCACTATCACTTCCACCTTTTCGTAGACTCCAAACCCAGACCTTGCGATTGCATCTACCTCCACGCTTGATACCTTGCTTGCTTTATCAATAACAAAATTCATCATTTTTAATCCTCCTATCATGCAAGTCTCCTCACCACTGCCTTGCACTATATTGATGGACCTTTCATCCACCACTACTCCTTTAACTTCTATGAGCACCCCATTCCCTAAAAAATGTATTGCAAGGCATCCAACCTTTCTAGCCTTTAACCCTAAGCTTTTCGATGACTTCCCCATTGGGAGAACGAATAGGGGCCTCCCTTGTTCCTATTCCTTTAGTTCTCCCTATCAGCATCCCAATTGCTAGACAATAAATTTCATCTCCCTAGGAGTACCAGACCTAGATAGATATATAGAAGATGGCCCAGGGGTGATGTAGGAGCATCCAGGGTGTAAGAGCAATCTTGCATCACCCAAAAAAAATGTTGTTTCTTTTTCAATAAGGGCTAAATTTGGCAGGGTTACTATTTTAGTAAGTTTTCATTTATGCACAGTTGGACATGAGATCTTACATAGACCCCAAGAATGGTAAATTGAAGCCAATAGTGAAGAAATCACTTCAATACGATTTGTCATTTGAGAGATATTAAAATTTCAATTTTCAAAAAAATCTAGTAAAATCTTCAAAGTCAATTTTGAGGTACTTAGAGGCTCTGGATAGGCCTGAAAACTAGTGGAGGCACAAGATTTCTCAAAAGATTTCTGAAAAGGTATTATAATAGGAAATCCGATGGTCGAATCAAAAGTTATAACCTCATGAAGTTGTACTACCAAAATTAATAAAATATCAAAATATCTTCTTGAGGAAGTTACACTTTCCAGAAGATTCTAGGGTGGTTACACCTTCCAAATAAATGATGTGAAGGTGGGCTATGGAAGGAGGCGAGGGCAGCATAGTTGGTGGTTCCAATTTGCAGATTTATGTAATAAAAAAAGCCCATGTGATGGCCAATAAAATGTTGTAATTTCATTTTCATTTCAGTGATAATAGAAAATATTTCCTTTCCTTCTTGCATCTTGTTTGTGCCATTATCTATTGTTTTTGTGAGTTTTAGATTGTAAGGGGAGTACCCTCATCAAGTGGTATCACAACAGGTTTTCTTGAGTGTGTAAGCAGATCACTGAACGTGAGGCAGTTTGCACCAAGACTTGTGGTTGTGGGTCTGTGAGAAAAGATTCCTCCATAAAGAAACTGTGGTGGAAGAAATGTTGGGGTAACAAAAGAAGGTTTTAGAGCCCTCAAGAGACAAGTTCAAGTGCTGCAAGAGGAGCTGCGTAGGGGAGCTGATGTTAGAAGAAGAGATGAAAGTGAGGATGAGTTTGACGATGAGGAGCCATTTGAGGAGGAAACACAGGATGTAATGGATCTTGGAGAAGTGAGACTAGTTAGGGCCATTTCCAAGATTGGAAAGAGGCCGAAGACAGAAGTTTCTAATTTTTTTGGAAACCTAAATCCAGACGAGTTGATCAATTGGATCAATGACATGGAAGAGTATTTTGAGTATGAGGAAATAGAAGACCCAGATAGGGTTAAATTTGCAAAGGCCAAATTGAAAGGCAATGCTAGCATATGGTGGAAAGAAGTCCAGTTGGAAAGAAATAGAAGAGGGAAAGAGAAAATAACAAGATGGGATCGGATGGTGGAAAATTTGAAGAGACAGTTCATTCCTAGGGACTATGAGTTGGATTTGTTGAAGAATATGCAAGGGTTGAAAGACGTAGGAAAATTTGTTAAGGAGTATACAAAAGAATTCTACCGAGTCTTGATAAGAACAAGTCTTTCTGAAGCCAACAAGGAGAAAGTTGTATGTTACATAAATGGGTTGAAGCCAAGCATTCAAGAAGAGTTGAGTCTTGTAAAAATATCTACCATTGAATATGCATATCAATTTTCTTTGAAGGTAGAAGAAAATTTGAACAAAAGGTTTGAAAGCAAGCAAAGAGGTGGAGGTCATGGTGGAAAGACTAGTGGACGACCATATGGACGTCAAAATGAAGATCAAAAGAAGCGTGAAGGATCCAGTAGCAACTAAAACTAGAAAGGAGATAATACATATCGTCCTCATGATCAAAATAATGGAGACCAAGGAAGAGGAAGATCTAGACAAGGACCAGGGAGAGGAGGCTTTCATGGAACCTACTTCTAGTGTGGAGAAGAAGGGTATAAAGCATATGAGTGTCCTCAAAATCAAGGAAGGACAAATAGAAGACCTGAGGGTAATGCATGAGTTGCACATGTAGATGAAGATGTCGAGTCTTCACATTTTGAGGTTGCAGAAAGAGGAGAGGTTCTTGTTACTAGAAGAGCCTTGTTGAATGAGGAGAAAGAGTCAACTCAAAGGAAGAATTTGTTTCACACTAGATGTAAGTGTGAAGGTAAAGTTTGCAATGTTATTATTGATGGAGGTAGTACTGATAACATTTTTTCAGAAGAGATGGTTAGTAAGTTACGATTGGAAAGAAGAAGGCATCTGAATCCATACCAGATTGCTTGGTTGTAGAAGGACCATAAAGCTTTGGTGAATGAACAATGTCTAGCAAGGTTCAAGATTGGGAATTACCATGATGAGGTATTATGTGATATCATGCCTATGGATGTTTGTCATATGTTGTTAGGAAAACCATGGTAGTTTGATCAGCGAGTTGTACATGATGGGCATGCCAACACCTATTCTTTGACAAAGGATGAGGTTCATCATAAGTTGAAGCCCTTGAGAGAGGCAGAGGAAAATGTATGCAGTAATGAAAGAATTTTTTTGGTTGATGGAAGAAAGTTCCTAGAAGGTATGAGGCATGAGCATATGTGTTTTTCATTGATCCCTAAAGTTGATAAAGAAGATACTAATGAGGTACCTATAGAGGTTTCAGATTTGTTGAATGAGTTTCAAGCTATTATTTATGATAACGTACCTAAAGGTTTTCCTCCAGTAAGAAAGATTAGTCATCAAATGGACCTGATTCCTAGAGCCAATTTGCCAAATAAGGCAGCTCATCGTATGACTCCAACAGAGAGTGAAGAGTTGAACAAACAAGTGGAAGAATTGTTGCAAAATGGATTCATCAGAGAGAGTTTGAGTCCATGTGCAGTACCTATAGTACTAGCACCAAATAAGGATGGGAAATGGTGGATGTGTACAGATTCCAGAGCCATCAATAAGATCACCATCAAGTATAGATTTCCCTTGCCAAGGATGGATGACAAAATGGAATATTTGAGTGAAGTTGAGTACTTCACGAAGATAGATATGAATAGTGGTTATCACCAGATTTAGATTAGATAAGGAGATGAATGGAAGATAACATTCAAGACCAAAGAGGGCTTGTACGAGTGGTTAGTCACGCCCTTTGGGCTAACCAATGCATCGAGCACCTTCATGCGGCTCATGAATGAGGTACTAAAAGAGTTTTTGGGTAAACTTGGTATTGTTTATTTGGATGAAATTTTAATTTTTAGCAAGAAATTGGAGGAGCATTTGATGCATATCAAAAAGGTTTTTGAGAAGCCAAGGGAGGAGAAGTTGCTGATTAATTTGAATAAATGTAGCTATGTGAAGAGAGAATTGGTGTATCTAGGGTTTGTTGTCTTAGTAGAGGGTCTTAATATGGACCCAAAGAAGGTGAGAGCTATCATTGAATGGCCTAACCCAAGGAGTGTTACAAAGGTAAGATCATTTCATGGTCTAGCAAGTTTTTTATAGAAAGTTTATTAAGAATTTTAGTAGCATTTGTGCACCTCTAACTCAAGCAATGAGAGGAGATAGAAAAGAGTTTAAGTGGACTACATGAGCAGCCAAAATTTTTCATATGTTGAAGAAAAAAGTTACAAAGCAACCTATTCTGGTACTTCCAGATTTCAATAAGGTCTTTTAGGTAGATTGTGATTCTAGTGACACTGCCATAGGAGCTGTTTTGAGTCAAGAAGGTAAACTGTTGCCTATTTTAGTGAGAAGTTGAATGATGCTAAGAAGATATTTTTCTTTCTATGATCAAGAGTCTTATGCTATAGTTCAAAATTTGAAGAAATGGAGACACTATTTTTTTCCAAAAGAATTTGTTTTATATACTAATCGCCAAGCTTTACAGTATCTCAATAGTCAAGGAAAGTTAAATCAAAGGCACTTAAATGGGTTGAGTTTTTGCAGAGTTACACTTTTGTTTTCAAGCATAGGAGTGGAAGGTCAAATAGAGTTGTAGATGCCTTGAGTAGAAGGAGAAATTTGTTGATAGAGATGAATATAGAGGTTGTTGGGTTCAATGAACTCAAGAGTTTGTATCCTGAAGATCTAGACTTTGCAAAAGCTTGGAAGGCTTGTTTGGAACCGGTTACATTGGATAGGACAAGATGGTTGGATTTCTTGATCCGAGATGGGATGTTGTTTAGAGGAAGCCAATTGTGCATTATGAGGAGTTCTATGAGAGAGAATCTAATCAAGGAGAAGCATGGTGGAGGATTGGCTAGGTATTTCGGTTGAGATAAGACCATAGCTCTAGTTAGTGAGAATTATTACTGGCATTAATTATAATAGGATGTGAAGAAGTTTATACAAAGTTGTAGAGTATATCAGATGGCAAAAGGAACAAGTCAGAATACTAGATTGTATCAGCCATTAACTGTACCTAGGAGGCCATGGGAGGACATTAGTATGGATTTCATCCTTGGATTGTCGAGGACACAAAGAGGGAATGATTCCATATTTGTGGTGGTGGATAGATTTTCAAAGATGGCACATTTCATTCCATGTCATAAGACTAGTGATGTTGTTCATATTGCGGATTTGTTTTTTAGAGAGGTAGTGAGACTACATGATCTACCAAAGAGTATAGTTTCAGACAGAGATACCAAATTTGTTGGTTATTTCTGGAGAACATTATGGAAGAAGTTGAAGATAGATTTGAAGTTCAGTTCTGCACACCATCCATAGACTGATGGACAAACAGAGGTGGTCAATAGGAGTTTGAGTAACCTGCTAAGATGCTTAGTACGAGATAAACCAAAGGGATGTGATTTGATTTTACCATAGGTGGAATTTTCTTATAACAATTTTGTCAATAGGAGCACTGGTAAATCACCATTCCAGATTGTGTATGGGAGTGGTCCGAGGAATGCTTATGAACTGAGAAACATGGATAAAGGAGAGAAGAGTAGTGCCGAGGCTGAAGATTTTGTTGAGCACTTGAAGAATTTACATGATGAGGTGAAGAAGCATATCGATAAGATGAACTCTCAGTATAAGGTTAAGGTAGATCAAAAAAGGAGGTATAAGGAGTTCCAAGTAGGAGATGAAGTCATGGTTTCCAGTTGGTACATACAACAAGTTAAAGATGAAGAAGTTTGGACCATGCAAGTGATCTTGAAGAAGCATGATTCAGGAAATGCATATGAGGTAGATTTTCCTGATGGAATTCATATTTCACCTATGTTTAACATCTTAGATTTAACACAATATCATGAGGGAGGAATTGATGAAGAAATAATAGAGGCATAGTGGAATATTCCAACACCCACTTCAGAAAAGGAGGAGATAGAAGAAATTGTGGATAGCCGTGTGGGAAGAAGCACAAGAAATAGGCAATATGCATAGTACCTGGTGAAATGGAGAGGAAGACCTATTGTAGATTCATCATGGTTATTTGAGTCTGAGGTTAACCGTCTTGGTTTCCCTCTAATTCTTGAGAAGTGACAAGGTAACTTTTCAAATTACCCTGGGTGTCTGATGCAGGAGCATCCAGGGTGTAAGAGCAATCTTGCATCACCCAAAAAAATGTTGTTTCTTTTTCAATAAGGGCTAAATTTAGCAGGTTTACTATTTTAGTAAGTTTGCATTTATGCACAGTTGGACACGAGATCTTACACAGACCCCTAGAATGGTAAATTGAAGCCAATGGTGAAGAAATCACTTCAATACGATTTGTCGTTTGAGAGATATTAAAATTTCAATTTTTAAAAGAATTGAGTAAAATCTTCAGAGTCAATTTTGAGGCACTTAAAGGCTCCGGATGGGCTTGAAAACTGGTGGAAAATGAAAGTAGTTAGTATTTAGGCCCCACTTTTCGGAAAATTTCTTGAGAGCTTTTTGAAAAGGTATTATCATAGGAAATCCGATAGTCAGATCAAAAGTTATGACCCCATGAAGTTGTACTACCAAAATTAATAAAATTTCAAAATATCTTCTTGAGAAAGTTACATTTTCCAGAAGATTCTAGGGCGGTTACACCTTCCAAATAAATGATGTGAAGGGGGGGCTACGAAAGGAGGTGAGGGCAACATAGTTGGTGGTTCCAATTTGCAAATTTATGTAATTAGAAAAGCCCATGTGATGGCCAATATAATGTTGTAATTTCATTTTCATTTCAGTGATAATAGAAAATATTTGCTTTCCTTCTTGCATCTTGTTTGTGCCATTATCTGTTGTTTTTGTGAGTTTTAGATTGTAAGGGGAGTACCCTCATTAGGATAGGAGGTCGAAGAGGAAAGAAAAAGAAGCACTAGCTCTGACTACCCCAAAAATGGAAATAAATTTTGATGAGAAACAATAGACTCTAATGACTGTAGCCATGAATCCCTTGGTCTCCAAGCTCAAGGGCCAGATACAATACGAAGACTACGATATCCAGGTTGTAGGCCTCAATCTCCATGACATTCATCCACATGAAAAGGTAGGTATCATGGAAGAAAGAAAAAGGTAGTGAAATAGGAGCAAAAAATGAAGAAGAAAGAGGAGCTAAAAAGTGTTAAGGCTATAGTTGATAGGCTAAGGTGGATGTCAAGGGAAGGATGCAAATATCGTCTATATAAGGAAATAACAACAAGACAAGACTTTGGTAACCCTACAAGCGAAACAAGCAGAGAAGGCTAGACTCTAGACTGAGTTGGGTGATATATAGGCCAAGATTGATGTAGAACAAAAGGAGGAGGATCTAAAATCCAAGATGCGGGCCAATGAATAGGAACTACAACAAGCACACAAATATCTCTCTAATGCTAGTAGTTAGAAGGATAAATTATATCAAAACATGGAAAAGGAGAAAGAAGGATTCTTGAAATAGTTGGTTGATGCCCAATCATAGGTCATAAATGAAAATAATGCAAAGGATTTGGATGAGAAGCAACTCCATGAGAAGATGGAAGAGATGGCTAAGGTACAACAGGAGCTCTTTGATTCTTCAAGGACACAAGTGCAGAAACAACAAGAGCTACAACAAAAATAAACTCAACTCCAAGCTGAACTTCATGAGGCTCAAATATTGATGGAGTCAAAGAAGTGGGAAAAAGAGGTTGTGGAGTCTACCTTGTAGGTGCTAGAGCAAGAGCTGACACAATTATGTCTTGAAAATTCAAATTCTTCAAAGATGATTCATACATTGTAAGAGGAAATCAAAGATAAGAATTTGTAGATCTAATAATTGCAAGGTGTGATGACAATTTCAGTGCAACAAACTGATTTTCTCCCTCTACTGCAACAATTATAGATATCTTATTGGGAGAAAATAAAGGATGTGGTAACATCCCTATGGCTAGCTCTAAAATTCATGGTGGATGCACAAGAATTGAGTGCAAAGGTCAACCCCATCCTAAAACATGCATGAATTTCCCCATTTTGTAATTTGCATACATGTAGCAAAATAAGCTAAAACCCTAGTTTGAAATAACAAGACAAACTCGCCTTAGTAATATGGTTAGCATGCTTGTAAGATCTCCTTCCATGAGGGTAGCTAGATGTGGAGCTCAAACTAGTTACATTGGCATTGTTGGCAAAGAGAATGTAAAGTCAATTTTTAAATGTTAGAAATGATTGAACTTGATAAATTTATTTTATTTCAACATATATTTTATTGTGTATTTTATGTTTCAACTTTAGAACATTAACATTAATTATAATTGTGTGATCTTATCAATCAACAAAAATAAGAACACGTAAATGATAAGTTGATATCATAACTAACATAAAACAAAAATCCATGATCAAATACAAATACAATCAAAATCAGAAACAAAAAAAGATTTATTATTATGAAATTTTCACTAAATATCTTTAAACAATCCATGGTTAAATATGAACAACATAAAATTGATAAAAAACAAATCAAATATTTAAGTACCCCTCTTACCATCTTAAAACCATAAGCCCAACTATACAATAAGATAAACAGAATTGCAGCTTTCTATTATTAGACGGATCAATAAATAAACGTACAGGAAATCTATCAATATAATAAATATAATAACGGGGATATTTATTCAAACTATCATCATATGGCCTATTAGCTCAGTTGGTTAGAGCGTCGTGCTAATAACGCGAAGGTCGCAGGTTCGAGACCTGCATAGGCCAAAATATCGTTTTTTGATCTGTGCCTGATGCAGACAGAGTTGTCTACTGTTTTCATGTTTTTGGTGCAATTTATCTTCATTAAAATTTCTTTTCCTTGATGTTTGGAATATATAGTGTAATTTATTTTTTTATTAATTATTTTTAGATGAAATTATCATATTGTGGTTGAAAAGTATTATATAGAAATAACTAGCACTTGCACCCGTGTGGGGTTCAAGGAAAACGTCGATAGGAAAGGTAACATTACATCATGGGAAGTGGCTGCTTTGTAAAGGAACCATGTGTTATTGTCATAGGAACACTTCATAGCTATCCATGCATATCATTGTCCATATGAGTACACAAAACATAATGGATTGATTCCCCTTGTGATTGAGATAATATGTATATAGAGCCATGTCACTGTCAAAATAGTGTCAGTATTGACACTGCTGTACTAAAATTGAACCTTTAATAGCACTGTGATCACTGCTGTACTAAAATGGAACTTGTGATGTAGGAATTCACTGTGTTGGTAGCTCATCAAGTGCAGATGTCAATGTAACAAGAGATCAATGTAAACATAAATTCATCAGGAACAAACGCAGCAACACATATTTAACTGTGGAATGCTATTTACTTATTTGTATTGTGAATGCAACTGAAACATAGTTAGGTAGCAACAGTGAAGTATCACATGTTCCATGGGTATCTTACCACCATACAAAAGGAAAAACATACAATTTACTTAGCTTCAATGCTATTTAAATATGTTTGATTTTAGGACTGTTTTAAAATGTTTTATAAACCTTAATCTAATATTTCATAGATTCTTCTAATCAAGTAGAGAAATAGTGGGACTCTAAATGAACACAAATATAATGACACGGTGAAAGCCTAAGCATGAAATGTATTGTCTTGTTTGTTCTAGATGTTTACTTACTATTCAAATACTAAACATTCTCAAATTGTCTATTTTTGCACTGATCTTTTTGATAAAAAATTGAATGGAACAATACCTGAATCAGTGGCTAATTTGAAAAACTTGGGAAAACTGTATGTTATTAATGTTTAAATTTTTATGAGACTTCATCTCCCTAGTTGTGCTACTGTGTTATGTCAGCAGGGTTGTCTTTGAGTGGTTCTGCAATTCAGATAGAGGGTATAGTTTCTGAAATGTAATTGTATTTTGAAACTTTCTTTTAGTAATTTAGAGAACAAGTCTCACGGGAATAGGTGGTAGTAGTCGGGGTGGGCCACTCTTCTAATTGGTGGCAACAGGTGGCAACAGTTGGCGTGGCCTTTTTTATTGTCTTATGTTTGGTTTGAAATCATATAGGAAGGACTTCACATTTTAAATTACAAATGCTTTTTCTATTCTCTTTTAATGAAATACATCACACAAGATGAGCAGATTTTATCTACTGGCAAATGCAACGCTATCATTGTATTCCCATCAGAATAGGAGATAGGCCCTTTGCTAGCAAACATGAATGACATGGGGGATTGAGCCATCTTAGTGACATTCAAGATTCAAAATGGGGCAAAGCCTTGCAAATGGAGTATCAAGGAGAGCTGCAAAATGTTAAAATACAGGCATCTATTTAAAAGGTTATACCAATCCTACCAACACAACTGCCACATTGAAGAAAGAAATATCTAATTATAAACTTTAACATTCTTTTACACAAGAAAATCAAAGATGGTAAAATGAGGACAGCTCAGGCTGACACAATGCTAGGTGCAGGAGTTACTTTGTTAGAATATATACAAGTATAAAAGATGTTGAAAGTAAAAATACCCATAGTTAAGTAAAAATACCCATAGTTATAATTTGATAATATTGATGTATTATATGCAAGCTCTTTTCAAAAGGAATGGAAAACACAAAGATGTACCCAGATTTTTTTTAAAATTGTTGTATTAAGGGAAAAATTGTTCAGTATGTACATTCGATCATCACTTTTGTGCCTCTTGTATGTTATCAAAGCCATTTGGGATAAGTAGTAAAATATTAATTGCAAAAAACACAAAATAGATAATATTTATTCCTTTACCGACTACAGGTTTAGGTAAGATGGAGATGCCACATTAAACTTAAGCCTTTGATTTCCATAGAAAAAGAAAAGTTAAAATATGATCTCTAAAATGATAAAAATACTGCAGTTAGACTCTTAATAGTGTGCACTTAAGGGCATGGAAGGAAGAAAGAAGGCGAGACCAAGGCATCACCAGCAGATATTATGATGACATGCCATGGCTCTTTACAAGGAAGAAAAGTGCAGAGAGCAGGATGCATGGAGGAAAGAGCAGAAGGTCACAATAAGGAAATAGAGTGAGAAGGAAGACAAGCACAGAGAGGATGCATGGAGGAAAGAGCAAAAGGGGGCAGCAAGGATATAACATGATGAAGGCAATGAAGGAAGGAGAGAAGGCCTCAAGGAAGAAGTGCAGATTATAGGGCTCAAGAAGAAGTAGATAAGGCAAACAGAGAGAAGAACGCACAATGAAAGGGTGTGCAAAAGCAAGAGAAATGTAGCAAGGATGGATGGATTATGATTTGATCTCTTTATCTTAAGATCACCTTCTGCAAGACTTGTGGACCCCAAAAATGCTTTCGGATACAGATGCTCATCACCACATAGGTTCCTCACATTGGTGGCCTAATGAAGCAAGAGGCCTGATGACCAAATGAGAGGCACCAAATAAGACAGACAATTTTAGAATGTCTTTCTGAAAAAATATCCTTTGGTCAAAAGCTCTGGCTGAATCCCATCTTGTAATGATGTAAGATGCTAATTCAATAAAGAAGCTCTCTACCATCAAATATCGTTGATGGCTTATTTGTTTCTTGAATGAAAACTTTGTAAATGGTAACTGAATTAAATATACCAGTTCATTGCCATATTTGTTAAATAATTCCCTACAGATGGATAATTTGCTACTTCAAACATACCATTCAAGAAATACCCATTCCCATATTTGTTAAAATTATCTCTTCCAAATAGGTAGATGGTTTGCCACACCAAATATGTAACAACCCCAAAACCGGGTAAACAAAAAAAATTTCTATTTTCACTAATAAGATACAAGGAAATACAATTAAACGACAAAGTAAATAACTTTTCTTTTCATTCTAATTGAACATTTCATCATAAAGAAATAAAAGACATGATACATCATTGTTCTATTTTCCAAGTAAATAACAGAGTACACTTTCATGATTACTTTTCTTCAAAATAAAAAGCAAGGTAAGAATCTTACAAGTTTCAAACATAGCTCGGAAGCTTTTGAGCAAATAGGAATAAGACTGTCCAGGATCTTCCCTTTCAAACCTTGGTTCATCAGAAGTCTTAAGGTGGAGGGGAAACATCACTCAGGTGCTTTTCCACCAACCACGGACTTATATTGCGGTCCCCCGCACGTTTACTGTTAAGTAGACGGCCCTCCCTTCTTCGAGGAGATTGGTTGGGTAACCGGTTCTGTATGACCAACTGAGCATAGTGTGTAATCCTACATAACTAAATCCTTGTGTCCTCACAATCTCAATCTAGCATGTAACCTGGATTACTGTGAACTGACAGTGTAATTCGTCTCACAGTCTAAGTGGACGTTAGGTATACTACACTACTTTGGCCAAAGCATTTCGGCAGTACTTATACTGACGGTCATCTATCACTTGCACTAAGTCAGGTTTGGTTTGACTTAAGGCTGCCTTATCCTACGCGTAGGTTGAGTCCTTCAGTGGGTAGTCAATCACCCTAGACTTCCTACTTCAACTACTTAAACAGGAAATGGAGTACAGTCAACAAGGGGTCCCTCTGGTACTTCCCAACATGGAAATCTTTATCCATGGAGTACGTAGCTTTCTCTAGTTAACCTATTTAACTCTAAAGCTTTAGACTACCTTGGTTCTGAATCCACCCTCGTCCTAGTATTAATAACTAATCCCTTTCCTTTACTTAAGGAATTCAAGCAGTATTCAAGCAATACAAATTATAAGGTACTTTACTAAAAGTAAACAAATATTTCCCTTTCAAATTCATCTATGATTTCAAACTGATTCGTTTCAACATGCTTTTAAGTTATTCCAATTCATCAAGTTCTCTAAGCTATTTCAAAAGCTTTTCTAAGGAAATTAAACTATTCCCCAATTTGACCAGCTCTTTAAGCTATCTCTTAAATTCAATAAGCCTTTTCTAAGGAATTAAACTATTCCCAATTCAGCAATTTCATAGAACATAGAGGTTTCTTATTATTTTTCCTTTCATAAAGCAAGACATAATCAAGCAATCTAATCATACATTTTAAAATAAATGACAGAAAATCTATCAACATATATCTCATGCCTGATTTCCTTTTGCGTATGAGCTTGATCGGTAGCTTCAATCCTTGCTCCACCGTCCTTCGCAGCCTTCTCTCAGCTTAAGCAAATACTACTTTCAGGTAAATGCAAAAAGTTGTTCTCAGCAATACTGTCTCTCAGCAATACTGTCTCAATTGCAAATGATTTTCACAAAATGGCAATGGCTTTCACAAAAATGGCAATGGCTTTCACAAAAATGGCAATGGCTCTCATAAAATGACAATGGCTTTCATAAAATGGAATTTCAAAACACAGAAATACCACAGCACTGTATTTCGAATTTTCCAAGGCAAGGAGAGTGAATGAAAAATTGAGTGTTTTTCAACAATGAGTGAGAACCTATTTATAGGTTTCGAATTCTCATGTTTCCTACCTTGTAGGCATGAGAATTCGACACCTCTCATTTTGAAAATGTCAAAATCCGCAGTGGCAGTCGAATAGCCAAACACACAGCAAAAGAGTTGATGATTCAACATAATTTCTCAAGAATGTTTCAACATATCACATGCCAATTTCGTGGATCAACCACGTACAGGTTAAACATTCAACTTGCCTTCAAAAATGGCGGACTGCAACACAAATGGCGTCCAAAGTTTTCGGTTTGAAAACGTCAAGGGTTTTTTTGCAATTGCTGTTACCTTTCTTCCACCCACGCGTCCACAATGGTGGCGCTTTAGCATCCGCGACCAAGTCTTTCAAGTGTGAGCTGGGCGCGGACTGTATTTGCTGAAGTTTTTCGCCATTTCTTTGCTTAACACAGTCGCGCGATTTCTTCACGGGAAGAAATCCGCGATTTTTCAAATGTTTCTTTTATACTTTCCAAAGTCTATAGTTCATACTTACATTTCCTTAAATGATTTTTATAAATTTCCATTGGTCTTTACAAAATTTCGAAATTCTTTTTCCTTTTAATATTTTCCAAGTATTTCAATATTTCGAATTTCCTTTGTATGGTTTGCAAAGTATTTACCAAAGACTATGAAAGTCTTATTATCTTTATTTCCAAAGGTAAATAAACTCAAATACCTTTATAAGATAAATGTAAATTTAAATGCCAAAGATTATAGTTTATATAAAATCTTTCCAAAGTTTTAGATATTTTAATATTCTCATTAAAATGTATTAATATATTTTGTATTATATTCAATACAATATTATTATAGTTTTTAACTTACCTTTCTTTAAATATATAAATATATCTATATAATATTCAAATATTATATTAGATATATTAATATATTATATTATCGATAAAACTATAATAACATCGATATTAAATATATTAATTAACTTACCCAGTTTACACTTAAATATATCTATACATGTTTATTTTCAAATCTCCAATTACGTGTATTATAGGCCAGTCAGAGCACCTCTAATAGACGTAATTGCATAAACATGTATTTATACATTTAACTGTAAATTCCAGGCATCAGTAACTTATCAGTTCACATTTCACATTCAAGGCTCACAGAACAGTAAGTCAGTCAATCAAGGAACACCACTCATAAAGCATGAAGAAGTAATCATAACTCCTAAGCCTAAGGATGACTTATCATGACAACTTAATCTGACTCAGTTCCTAAAATCCTTAGTGAAGTGTGTGTATGCTCATACGATCAACTTTACCGGTTAGTCGACCAAGTTCCTCTTCCTGAGTGATATTTCCCCTCCACCTGGAGGAATAGCTCCTGTTCCTGCATCCATGGCACAAAACCACGGCAGTCAAATGCTCACAATATTTGCAGTATATATAAATCAAATATAAAAAACAAGACTAATTACTTTCCTCTATTCATTGTTTTATTCAAGAATAACATCAATCAAGAATACAGAATGAGCCAAACATAACATGTAAACAGGATTTCATATTAACAACAAAGTTCAATCACATTTATTCATTCAAAACCTTCCTTACAATCAGAATGCTCTAAGCATTACTAGAATAGTAACTATACAAATTCCAGGGTGTAACATACTCCCCCCCTTATGATTCATCGTCCTCGATGACCAAAGGTATTATTCAAAGCATAAAACTAAACAAAATCTTTATTGTTCAGCATTCTCAAAAACTTCAAGAATGTCAGGAAATCTTCTACGGATTTCCGTATAGTCCTCCCAAGTTGCTGAGTCTTCCGCATACTGGTCCCACTGAACCTTGCATTGTGAGACTTCTCGGTTACGTAGGTGTAGCTTACGTATTTCCAGCACCTTGACGGGCTTGAGAGTTATTACTCCTGGATCCCTTACCTGTAAGGCAGTCCAATCAATAACATGATTATCTCCAGCAATATACTTTTTAAGGTAAGATACATGGAAGACATTATGCATTCTAGCAAGAGCGGGTGGCAAAGCGATTCGGTAAGCTACAGGGTTTACTTCTTCTAAGACTTCAAATGGTCCAACATAACGTGGAGCCAATTTAGAATTCTTTCCAAAGTTAATGGAACTTTTGTGAGGTTTCACTCTCAAAAGTACCTTGTCACCTATGACAAAACTTCGTGGCACTCTCTTAGCATCTGCATAACTTTTCTGTCGATTGTTAGCCTCTGCTAACCTTTGCTTAATAACCTTAACTTGTTCTTCCATTTCTGCTAACATTTCTGGCCCAAGACTTACTCGATCCTCAAGTTTATCCCAACTTATAGGAGTTCGACACTTTCGACCATACAAAGCTTCAAAAGGAGCCATTTTAATTGTAGAATGATACAAGTTGTTATATGCAAATTCAACCAAGGATAAATAGTCTTCCCACTTATATTGCTGATCCATGCAATATACCCTAAGTAGGTCTTCCATAACTTGATTTACCCTCTCAGTTTGCCCATCCGTTTCCGGATGATATGCCGAGCTAATGTTTAACTGCGTTCCCAATGCAGAAAACAAGGTTTGCCAAAACCTAGAAGTGATGCGTGCATCCCTATCCGATATAATCTTCTCAGGAATACCATGCAACCTAAAAACTTCCTGTACAAACTTTCTTGCTATGAGCGGTGCTCCATCGGTTAGATTCCCTGGTATGAAGTGTGCTACCTTAGTTAGCCTGTCCACTACTACCAAAATGGCGTTATGCTTGTTCCTAGACATTGGCAATCCTTGCACAAAATCCATACTTATAACCTGCCATTTCCTTTCAGGAATATCATGAGGATACAACAATCCTGCTGGATGATGATGTTCAGCTTTTACTCTTTGACATTCAAGGCATTGAGCTACATAATTTGCGGCATCACCTTTCATTCCTTTCCAGAAATATAATGGTTTCACATCAGCCATCATTTTGGTTACTCCAGGATGTCTAGAATATGGTACCTCATGAATTTCTTTCCATACAAGATTTCTCAATTCTTTGATATCAGGCACATACATCCTATCCTTGTACCTTAGTACTCCACTGGATTCGAATTGATACCCTTCATACCTAGAGTCTAAAGGATTCTTAATGAGTGCCTGCTTAACCTGTAAGTAAAATTCATTTTCTTTGCATTTCAAAAGCACTTGTTCCTTGAAGTCGCTTTGAATTGTCACAATAGATGCAATGTGGCGCCTTCTACTTAAGGCATCAGCAACTCTATTTTCCTTTCCTTTAATATAATTAATATTAAAGTCATAATCTGCTATTAACTCCAACCATCTTCTCATTTAGATTAGGTTGAGTAAAGAGATATCTTAAACCATTGTGATCTGTTTTCAATTCAAATGGCTTCCCGAGCAAGTAGTGTCTCCACATCTGTAAAGCATGTACTACTGCTGCCAACTCTAAATCATGCGAAGCATAATTCATTTCATATGGCTTTAATTTCCTGGACTCGTAAGCAATTACTTGTCCTTCTTCCATCAACACACCTCCTAATCCTTCTCCACAAGCATCAGTTATGACTGTGAAGCTTCCTTCAGGATCTGGTACTTTTAGAATTGGTGCGGTGGTTAACTTTTCCTTGAGAAGATCAAACGCCTCCTGGCACTTCTCATTCCAAGAAAATCTCTTACCTTTCTTTTGTAAAGATGTTATAGGGAAAGCAATTTTTGAAAAGTTTTCCACAAACTTCCTATAATATCCAGCTAATCCCATAAAACTCCTTACTTCAGACACGCTCTTGGGTACAAGCCATTGCATAACTGCTTCTATTTTTGCTGGGTCTACTGCTATTCCTTAGCTGAAATAACATGGCCCAAATAGTGCACTCTTTCTTGAAAGAAAGTACACTTGGACAGTTTCCCATAAAGCTTGTGCTCTCTTAACCTTTGTAACACCATCTCGAGATGTTTACAATGTTCTTCTTCATTCTTGGAGTAAATCAATATGTCGTCTAGAAAGACTAACACAAATTTGTCCAAGTAATCTCTGAATACGCTATTCATGAGATTCATGAAGGCTGCAGGCGCATTAGTTAAACCAAATGGTAGAACTGTGAACTCATAATGTCCATAGCGAGTTCTAAATGCTATTTTGAAAATATCTTCATCCTTCACTCTCAGCTGGTGATATCCGGATCTCAGATCTATCTTTGAAAATACAGCTGCACCTTTCATTTGATCAAAGAGGTCATCAATACGTGGCAACGGGTACTTGTTCTTTACCGTTGTTTTGTTTAGCATTCGATAATCGATGCATAAACGTAATGTACCATCCTTCTTTTTGACAAATATTACTGGTGCTCCCCATGGTGATACGCTAGGTCGTATTAACCCTTTGGACAGCAATTCATCCAACTGTGCCTTCAATTCCATGAGCTCAGTTGTAGTCATTCTGTAAGGTACCTTAGATATTGGTTCAGATCCTGGCACAATGTCGATTGAAAAATCGAACTCTCTTTGGAGGAAGACCTGGTAGTTCCTCTGGAAATACATCAGCATAGTCTCTTAAGATAGGATACTTCTCCATATCTGATCTGCCTGTTTCTTCCACTTCTCCATCTTCAAGTTCATGAGAACTTTGAAACACAGAGTTTCCATCTTCTTGGCCTAGTTTCTCAATTTTGACTGCAAAAAGTTGACAACCTTTCTTCTTGGCTTTCATCAGCTGCATTGCTGTGATCTGCCGAACAGTCACTTTCCTGGGTATCCCTTGGATTTCTACAAGGTTTCCTAAATCATCAAGGCATTTTACAGTCTTGGCTTGGCAATCTACAATAGCCCTATGTCTCCACAGCCAATTCATTCCTAAGATTACATCATAGGACCCTAGAGGTGCGACATATAGGTTAACCTCAGTGGCAAAGTTGGGTAATTCTAACCTAGCCTCAAATAGACATTGGTCAACCCTTTCTCTTGTTTAGTTTGCATACTCTACATTCCATGTCTTTTCCATGTA